>CM066031.1:272139870-272461862 GCA_033557465.1 Ichthyophis bannanicus
TCTGGAAGGCAGTGTCTATAAATGCTCGTACCATGGAAAATAAGATCCCAGATGTTGAGGCTTTAATCGGAGAGGCCGACTTGGATTTAGTGGCAGTTAGAGAGATATGGTTCACGGACAACCATGACTGGGATGTAACTATACCAAGATAAACTTTATTCAGAAAGGACAGGGTATGAAGAAGGGAGGAGTGGCACTATATGTAAAAAACAATATTAAAGTTATGGAAATACAGGACTTAAAAGGGAGAGAGGAGGCACTATAAGTTAAACTAGAAAGAGGGAAAGAGAAAGCGTAGTTACTCACCTGTAACAAGTGTTCTCCAGGGACAGCAGGAATCTGTCCTCACATATGGGTGACGTCAGCGCTGATGGAGCCCTCATGCAGAGCAATTCCCCAGTTTTCAAAGAAAGCCTTTGGGATTGCCATGCGCATGCGCAGTCCCCTTCCCGCCCAAGGGTGCCATCTTGCTCAGTCAGATGACATAGCTAAAAAGACGGCAAAATGAGAAAAATAAACTAAGTGACTGCAACTTCAGGGGAGGAGGGAGGGTCGTGAGAATCGATTCCTGCTGTCCCTGGAGAACACCTGTTACAGGTGAGTAACTACGATTTCTCCAGGAACAAGCAGGAAGCCCGTCCTCACATATAGGACTCCCTAGCTATAGGCTACCGAGAACCCCATAGCTGAAAAATGCCTCCCTCTAGAAGAGCCGCAGCAGCTGTGAAACAACTTTCTCCAAGAACGCAACCCCCACGGTAGCCTGACACCAAAGGGTCGGAGGGTAGGAGTTGCCTAAACCTCAAAAAGGTTACGGAGTACCGCTTGGCCGAAAACACTGTCCCGCCAGGACTCTCTCTCCAGGCAGTAATGGGCAGCAAAAGTCTGGCTTAAAGACCAAGTTGCAGCCCGGCAGATGTCTGCCAATGGTACAGAGCGGTGGTTAGCCACTGATGCGGCCTTAGCCCTGACACGGTGGGCCGTGACTCGACCCCGCAGCTGGAAGTCAGCTGCCTTGTACGCCCAGGCAATGCAGTCTACCACCCAAGGTGGATAACGTACGCTTGGTGACAGGTAGACCCAGCCTACTGGGGTCATAAGACAGGAAGAGCTGAGAAGCTCTCCGATGTCCCCGCGTACATTCCAAGTAGAAAGCAAGTGCCCTCTTACAATCCAGGGTATGCAGGACCACCTCTGCCCGGCTGGCATGCAGCCTGGGAAAGAAAATTGGAAGAATCACCTCTTGATTGAGGAGGAAAGAAGAGACCACTTTCGGAAGGAACTTGGGGTGAGTGCGAAGGACCACCCTAGTTCTGTAAAACCGTGTGTACGGTCTATCAGATACCAGAGCTTGCAGCTCACTCACACGTCTGGCAGATGTGAGTGCCACCAGGAAGAGGACCTTCCAGGAAAGGAAGCACAGATGGCAAGTGGACATCGGCTCAAAAGGTGGGCGAGTAAGCTGCTGCAAGACCACATTCAAGTCCCACTCAGTCGCCGGAGGGCGAACAGGGGGCTTCAGTAGGAGTAGACCACTGAGGAAACTGGACACCAAGGGGTGAGCAGAAAGAGGTCGACCTTCCACCTGAGAGTGGTTCGCTGATAAAGCACTCAGGTGAACCCTGACAGAGTTAGACTTGAGGCCTAATTCGGAGAGGTGAAGTACTGCAACACCACTGGTACTAAGCAAGAGAAAGGATTTTCACTGTGCTGTTTACACCACACCTCAAACCTGTGCCACTTGAAGGCGTAGGACTTCCTAGTGGATTGCCTCCTGGAGGCCAGCAACACTTCTACCATCTCCTTAGGTAGGAGTAGAGGAGCCAGCACTACCCTTTCAGCAGCCATGCCATCAGGTTGAGGGGCCTGAGGTTGGGGTGTAAGATAGATCCCTGCTCCTGGGACAGGAGGTCAGGCTGCATCCCCAGAGGAAGTAGGGTTTCCACTGCCAGCTGGAGGAGAAGCGGAAACCAAGATTGTCTTGGCCATCCGGGGGCTATCAAGATGACCAAGGCCTTGTCTCGAAGGATTTTGAGTAGAGTTCGAGCCACCAGAGGCGTGGGAAGAAACATACAGGAGGCCCACTGACCAGGAGATTAGAAAAGCATCTGCAGCCATCCTTTGGGGTGTGGCTGTCTGGAGCAAAAGTAGGGCAACTGATGATTCTGCGGGCTGGCAAAGAGATCTATGGTCAGATTCCCCCAGCAATGGAAGATCTGCTGGGTTACTTCCTGATTCAGTTGTCACTCGTGAGGTTGGAGAATTCTGCTTAGCTTGTCTGCTAGACAGTTCTCCTGACCTGGCAGGTAAACTGCTTTGAGAGACATACCCTGTCGGATTGCAAAGGAACAGAGGTCCAGTGTCTCTTGGCACAGGATGTGGGACCCCGTCCCTCTCTGCTTGTTCACGTAGAACATAGCCACCTGGTTGTCTGTTTGTACTAAGACAGACTGGTGTGAGAGGTGGTTTGAAGAGCTAGGCATATCGCCCGGCGCTCTAAGAGGTTAATTTATTGCGCCTTCTCTTGAGGAGACCACAACCCTTGAGTGCATATGTCCTGGCAATGGGCTCCCCAGCCCAACAGAGATGCATCTGTCAGCACTCTTGTGTACAAGAGAGGCTAGAAAGATACTCCTTCGAGCAGAGTGGATGACTGAAGCCACCAGGTCAACGACCTCAGTAGTCGTTTGGACACCCTGATCCTGTCTCAGAGTCTTCCTGTGGCTTGTGTCCACTGATCCCTGAGGCACCACTGAGCTGTCCTCATGTGGAGACGTGCGTTTGGGGTCACATGAACCATGGAGGCCATATGTCCTAGAAGGCATAGAAAGTGCCTTGCTGATATTTGAGACTTGTGACTGATTTGGTGTACTAACTTCAGAAACCTCTGTGCTCTGCCCTCTGGCAGGTAAGCCTTCGCTTGAAGGGTGTCTAAACTTGCCCCTATGAACTCTAAATTTTGAGTGGGGAACAAAGTGGACTTTGCTTGATTTAGGACAAAGCCTAGATGCTGCAGTATGTTGATAGTGCGAGCTGTGGCCTGTTGGGCTTCTTGAGGCGACTGGGCCCTGATGAGCCAGTCGTCCAGGTACAGGAAGACAAAAATCCCCTGGTTCCTGAGGAAGGCCGCCACTACCACCAGACATTTGGTAAACACTCTGGGGGCAGAGGCTAGGCCGAATGGAAGTACTCTGTACTGAAAATGGTTTCCTCCCACTACAAATCTGAGATATTGTCTGTGGTGTGGATGTATGAGGATGTGCATATAAGCATCCTTCAGATCTAAGGAGCATAGCCAGTCTCCCTGGTGGAGGTAAGGCAGCAGTATTCGAAGGGAAAGCATCTTGAACTTTCCCCTCACCAGGAACTTGCTCAGATTCCGCAAGTCGAGGATGGGCCGAAGGCCTCCAGTTCTCTTTGGTATGAGGAAATACCTAGAGTAGAAGCCTTGCCCTTGCAGGTGGTGGGGCACCGGTTCCACCGCCTGATCCTTCATAAGAACTGCCAACTCCTGCAAGAGGAGGTTCCTGTGCAGAGGGGGCCTGAGAGGCTCTCCTGGAAAGAAGGATGGGGTACCTAGCTGAAATGGAGCAAATAGCCTTTCCGAGCTATTTGCAGGACCCAGGTATCCGTTGTGATGGCTGGCCATCTGTGGGCGTACAGGGTCAGCCTTCCTCCTGTGCATGGCTAAACCACTGGTGGGAGAGGAGCTATGCAGTAAGAGTCAAAAACACCCTCACGGCTGGGTAGGAGCAGGAGCTGGAGGTTTGGGGGCCTTCTGCTTACATGGGCCATGCCCCTGTTCCCTGGCCTGCTGCCCCTGCTGGGGAGCAGGGGTGGCCTGATAGGTGGGGTAGTTGCAGTAAGCTGTACCCTTCCTCGAGAAAAAGACCTTTTTGCCCGAGCCCTTCTTCTTGTGAGAAGGGGCAGAGGTCTTCTTAGAGAGCCTTGTCCGGGTCAAGTACGTGGACTATCTCCGCAGCCTTTTCAGTCATGGGTTGCCGAATATAGGTTGTCACCTCAGCACGGGACATCGACCAACTTGTCCTGAACCCATGACTCCAGATCCAATTACATTAGCCAGGCCTGACGGCGTGCACCGATGCCGGCCGCAGCTACTCGGGCCGAAGCCTCGAAGCCGTCATAGGCTGCTCAAGACGAACTTTGAACACTCCCGAATCCCTGTTGACAAGGCCTTGAAGCGCTGCAAGGGTTCCTTGGAGAGGCCAGCTGAGAACCCAGCAATCTCCTTTGCCAGGTCTCGCAAGTACATGCCCACGTACAGCTGGTAGGTCTGGACACGGCATAAAAGCATCAAGCCCTGGAAGCACTTTCTGCCGAGGGCGTCCAGGTTCTGGGCCTCCCAGTCGGAAGGCACCAAGAAGTGTGTTTTTTTGAATCTTGAGCCATCGCATGGCCGATTCCACAACCATGGAGTTGTGCGGCAGCTGTGCTTTCTGGAACCCAGGGCTCTTACTGACTCGATATATGGAATTGACCCGTTTGCTGAGAACCAGCATCGAAGCCAGGGACTCCTACATGCGAAGCATCAGCCTTTCCAACATCTGAGGAACCGGAACAGTAAGGGCTTCCCTCGGGGGAAAATCATACTGGAGGGCCTCGAGCTCCTCGGCTTGAGGCTACTTCTTTATTTAGACAGTTTTGTATACCGCCTTATCCTTCAATCAAAGCGGTCACAACACAATTGGGGGATACATTTAACACGCAGGGATATGAGACACATACACTAATACTTACAGGGAACATGGGCTATGGAGGGTTAAGTGGCTTGCCCAAGACCACAAGGAGCATCTGTGGGACTAGAAACCCCAGTCCTTCCGGCCCAAGGTTGCTGTCCTCTGGTGGGATTTGAACCTCCGACCTTCCGGCCTGAAGTACCTTGCCCCAACCACTAGGCTACTCCTCTTGGACTCAGCTGGGAATGCCAAAGCCTTGGCCATGTCCCTAACAAAGTCCGAGAACCTGGTATCCTCCGGAGGGGACCTTCTCCGAGGTTCTGAGCCCAGTGAGTCCGATGGGATGCACCGGGTTCGGTGGGTGTCTGGAGACTCTTCATCCTCCGTCTCCCATGCTGAATCCTCCGAGGAGGAATCGACTGGCTCCAGCCGTAAGGGCTTTGGACCCAACCGCCACGACACCGCGACTCCGAGGGCCCGGGGCAGCGGTCAGGGCTCCGCGATCTGGAACCCGAGGGCCCAGGCCGATCAGAGGCCTCCAACGATGCCGAGCTTCTTCTTCCTCCAGTGTTCCCAGGAGGGAAACCCCCACTCAGAAGACCCACAACGATGCTTGGGTCAGACTCCCGAGACGTCGAGGCTTCTTTTTTTTTTTTTTTTTTATTAGTTTATTTAAAGCTTTAACACCTCTACACCACCAGCCACTTACAGAACAATGACAACGAAACAAAACAATCCGTCTTAACCCACATACTCCCCCCCCTCTCCCTCCCCCCATACAACCTACTCCCCCCACCCCCCTGTCCCCTTGTGGTTCACTAAACTAAACATGCCCACCAAAACTGGCGAAGCAATCTCTAGTTAACTATCGCTAGTAATATTTTGACTGAGCTGCAAACTCATCCAAATACCACCATTTATCTCTGATAGGCAGTGCCTCGTTACTGGTTCTCACTTGCACGCCCACGAAGGGTCGTCGGCCACTGGATGCCATCAGTTGGTCTTGCCGTTTTTCATGCCTCACATAAAGGCATAACAGGTTCCACCACAAGATAACATACAGTTTCGTCGAGTCCTTCCAGCACATCAGAATCAACTTTATAGCAACAGCCATCATAAAATTAAACAAAAACACTTTATCCTTTGATATCGCCAAGTTACTGTCATAAGAGCGCAAGACAATGGTCCTCCAAGACATCTGTCCATCAAGGCATAACACCTTTCGAATCCTGTCCCATACCTGAACCCAAAATCTCTGAACGTGAGGGCAGCCAAACATCATGTGTTTCAAAGTACCCAGAGCCTCCCCGCATGACCAACATCTGCTACCCATTTTTGGATCCCACTTAGACAGCCTTGCAGGGGTGATATATGCTCTATGAGTCAAGAAAAACAAGGATTGGGTTATCGCCGCCCCTCTTGAAACTCTGCCGACCTGCAACCAAACCCCCTCCCACAGGGCCGGGGACACAGGCGTCTCAATATCCACTTCCCAAGCTCTCCCCAAGCCTGACAGCCAGGAAGAAGTCCCATCCCTTAAGGTAGCGTAGAACTTCGAGCTTACCCCTTTCCCAGCGGAACAGGACTCGATGGGTCCTAGAAGCTTCCACTCTGGGGATAAAGAATCCACAGCAAGTCCAGCTTTCGACAAACAATGTACCAATTGTACCCATTGAAAGTAGCAGGCATTTGGAAGCGCAAACTCCTGTTGCAGCCGCACAAAGGATTTCCACTTACCAGCCTCGAGGAGTTGACTAAGCGTCCAGATGCCCCTACCATACCACGCTCTCCAGGCTACCGCCTTATGTCCGATTTTGATACGTGTGTTGAACCATATCGGCATCTGCAATGAGGGGGGAGTTCCCAGGGCCAACTGTTGCTCCAGAAGCCGAAAGGCCGCCTGTGTGCTCCGTATCACCTGGCCAGCCCGAAATGTCTCCGGCAGTGCCATTCCAATTAACAAGGGTACAGGAATAGGTGCCACAATTCGTTCTTCCAACTCAACCCACATAGGTCGCCGCAACCCGACCTCTGAGGAGAGCCACTGCACCCCCTGCTTAAGTTTGAAGGCTTGATGATAGTGTTGGAAATCGGGAAGTTGGACCCCTCCAAAGCACTTCTTCGCCGTCAATTTCCTATAAGCGATCCGCGGGGGTTTACCCTGCCACAGAAAAAGGCTAAGAGCTCTCTCGAGCTTCCTGTAAAACTTGACCGGAATAGAGACAGGCAGCATCTCCAAAATATAATTGATCTTTGGGGCCAACACCATCTTTATGGACTCAACTCTACCCCACCACGACAAATGCAAAGGTGACCATTGCAGCGTAAATTGTTGTACCATTTCCAGTAAAAGATTTATATTCACCTCCACGGTCTCCTCCAGGTTATACCTGTACCTCACCCCAAGGTACTTAATCGCATCCGAAGCCCAAACAAATGGAAACGGGGCTATCATCGCTTTGAAAGTCAACTTGTTCAAGGGGAACGCCGTCGACTTTGCCCAATTAATCCGATACCCGGATAATTGAGAATAAGCCCCAATCACCCGTAAAATTTCCGCCAGTGAAGAAGGATGGGTAAACAGCAGCAGATCATCCGCGTAAGCGGAAAGTTTAACGTGCAAGTCCCGAATCACCACTCCAGATATCCCTTGCGAGTGCCGAATCAAAAGTGCCAAGGGTTCGAGGGCAAGATTGAACAAAAGAGGGGATAAGGGACAGCCTTGCCTCGTGCCCCTCTGAAGGGCAAAAGAGGCAGACAAAGTATTGTTGACAAAGATGCGCGCAGTGGGAGTGGTGTAGAGCACTTTGACAAACCGTAAAAAGGTATCTCCAAAGCCGAACCAGTGCATAGTTTGATGCAAAAACGCCCACTCCAACCGGTCAAAAGCCTTCTCGGCATCCAGAGATAGGCCCACCAGTGGAGACTCAGAACCCTCCGCCATGGCGATAACATTCAGCAACAGCCGAGCATTATCGGCCGTCGAACGGCCGGGGACAAAGCCACATTGATCCGGATGAACTAGGTCCGGAATAACTTTTACCAGTCTCCGCGCCAGCACCGACGCATACAATTTATAATCAGAATTTAATAAAGATATAGGCCGGTAGTTCTCAACCTTAAAAGGATCCCTGCCCGGTTTTTCCAAAACAATAATAGTGGCCTCATTGAAGGAGCCAATCTGAGGCACCTGCTCATCCAGCCGGACAAAGTATTCCACCAAATGTGGAAGTAACTCTCTTTCAAACAGTTGATAAAATTCTGACGGAATCCCGTCTGGCCCAGTCGCCTTCCCCTTAGCCATCAGTTTTAAGGCCTCTTGAATTTCACGCCCCGAGAAACCCTTATCCAACTCCGCCATTTGGCAAGAGGAGAGGACGGGGTGTGGCACCTCAGCCAATAATTTCTGAAAACTCTCAGCCGCGCAATCGGTTTCAGAGCCATATAAGTTTGCATAAAAGGAATGGAAAGCTTCTGCTATCTCCTCACTTTTCGTCAAATCCGCCTGAGAGTTCCCCTTAAGAGCTGCAATCCTATTTCGTTGGGATCGAGGTCTCAGCATCCTCGCTAGCCTGCTACCTGCCCGATTACTTTCCACATAATATTTAGCTTGTTGAGTCCCTATCTCCTGCTCAGCCTCCACACTTAGTAAAAGATTGTATTGGTACCTCAACCTCTGAAGGCGTAACAAGATCTCGGGATCCGACCTAGATATGAGCAGTCTCTCTCCTGCTTTGATCTGCACATCCAAAGCAGCTAGTTTGGCCTTCTTTGCGCGATCTAAACCAATCGTAAAACTCGTGACCTGAGCCCGGGCGAAAGCTTTAAAAGCCTCCCACCAAGCCCAGCCCGAAGTGTCTCCGGGATGATTAGCGTCAAAGTATTCCCTAATTTTCCCCCGCATATGATCTAGAAAAGTGTTATCCCCTAACAGGGATCTGCGGAAAAAGAATCTGTTGTTCCCCACCTCCTCCTCCCCAGCCCGCAACACAAAAGTGATAGCCGCATGGTCCGAAATATGCGTTGCACACATATCCGCCTTAGTGACCCTAGGCAGCAGAGTCTTGGAAATAAGAAAGTAATCTATGCGGGAGTGGGAACCATGTGGGAGGGAGAAAAAGGAGTACTCCCGACTGGTGGGGTGCTTAACCCTCCAGACATCTGAAAGACCAGCCCTTTGCATTATAGAGAGAACCACCGAGGTGGCCTGATGGCGCCTGTGTGCCCGGAAAGGGGTGCAATCCAGCAACGGATCCAAGACTAAATTTAAATCCCCACCCATAATAATCTCAGATGGTACAAGAGAGTGTACTTCCTCTGCGATCCTTTGAAAAAACCCAACATCCACCAAGTTAGGGGCATAAATATTCAGTAAAGCCAATTGTTTTCCCTGAATCTGCAAAACTACGGAAGCCCATCTGCCATCAACGGCCGCTCGAGACCGAACTACCGTGTGGGAGAGGCTTCTCTTAATCAAGATTGCTACCCCATTTTTCTTTTGCAAGGCTGCCGAGTGGGATACAAGGAGATATTGGCCAAGCCCAAGCTTTCGGGATTCTGAGGAGTCGAGACGCGTTTCCTGCAGGAAGACTATGTCGGCCCTCTCTTTTTTACAATAAAGCAGAATCTTTTTCCTTTTAATAGGGTTGTTGATGCCCTTCACGTTCAGAGAGAGAAACTTACAGGACGACATGGGTCATGATTCGAATCATTGGCACAGTCCTCCTAGACAGTTGGCAACCCCATTCGATACCATTACATTGCATCCTGACATTCCCTAAATAACTGAAACCACAAGGAGACAAAACAACCCCAAAGGGGGAAAACCTTGGGCGACCCAACGCTTACCCAGATACCACCCAACCCAACCCACCCCCAGCAATCATAACCAGCTTACATAAAACACTCCCTCAGACAGAACATTTAGTACTACCAAACCCACAATCCCACCCCCCATCAAAATCAGGGAGAGACCCATGGCACAGGCGTCCACTGATCGCCAACTCTGGCCACAGCACGGGTTTCCCCAAATATAAACTGAACCAGTACTGCCACCACAAAGAAAACTAAGACACCAGCAGCAGTCCAACCATGATCATAATTCCGTGCAACAACAGTGTCCTCTTCAGCGCATAACCGCAGCCTCTTGCTCTTCCACGAAGGCCCGCAGCAGATCTGGATCTTCAAATGTCCGCGTTTGATTATGCAGAGTGACCCGCATTCTTGCTGGAGAGAAAAGCCCGTATCTGGCCTGCAGTTGTTGTAATCTGGGCCGAAAAGCCAGCAGTAATTTCCTTCTTGCCACTGTAGCTTTGTGAAAATCTTGGTAGAACGCCACGCTCCTTCCCTCGAATTTGATAGGAGCCGCCCCTTTAGCTGCTGCCAGAATTTGCACCGCTTGCGAGTGCCTTAGAACACACATGATGACAGGCCGCGGTTGTTTGATGTTGGGGCCTGTATATGTTGGAATGCGATGCGCCCGTTCAATCTCAAAGGGCTTATCAAATTTTAAGTTCAGCAGCTTTGGGAGGGTCACGGCCAGGAACTCCTTGACGTCGGTGCCTTCAGCACCCTCCGGCAGCCCAATTATGCGCACATTATTTCGTCTAGTGCGATTGTTTAAATCCTCCAGCATGCGATCCAAATTCTCAATTCGTTTACGATTGGCTCCCACCTGTTTCAGCTTCTCAGCATGCGCTCCCAGAGTACATTCCATCTCATTAAATTTGTTCGCTAATTCAGTGACTTGTGATTTTATCTCCTTCAACTCGGCGACATCGGCTTGCACTTCGTGTAAAGTCTGCCCGTTGATAGCCACCATCTCCCGGACCGCCCGAATCTCATCGAGCAATTCCTGCATGCCGGCAGGGCCTTCTCGCCCGGCCCCCGCTTTTTGAGGAGAGGGGGGATCTGGTTTAGCCCTCTTAACTCCGGCATTAGGAACCGAATGAAAGTCCAATTTGGTGGGTTTGCCCGCGGCCATCTCCGAAGGCAGTCGCCGCGATTTTCAGCTCCTCCGAGTAAGGTGTCCGAGGGAGTTCAGGATTCTTGTCAGAAGAGGTGGAGAGGAGAAAAGTTAGGCAGCCATCTTAGCCCCTGCTGGCTCCGCCTCCGAGACGTCGAGGCTTCTAACGAGGTCCGGGCTCGGACGGATGCGGGCTCGGAGAACAGTCTTTCACGTTGGTGCTGCCGACTCCTAAGTGCATTGGAAGACATTCTGCCACAGGGCCCACAGACCACAGGGTCATGGTTGGATCAGAGGCACTGGAGGCAGCAGTCGTGTGTGTTGGTGAGGGACATTAGTTTTTTACACCGATCACACTTTTTGAACCCGCTGGCAGCCATCAGGGGAAAAAGGGCCTCTGCAAGGTTAAACGACCAGGCTGCCAGTGAAAAATAAGAGCGCTAACGCTAGTCTCAAAGGACAAAAACCAAACAACTTTAACCGGGCTCGATACCAGTGTACCGAGCCGAGGTGGGAAGGGGAACTGTAGGGCTGGTACCCCTGCAATTCTACATGCAAATCTCCGGCCTGCTCAGCAACTCAGGCCTGAACCAAACTGCAGATGGATTCTTCAATACACTTTTGCTGTGTTCAGCTACAAACGACCTCTAAGCAACTGCTGGCGCAGCGTTTCTAAGCATGCATACAGAAGCTATTGTCCGTGGATGGCCTTGGACACTTGTACATGCCCAGAAGTTACATACTGTTGCCTCTGCCTGACTTCTTACTATGGCTTCTTTGTTTGCAAGAAGATGCCCATCATCTACCTCCTGATTCGCTGCGAACACCTCAGACTGCCTGGTGCCAACCAATCATCGGACCTATGACGGAGGATTCTTACACAGAATAATGCAATCTGCACTGTAACTTTAGTAGAGAGAGTTGGGGGCTTTTCCCACCTGTTCATACAGATTTCTGCACCAGTTCCTCTCTGCTGTGCACTGCGTACCTGATTCCTGCGACCTGACCCTTCCGCAAGACGGCCACTAAGTGTGAGCTAGGCCGTCCTCCACAGGTCTGAGATAAGACTTTCACAGATACCTCCGGTTCGGACTTACTGCGGCTCGCCTGACGAGGCTAGAGCCCGCATTAGCTAGGAGCTGCCTCCTTGGACTGCATTGTTCCTGAGAGCCCGACGGAACTAAGGTACTGACTTATCTCTCCTCCTCCGGATGGGCAAGGGGTTAGCAATATATTTCTTACTTTTCCTCAGTGCAGAGCGAATCAGTGACGTCTGGTTACTAATCAGTGATTTATTACGTTGTCCAAGTGTACATCTGTACTATAACAAATTTCTACCTCATGTTTCTAATTAGCTATATGTGTGTGTGTATATTTTTCTATCTGGTTGCCTATAATAAAGTCTAATATATATCTGCAGACCAGACTTCTTTCGTGGCTCATTGCCAGAATAACTCACCGAACTTTGGGCTGTGTATTAGTAGCTATTTCCACTGGACAACAGAGAGTCTAACTTATTTTTATGCTACTAATATACCCTACAGAACCGGCCTCGAACTGGACCGAAACAAACGAAAACTTTGCAGTTTTGACGCATTTTTCCGAGGAAAGCAGGACCATTTCCGAAGGGCTCCGCGGAAAAAGGGAGACTGAGCAAGATGGCACTCTTGGGCAGGAAGGGGACTACACATGCGCATGGCAATCCTAAAGGCTTTCTTTGAAAGCAGGGGAATTGCTCCGCACGAGGGTTCTGTCGACGCCGACGTCACCCATATGTGAGGACTGACTTCCTGCTTGTTCCTGGAGAAATCTATTTGCATTAGCGTGATATACAGACCTCCCTCACAGGTTGAAGAGGTGGATGGAGAGTTAATTGAAGACATACACAGCATTGCCAGTAAAGGGGAACTGCTACTGATAGGGGATTTCAATATCCCAGATGTTGACTGACACATCCCTGCTGCAGTATTATCTAGAAGTAAAGAGATTCTAGATTCTCTACAGGGAGAACTATTCAGGTAACTGGTAACAGAACCCACACGTGAAGGGGCCATTCTGGACTTAATGCTTATCAATGGTGAAAGTGTTTCTGATGTTATCGTGGGAGATCATTTTGCATCCGGTGATCACCAGATGGTGTGGCTCATTATTAGAACTAGGGCTGATAAAACAGATTCAAGAGTGAGGGGCTTAGACTTTAGAAAAACTAACTTTGACAAGATGAGCCAATACCTCACGGAGTAGTTAATGGGATGGGAACAGTAGAAAAACAATGGGCAAAACTGAAAGGAGATATTTTAAGGGCAATCAACCTTTTTGTTAAAATGGTAAATAAAAGGTAAAAGGAAAAGGAAACCGCTATGGTTTTCGAAAGGAGCAGCTGAAAAGTTGAATAAAAAGAGGGAGGCCTTCATGAAATACAAAAGAATACAGAGAGGAAGACAGGCATCTACATTTGGAAAAACTTAGAGAAGCTAGCAAAGTAGTCAGGAAAGCAAAGATTCAGAAAGAGGAGGAAATAACTAATGCAATAAAATGGGGGGCTAAGACATTTCTCCGATACGTTAGTGAGAAGAGGAAGGGCATAAGTGGTATTGTCAGACTCAAGGGTGAAGGGGAGGAATATGTAGAAGCTGATGAGGATAAAACGGAATTGCTCAACAAATATTTATTTTCTGTGTTCACAGATGAAGAACAAGCAGCAAGACCTCAGAAAACACCCACAAACAGGAACAGAAGCGAGGGGCATCTTGAACAATTTTCAGAAGACTGGGTTCGGGAGAAGCTAGCTCAACTTAAAGTAGACAAAGCGATGGGACCGGATGGGATGCACCAGAGAATACTGAAGGAACTTGGGGACGTTCAAGCAGCTCCACTAGCTGACCTTTTCAATGCCTCGGAGACAGGCGTGATTGCCAGAGGACTGGAGAGAGGCACAAAAGCGGAAATAAGAATATAGATGAAAACTACAGGCTGGTTAATTTAACCTCGGTGGTGAGTATATTAGTGGAAGCGCTGCTGAAAGAGAAAATAGTGAGGTTTCTGGAATCCAATGGATTACTGGATTCGAGGTAGCATGGATTCACCAGAGGCAGGTCTTGTCAGACAAATCTGATTGATTTCTTTGATTGGGTGGCCAGGGAGATGGACAGAAGGAGAGCCCTAGATGTGGTGTAATTAGATTTTAAGTAAAGCCTTTGACACCATCCCACACAGGCGACTTATAAACAAACTGAACACCCTAGGAATGAACCCTAAAGTTACTGCTTGAGTTAGAAATTGGTTGAGTGGGAGGTGACAAAGCACACAGGTAGCAGAACTCACTCTGAAGAGAGGAGAGGAGGGTTACCAGTGGTGTGCCCAAGGGATCTGTCGTTGGTCCAATTCTTTTTAACATCTTTGTTAGTGATATTGCGGAAGGGCTGTCGGGTAAGGTTTGCCTCTCTGCAGATGATAGCAAAATCTGCAATAGAGTAGACACCCAGAAAGGTGTAGATAACATGAGAAGGGATCTAGCTAAGCTTGAAGAACATAATATAACAACATATGCCATACTGGGTCAGACCAAGGTCCATCAAGCCCAGTACCCTGTTTCCAACATTGGCCAATCTAGGTCACAAGTACCTCGCAGTTTCCCCAAAAGACAGAGGTCCCACAATGCTTGTATTGTGTCAAACAGTGGATATTTTGGGTCCCTTTTAATAATCATTTATGGATCTTTCCTCCAGGAACTTGTCCAAACCTTTTTTAAACCCAGCTACACAAACAGCTTTTACTACATAATCCGGTAGCAAATTCCAGAGTGAAAGCGTAGTTACTCACCTGTGACAGGTGTTCTCCAGGGACAGCAGGAATCAGTCCTCACATATGGGTGACGTCGGCATCAACAGAATCCTCACAAAAGCATCCTTCCAGCTTTCAAAGAAAGCCTCTGAGAGATGCCACCATGCATGCGTGGTCCCCTTCCCGCCCAAGGGTGCCATCTTGCTCAGTCAGATGACATAGCTAAAAGATGGCAAAAACAAAGGATGATAAAGAAGCAACTCCAAGGGGAGGAGGGAGGGTTGTGAGGACTGATTCCTGCTTTCCCCTGAGAATACCTGTTAAAGGTGAGTAACTACGCTTTCTCCGGGAACAAGCAGGAGGTCAGTACTCAGATATGGGACTGCCCAGCAACAGGCTACCAAAAACCCATAGCAAGAATAGGTCTCCACGAGGGGAGCCGCAAGCAACAGCAATTTAGTCTGTGTCCACAGACCACAGTAGGGTCCCTGTGTCCAATGAACCAGCACTCCGATAGCCTGAACACAGAAGGGTCGGAGGGTAGGAGTTGCCTAGACCCCGAAAAGGTTACGGAGCACAGCCTGGCCGAAGGCACTATCCCATCAGAACTCTTTCCAAGCAGTAATGGGCTGTGAAGGTATGGACTGAAGACCAGGTGGCGGCCCGGCAGATGTCCACCATCGGGACAGAGGGCAAGTTTGCCACCGAAGCCGCCATGGCCCTAAAACGGTGTGCCGTGACACAGCCCTCCAGCAGGAGCACCGCCTGCTCATAAGCGAGGGCAACAGAGGCTGCCACCCAGGTGGACAGCATACGCATGGTCACCGCCTCCCCTAGCCTACTGAGGTCGTAGGAGATAAACAGCTGAGAAGCCTTGCCCTGAGAGCAATGGATATAGAAGGACAAGGCCCTCTTTCAGTCCAAGGTGTGAAGGATCGTCTCCGCCTGACTGAAGTGAGGTCTTGGAAAGAAGGTAGGGAGCACCACTTCATTGTTAAGATGGAAGGGCGACAATACCTTCGGCAGGAATTTGGGGTGCCTGTGAAGCACTACTCTGTTCTTGTAGAACCTAGTATAAGGCGCATCCGCAACAAGGGCTTGGAGCTCACTAATTCTGCGAGTGGAGGTGAGCGCAACCAGGAAAACCACCTTCCACGAAAGGTAGCAAAGGTGGCAGGTAGCCAGAGGCTCAAAGGGAGGGAAAATGAGCCGCCCCAACATAACGTTGAGGTCCCATTCAGTTGCCAAAGAGCAAATTGGGGGCTTCAATAGGAGAACACCGCTTTGACCCGGTGAAAAGCGGGATATAAATACAGTTAAATAAATAAATAAACACCCCGAAGGAAACGGGTCACCAACGGTTGGACCGAGAGGGGCTTACCATTCACCAGATGGTGGTGCGCCGCCAAGGCACTAAGGTGCACCCGGAGTTAGACTTGAGCCCAGACTGAGAAAGGTGGAGAAGGTACTGTAACACCAGAAGCACCGGGCAGAAGAAAGGATCGACACCCTGTTGGGCGCACCAAACAGAGAACCTGTGCCATTTGAGGACGTAAGCCTTTCTAGTAGAGGCCTTGCAAGAGGCCAGCAAGTTTTTTTCCACATCAACCGGAAGGTTGAAAAGGGCCAGCATTACCCTCTCAGCAGCCATGCTGTCAGTGAGAAGGACCCAAGGTTGGGGTGCAGGAGAGAGCCACCCCCCTCCTGGGATAGAAGACCCAGGTATATGTATATAGTTTTCCCTGTTTTCCAAGTTACTTGTTCCTGTTCAATGTAATGACCTGACTTTGTTCATTGTCGGATACCTTTTGTTTTATGTAAACCGCGCTGATCGCAAATAGTGCAGTATATAAGAAATGAAAATAAATAAATAAATAAAATGAATAGGTCTGTGGGGATTTCCACTGTAAACCTCAGAAGCAGCAGGAACCACGGCTGCCTGGGCCACCGAGGAGCTATCAGGATAAGCGAGGCCCTGTCGTGGAGTGTCCTGAAGAGAGTCTGGAACCTCCTTGGGATAGAGGCTATGCTCAAGGAGTCAAAAGCTCCCCCCCTGGCTAGGCCGGGGCTGGTGCCTGAGGTTTTGGAATTGCCTGCTTATGCGGGCCATGCCCATGTCCCTTGGCCTGCTGACCCTGTTGGGGAGCCGGGGAGGCCTGACAGGGAGCTGCTTATTGAAACTACCCACCCTTTCAAGGGGAAAAGGGATTTTTACCCAAGCCCTTCCGTCGGAGAGGGGCAGTGGTCTTCTTGGAAAGCCCGATCCTCACCATGAACTTGGTCTCCAGCTCAGCAGCCTTGCAGGTCATGGGTTTGCCAAAGAGGTTTTCCCTTTGGCATGGGACATCAACCAGTTTGTCCTGAACCCACTGCTCGAGATCGGACAACTGAAGCTAAGCTTGGTGGCGTGCACCAATGCCCACCGTGGCTGCCCAAGCCGCCGACTCAAACCAGTCATAGGCCGCGCGAGACAAATTTGGAGCATTCACTTACAGCCTTGGCCAGGCTCTTATAGCACTGCAAGGGTTCCTCGGAGAGACTAGCTGAGAATCCGGCGTATTCCTTTGCTAGGTCTCTCAGGTATATGCCCATGTACAGCTGGTAGGCCTGGATGCGGCAGAGGAGCATCAAGCCCTGATAGCACTTTCTGCTGAGGGCATCCAAGGGGTGGACTCCCTGCCAGGGGGCACAGAGGAGTGCGTCTTCTAGCTTTTCAAGCCGGCGCATGGCCGACTCCACCACCATGGAGTTATGCAGCAGTTGTGATTTCTGAAAGCCCGGGCTCTGGTGGACCCAATACATCAAGTCGAGCCACCGGTACCGAGGCCGGTGTTTCCAACATGCGGAGCACGAGCCGTTCCAGGATGGGCAGGATGGGTACCATTAGCGATGCCCGTGGAGGGGCCTCGTACTGGAGGATCTATAACTCATCCACCAGAGGGTCCTCCTCCGACTCTGTCAGCAATGCCAGGGCCTTGGACATGTCCTTAACAAAGTCCAAGAAACCCATGTCCCCAGGCGGGGACCACTGCCGAGGTTCCAACATGGGGGAAATCGGAAGGGACTTTGCAGTGGCGACAGGAATCGGGGGGACTCCTCGTCCTCTGTCTCCCACTCGGAGTAGTCTGTAGAGGACTCGTCCGAGGGCCCCAATGCTCCACTGCCGGCACCTGGTAGACTTGCCGGGGATGACCGCAGTCCCGACTAGCGGGACTCGGAGCGTGACCACGGCAGAGGATCGGCTCGGCCTCCAGGGACATCTTGTACATCAACGGCCTGGTGGTTGGGGCGGATGAACCAGTCGAACCAGACAACAGAACCCGCTGCTGGTCCATGAAGGCAGACAAACTGCGCTCCAAGGTCACCATTCTGAACTCCAACCCAGAAGGCTCCACAGCCTTCAACGTGCGCATCGAGGGACTCTGGCCCGACGTTGGCTCCCCCAAAGGGGAATCCTAGACGACCTTCGAAGGTCGCTCTTTCTCCGACGCTTTGTATGAGCATCTCGGACTATGAGACCGGACACATGGATCTCCCAACTGGTCGGAACCATTCAAGGACGTCATCTTTGAGGGTTTCTTCTTCTTTCTGGATTACTTCAAGGGAAACCCCCTTTCTGAGGAACCACGACGAGGCTCGGACTCTGAAAGCTCCGCCTGAGGTGTCGGAGCCTCAGACGAGGCCCTGGCTTTGGGAGGTACCGGAACTCAGGGAAAAGCTTGTAATTGCTGCTGCTGGCAGCTCTTGAGGGCCTTGCTGGACATCCTCTTGCAGAGACCGCAGGCCGGCGGGTCATGGTCTGGCCAGAGGCAACAAAGACAGCAGTCGTGTGTGCTGGTCAAAGACATGATTTTAGAGTAGCAATCGCACTTCTTAAAAGTACTGGTAGGCATGGAGGGGAAAAAGTACCCCTGCAAGATCGAAGACCCTCCGGGCTGCCAGCGGGAGAAAAAAGGCGTGAAGGTGCCAGAAAAAGAAAAAAGAACGAAAACTACAAAACTACAAAAAACTGAACCAAACCCGACACAAAGGCACAGAGGTCGATAGGCGGGAAGAGTCCATGTACAACACCAGAAGTGAGTTGGAAATTTGAACAAAATAATCAACTTTTTCCAGGAACAAGCCAGACAACATCTGAAGGGCTCCACAGAAAAAAGGAAACTGATAAAGATGACACCCTTGGGCGGGAAGGGGACCATGCATGCATGGTGGCATCTCCCAAAGGCTTTCTTTGAAAGCTGGGGTGATGTTTCCGCGAGGGCTCCATCGGTGCCGACATCACCCATATGTGAGGACTGACTTCCTGCTTGTTTCCAGAAAAAAATATTTTCTCTTATTAGTCTTAAATAGGTTACCCTGTAGCTTCATTGCATGACCCTTAGTATTTCTATATTTTGATAGTGTAAACAATCGATCTGTTTACCTGTTCCACTCCATTCATTAATTTATAAACCTCTATCATATCTCCCCTCAGCCGTCTCTTTTCCAGATTGAAGAGCTCTAACCTTTTTAGCCTCTCTTCATAGGGATATCCTTCCATCCCCTTTACCATTTTGGTGGCTCTTCTCTGTAACTTTTCTAATCACGCTATATCCTCTAAGATACAGCGACCAGAATTGCACACAATATTCAAGGGGCAGTCGCATCATGGAACGATAACAGAGGCATTATAATATCCTTTGTTTTATTCTCCATTCCTTTCCTTATGATACCTAGCATTCTATTTGCTCTCTTACTGCCACTGCACAATGGATGGAGGGTTTTAACATGTTATCCACTGTGATAGGCGATGGCCTAGTATGTAGCAGAGCTAGGTCTGAAGCCCTTTTTCCTGCTTTAAAATGTTATTGCTGATTTTGGAAAATTACAGAATGCTGTTAGCTGTTAGAAAGAAATACTGTTCTATTCTGGTTTGATAACATGTTCTGTTCTCCTGGAGATAAGAGAATTAAAACTTTTACTGTTTATTGTTTAGGTAAGCCAGATGTCTGCTTTAGTAGGAATGTCCTCCACTGTATCTTTGCTGATTGTGCACTGACCTCGTAATTAGGATGAAAATATAGCAGAGAAGCCGAACAGTATAAGAATATTTTGTCTAGCATTATGAAGATTGTTTAGTGTTTTGAGCCAAGGCTAGAGATACGTCTTAACCTTGCTTTGTTTGGCCTCGCTTTGTTTTGCTTTTGTTAAGAATGCTTCTGATATGCCTTCCACTATCTTTGCAAGCTAACTGACCTTGCAGAAGTAGCAAAATATACTGTAGTAAAAGTATTATGTTTAGTGTTATGTCTAATTTCTGACCCGTGGCTAGTAAGACCCAAGCAGGGGGAGCGAGTCCTGGGCCCGGTCAGAGATGTCTATTGGATGAGTGTAAGTGGGCCACTGTGGCCAATGAGGAGTTTTGCCTGTATTAGACTGGAGAAGAAAAGTATATAAACTGTCATTTTTCTGAGCTCTGGGCTCAGACTATTTTGAATGTTACTGCAATCTGAGCCTGTGCACATTAAACTGGCTTGAATCTTTGCCTGACTCCGGGTATTATTTATTGCATGCTTATCAGCTACTACACCACAATAACGCCTAAATCTTTTTTCTGGGTGTTGGTTCCGAATGTGGAACCTTGCATCGTGTAAACATAGTATGTTTTTTTCTTTCCAAGGTGCACAACTTTGTACTTGCCCACATTAAATTTCATCTGCCATTTGGATCCCCAGTCTTCCAATTTATCAAGATCCTCTTGCAATTTTCCACAATCCTCATGGGTTTTAACAACTTTGAAAAGTTTTGTGTCATCTGCAAATTTGATAACCTCACTCGTTATTCCCATTTTCAGGTCATTTCTGAATATGTTAAAAAGCAGCAGACCCAGCACAGAACCTTGGGGTGTTCTCCACTATTCACCTTTCTCCATTGCAAAAATTGGCCATTTAGCCCTACCCTCTGCTTTCTATCTTTTAACCAGTTCTTGATCCACAATAGTACACTGCCTCCTATCTCATGACTTTTTAATTTTGCCAAAGGTCTCTCATGAGGGACCTTGTCAAAGGCTTTCTGAAAGTCCAGATACCCTATATCAACCGACTCATCTTTGTCTGTTTATTCAAACCTTCAAAAAAGACATAACAGAATAAGACAAGACCTTCCTTGGCTAAAGCCATGTTGGCTATCTCCCATTAAGCCATGACTATCTACATGTTCAGTAATTTTGTTCTTCATGATGGTTTCTACCATTTTTCCCGGTACTGATGTCAGGCTCACCGGTCTGTAGTTTCCCAGATCACCCCTGGAACTCTTGTTAAAAATTGGCGTTACATTGATCATCCTCCAATTTTCAGGTATTAAGGATGATTTTAATGATAGTTCACAGATTACCAATAGTAGGTCTGCAATCTCATATTTCAGTTCTTTCAACATCCTTGGATGTATACCATCTGGTCCAGGTCAACATTATTGGCACCCTTGGATTTTAGATATGTTGTGTCGAATTTCAGAAATAATTGGAAATATTCCAGCTGTATGTCATCATGATATTTTAATAGTATGCTCCAAAGTATCCAACAAAAATAAAGATACCTCTGCAACTTAGACATAGCTATTTCTGAGAAAAAAAATAAATATGACCTGGGCAGGATTAATGGCACCCTTCATTAATATTTGTTTGCACGACCCTTGGCAGTGATGACAGGCTCCAAACATTTCCTGCAGCCATTTATAAGTTTGTCTGCAGGTAGTTCCTCCCACTCTTCAACTGCGATTTGTTCCAGCTCATGAAAGTTTCCAGGATTCCTTTTACCAAAAGCAGATCTCAGCTCTTTACAAAGGTTCTCAGTTGAATTGAGATCAGGCCAATTTAAAATAGTCTATTTGTTCCTTTTTAACCATTCTTTTGTACTTTTGGATGTATGTTTTGGGTCACTGTCTTGCTGGAGGACCCATGACCTTCAACCCAGAGACAGCTTTCTGACACTAGGTAACACATTTCACTCCAAAAAACCTCAATAGTCCTCCGACTTGATGATTCTTTTAACATGTTCCAGGACTCCAGTTCCTGAGACAGCAAAACAGCCCCACAACATTATGGAACCCCACCATATTTAACTATAGGAAGGGTGGGGGGGGGGGTTCCTTATCAGCTTCATTTCTTTGCCTGTAAATGTATCACTGATCCTTCTGGGAACACCAGACAGAAAATCTATGCCACTTAAAAGCGTATGAACATCTGGTGGAGGGCTTTCTAAAAGCCAAAAGGATCTCCTTAACCTTTTGAATAAAGTCAAAGACCTGTAAAGCTGTGCTCTCAGCAGCCAAGCTGTGAGGCGGAGAGACTGTGGATTGGGATGGTGTAGTGAGTCGTCCTGGGAGAGGAGATCTGGCACACATCCCAATTGCAGAGGATGAGTTCATTGTAAACCGCACTGATGTCGAATAGCGCGGTATAAAAGAGACTGCAAATAAATAAATAAATAAATGAGTGAGTCAGATGTAGTAGCAGCGGAAACCATGGTTGCCGTGGCCAGTGAGGGGCTATGAGAATCATGGAGCCCTTATCAGACTGAAACTTTAAAAGTGTCTTAGGAATAAGGGGAATGGGAGGGAACACAAAGTAGACCCTGACTCCAGTGTAGATGGAAGGCATCTACTTGCTGGTTAGTGAATGTCTGAGTTCTTGTGCAGAAGTGAGGAAGCTTGGCATTTTGCGGAGTCGCGAACAGATCTATGTCTGGAGTTCCCCAGATCTGGAAGATATAGGACATTGTGTCCGGATGCAGATACCATTTCTGCGGAAGGAGAATGCGATTCAGTCCGTCTGCCAAGACAATGAACTCCCCCGGGAGGTACACCGCTTTGAGGTGGATCTGATGAGCAATGGCAAAGGACCAGAGGATTATCGCCTCCTCACAGACGGCCCAAGAGCCTGTTCCTCTCTGCTTGTTCACATTGAACAGTCTCTTCTGAGTAGTATTTTCTGATTCCAATTGAGAGGCCTTATTTTGCCAGTCTTTGCCAAAGAGATTTTCCCCTGTGCAAGGTATGTTGCCCAACTTAGCTTGGACCCACCGTTCAAGATCTGAGGCCTAAAGCCATGCAATTCAAAGTGCATCAATGCATATTGCTGAGGCCCTGCTTATGCATTCAAAAGCATCGAAGGTAGCTCTATTGACATACTTCAATATATTTTGACTATGCTTAACTAGGATGAGATAATCTGCCCTCTTGTCATCTGGGAGGAGAGGGACAAAGGCCTCAAGATCTCTGGAGACCTACTTCAGAAACATTCCCATATAGTGGATATAGGAGTTAATCCTAGCCAAAAGCATGGATGCTTGAAAGCAGCGACGCCCAAAGACATAGTAACATAGTAAATGACGAGACGTTGAGAGTTCCCAATTCTCTACCTGGAGGATAAGAGGACTGAGTTTTCGAGATTTTAATTCAGCGCATCGCCGAATGGTGGTGGAGAAGCTGTGGCTTTTGGAAGTCGGGACACTCCGGTACACGATACACATCATCAAGAAATAAACTCCGAGGTGAGACCGTGAGAGGCGTCTCCCACATTCAGAGGATAAGCTCATGAAGGATGCGGTGCATTAGTAAGTTAGCTGCCTCCTTGGGTGCTGTTGAGTATTGGAGGATCTCTAGTTCCTACACTCTTGGCTCCTTCTCCGATGCCACCGTGATAGAGACCCTTGGCTAGGTCCTGAATAAATTCCTGGAAGGACATGTCTTCGAGAGGAGACATGCCTCGTTGTTAAGGCGGAGAAGGGTCTTGAAGGTAGATCCCAGAGGTCCCCAGGAATCGAGTGATTCCCCATCCGAAATTAGGGAATCTGAATCGGAGGATTTGAATTACCGACTGTCTCTGTGTCCCGAAGCTAGATGCCAGTACCGATGCTCTGAGGTATCAGCTTTGGTAAGCCGCTTTAGATTGGCACCGGTATCTGTAAGAGTTTAAAGGGAGGGCATGGGTGGCAGTGATGTCTATGCCATCTGCAGCAACCCTGATGCCATGGCCGGAACCAGTGTCTATGTCTGTGCAATAAGTGGATCAACAGGGTAGTGCCCGTAGCCAAGGGTTTTATTAGTACCGAGGATGTGAGGAGGGCCACCAAGCTGTACTCAATGGCCAGTATGCGCTGGTCTATCAAAGTTGTCAATGCTTGGGTATCGGTAATGGGTATTTGCGCTATCATCCCAGAGCATGGCACCAGTAGCTCTCCAAAGGTCAAGACTTTGGGAGCATCCTGGGGCCCCCCCTGAGGGGTCTTGGTGCTTTGAGCAAGATCTTCCCCTGGTGGTCCCATCAGACTTCGATGCGGCCTTATGCTTGGACTTCGAAGATACTTGAGATCCATGAGAGGATGAGGCCCTCGAAGTGGTCGTCATCAATACTGCGCCCGAAGTGAAGAGTGCTCCAAATTTAAAAGCCCAGTTTTGCAGGCCTCTCCATGTCATTTTCTGACAGAGGGAAGGAGAAATTAGACTTACCTGCTGATTGTTGTTCCTTGAGGAACTCCAGTCCAGTCCTGCACCTCTGGGTAGTGTACCTCTTCCAGCAGCTCAGAGACTGAGCACATCATCTTTTGATGACACCAGTACTAATGAAGCTGGCATCACCCACCAGCCCCAGTAGCCTGCTGACAAAGCAGACTCACAGGAGCAACAAATAAATAGTTAAACATGAAAAAACAGCTCTATGCCTAAATTACCTGGGTCTTCTCTCCTTCCCAGAATGAGGCAACTTACCTGTGGAACACCCGGGCGACGATGTCAGGCATTCAGCATGAGACAGACAACTCTTCCGTCTGCCCCACAATGCCGTTCTCCTCGCAATCTCCCAGCATCTCTGGCCCTTTTCACCACCAAGACAGCCAACTTCAGGCTCAGGATCACAGAGCTGCATATCTTACAGCAGGTACTCCCGAAGAGATCTGGAACTGGACTTGTTCCTCAAGGAACAACAATTAGCAGGTAATTTCTTCTTCCTTATCGTATCTCCAGTCCAGTCCCGCACCTCTAGGATGTAACAGAGCAGTTAAATCAATGGGAGGGACATGCCAACCCAGCTTGAAGCACCACCGATCCAAAACAGACATCTCCTGCCACCTGGACATCCAGGCGATAATGCTTAGCAAAAGTATGAAGCAACGACCAGGTCGCCGCCCTGCAGATTTCTATCGGTGGCCCTAAACTATACTCAGTCCACGAGGCTGCCTGAGCCCTAATGGAATGTGCATGCAAACCTGCCGAAACAGACTTTCCCTTCAAGATGTACGCCAACACAATCGCTTCTCTGATCCATCTGGAAATAGAGGCCCTGGCTACCGCCTCTCCCCTGTGCGGCCCCCCAAACAGCACAAACACGAAATCCGATTTTTGGAATGACACTGTCATCTTCAAATAATGCTGCAGGAAAACATCCAAGAGGTGCAATTGTGGAATAACGGAGTCTTCCCCCGTGTTCACCAGGGGCGGTAGGGAAACAGACTGATTCATGAAAAGCTGATATCACCTTGGGCAAGAAGGAAGGCACCGGCAACAGGACCAACTTCTCCCTCAGGAAAGAAAGGAATGGTTCCTGGCAAGATAAAGCTTGAAGCTCCGAAATTCTGTGCGCTGAGCATATCGCTACGAGAAATACCGTCTTAAGAGTCAAGTCTATCAGCGACACCCAGCTCAACAACTCAAATGGCTCTCCAATAAGCGTCACTAACACCAAATTGAGATCCCAAGGCAGAACCATGGATCTTTGCTGAGGACGAAGGTGGGTCACCGCCCTCAGGAATAATACTACATCCGGGTGCATATCCAACACTACCCTCTTGGACCCTTCCTCAATAACAGGAAATCGCTGCCGCCAGTTGCACCCTCAAGGAAATAGCCGCTAGGCCTTTATCGAAACAGGCCTGAAAGAATGCTAGGATGACTGGAATGGAAGCTGTGGACAGTTGAGCCTGCTTGTTTGCACACCATGCCTCAAAGATACGCCATACCTGGATATAGGCTAGACATGTCAACCTCCTCCTTGTCTTTAACAAGTTTGATATCACCGGACCCGAGCAGTCTTTCTTCTTTTCAAGAGCCATGCCATAAGTGAGAGTTGCTCCACCTGAGGTACGAGTATGCGCACCGGCTCCTGCGTCAAGAGATCCTCTCGGGTTAGAAGTCGCCACGGTCAGTCTATGAGAATCCACACCAAGTCGGCATACCACGGGCGCCTTGGCCAATCCGGGAAGATCAGGATGACCAAACCCCAGTGAGCCTCGACCCACTACACAACCCGACTTATAAGCACCCAAGGAAGAAAAAAATAGAGAAGTCCCTCCGCAGACCACTTTTGCACTAGGGTGTCCAGGACCTCCGATATTCTCTCTTCTCCTGCTGAAAAAGCGGCTCGCCTTGGCTGTCTCAAATGTCGCCATCAAATCCATAATCGGTGGGCCTTATCTGCGCACCACCTGTGCAAACACCTACTGGCTGAGCACCCACTCGCCAAGGCCAAGTGTACCCAGCTTAGGTAGTCCTTCGTCACATTGTTGACTCCTGCCATGTGTGCTGCCGATAATACCTGGAGATAGCTTTCTGCCCAGCTCAACAGTAATTCGGCTTCCTCCTCCAAGGCTGTGCTGCCCGTACCTCCTGGGCGGTTGATGGAGGCTACCGTGGTTGCGTTGTCCGAAAGGACCCGGATCGCCTTCCCCCGCAACCACTGCTCGAAGCTCCGGAGCACCAGGGCTACCACCTGCATCTCCAGCCTGTTGATCGACCAAAGAGCCTCCTGCAAGCTCCATCGTCCCTGAGCAATGTGTCCATCACAATGGGCTCCCCAACCTGACAAACTGGCATTGGTCGTCAACAGGACCCACTGTGGCAACTCAAGGGGCGTGCCCCCTTCCACATTCCCTGAGTGAAGCCACCACCCAAGCGCTCTCCAGGTCCCTCGTGGACAGGTGAGTTTCTGGGACAAGGGATGCCTCTGGTGCGACCATCTATGGAGCAAAGCCCTCTGCAATGGATGCATGCCCACAGGACAAGTTCGAAAGTGGCTGCCATGGTCCCTAGAACCTGCAGATAATGCCAGGCCGTCAACCCCATCACCCTCTTCAACTGGCACACTAATCGTCGTAGCCCCTGCGCCCGCTGTTCCGGCAGGAAAGCTCTGACCAGACTGGTGTCGAAACGTGCTTCCAGGTACTCCAGCTCCTGAGACGGGACCAAATGGCTCTTGGCCACATTGACCACCCAGCCAAGACTTTGCAGGAACTGCACCACCCGTGTCATTGCTCACTGCGCTTTCGCCTCTGGACTTTGCCCAAATCAGTCAGTCATCAAGGTACAGGTGCACTAGAACTCCTTCCTTGCAGAGAGCCACCGCTACCACCATCATGGCCTTCTGAAGCTACAAGGTGCCGCTGCTGACCAAATGGCAAAGCCTGAAACTGAAAATGCCCCATCAGTACAGCAAACCAGAGGAACTGCTGGTGTTCTGGTCATATGGGGATGTGCAGATACGCCTCCATGAGATCGAGAGAAGTCAAAAACTCCCCACTTCTTACTGCTACTATGATGGATCGCAATGTCTCCATGTGAAAATGCGAAACCCGCAGACAACGATTCACTCGCTTGAGAGCGAGGATCGGGTGAAAAAAAACGTCCTTTTTGGGCATAACAAAGTAAATGGAGTACTGACCATAGCCGTACTGGTCTCGGGGAACAGGCACCATGGCCCTTAGCTGCAGAAGCAGTGTCAAGGAGTCTCTTACCACTGCCGCTTTTCCTTGTGCTTTGCAGGGAAAATGAACGAAGGAGTTGCCCACCGGATGAGCCAACTCGAGGGCACAGCCCTCCCAGGTGACCTCTAGTACCTATTGATCAGAGGTGATCTGGACTCAGGCAGGGTAGAACTCCCGCAGCCGACCTTCCACAGGCTGCACCGCCACCTCACTTCATTGTGATTTCTTGGGTCCCAAGGACGAGGAGGCGGCAAATACTCTGCCCGCCCCTTGAAAACCTTGAAACCCCTGTCCTCTGGAGGGGAATCTTCCCTTCTGGTAAGGGGAAAAGTGTGCTGTACGAAAACACCTGAAGTACAGTGGCTGGCCTCGAGACACAAGCGGGTTGCGGCTCTGCTTCTGCTTATTCTCGCTTATATCAAAACCTCATTCTTTTTACTCAGTTAAATAGATTAAGTTTAAAAACAATTTTTGTCGGAGCTAGGCCGTAGGAAGGGCTGGAAGAATCCAGACCTCCACCAGGCTGTCAGCTTCTTTTATTTTATTAATGGTTCTTTACCAAAACTATTCACTTATCTCAAATCCTTTGTTGACCATCCACAGAATCGTCGCTCTTCAGAAGTATATAACAGCACGACGTGCACGTTCCGGGGGATTGAGCCCTGTATCAAGTGCTTTCCAAATTTCAGAAGTAAAGGCAACAAAGAGACCAAAAAACACTGTCAAAGCAGCTAAGGTTGAATGAAAAGCGGGCCGTACAAACTCAGTGTTTAAAGGAGGAACCAACCAATAGGAGCTGGATAGACCCCATTGAAAGGGGAATCCCAGCCCTAATTGGAGAGAAAAGTAATGAGGTCACAGAACACTCATCCACTCAATTTCTTGATTTAGTCCATTCGGTTCTACTGTGTTTAATTTAAAGATCCATCGCTGCTCTAATCGTTGTAATTTTAGTAAACGATCACCACCTCTAGGATCCTCAGGAGTGTGATCGATCACCGACCAACGTAAATCATCAAAACAATGGCCATGTGAAATACAATGAGATACGATTGGAGCTGTTAGAACCTGATGGCGTAAACGGGATGCATGTTCCGAGAGACGGATTTTTATCGGACGTGCAGTCCGGCCTATATAAAATAAGGCACAGGGGCATATTAGAATGTATACCACATAGATTGAACGACAAGTGGTGTCCCAAGAGCGCTTGTATGATCGAGATGTTGGTGGATAATGCCATTCTATCCCAGATACAGTAGAACAACAGTAAGGGCAAGATCCACATGGAGAATGTCCAGTAGTTACGGGTAGATGGCTAATCCGATCAGTTGCCAACGATGTTTTCATCAACCAGTCTGCTAAATTGACGGACTGGAAAGGGGGGCTGTTGACGGACTGGAAAGGGGGGCGGTTACTTCTGGAGAGAAATCTGAAATTGTGAGTATATACTTCTGGGAATTTTTCTGAAAGGAATTGTTTTTCTTTTAAAGCTAATTAATCTGTGAACCCACTATTTTTTTTTTTTTGTTAAATCAGTCAGGGCCTAGTAGCAACAGTTTAAGATTCAATTTAAAAACACAGAAGAGAACTTTCTGGTTACCTTTCATACCCAGTAGACAGCTGTAGTTTAAATTTCATAGTCACTCAGGGCCTAGCATCAGCAAAGTACTTTTAGTTTCAAATTAAAACACAGAAGAGAGCTTTCTGGTTAAATTTAGAATCCAGCAGAGAGCTTGTAGTTTAAATTTCATAATAGGTTAGAGCCTAGTAGCAGCAAAGAGCTATAATTTAAATCAAATCAGAATATAGTTTTCCTCAGCAGCACAGGACAAGGTACTGTGTAGCAGCCCTTTTTAATAAGTGTTATATCCCTCCCTCCCTCCCCACACCCACCCTCCCCTGGGAAAATCACAGCTTTATAGGTACTTGCACAACTTAAAAGACAGGAGGTGCTCTCAGGTGAAGCTCATTACCCAAATCAGTCATACACCAAGGACCTGAGATTAATTAAGCTTCAGGTGAACAAGGTATATTAAACTTCTTAGGTACAGTTTTAGTGGTATAAATATCCATTGCACCCTTTAGTACATATAAAACTTAAAGATCTAAACACAAACTTAAAACTAAGATGCAGACAGCAGTCCAGCAGCGGGATGTGGGCTTTCCAGTCTTTTGCATTGAGTGTCACATGTATGATTTTCTCCCAGCTGGTGAGAGGTCTTACGTGTGCACTAGGTGCAAGGAGCTCTCTGCTCTCAGGGAACAAGTCCGTTCTCTAGAGGCTAGAGTAGCAGACTTGGAAAACATAAGACAGACAGAGAGGTACATAGACGAGACCTACAGGGATATAGTCCTGAAGTCCCACCTCCAGTCTGGCAGCATCCCTGTTGCCATGGAGGAGAGAGGTCACGTGACAGGAGAGCATCACCCTGGTGTGGCAGGAAGTGATCCTGTAACTAGGACCTGTCCTCCAGGTGATGTAAACCCCTCTCGCACCGAGGAGGTTTCTCCAGGGCCAAGTGCCCATGCGGGAAGGGTTAGGACAGCAGTTATAGTTGGTGATTCGATCATTAGGCATGTAGATAGCTGGGTGGCTGGTGGACGTGAGGATCGCCTGGTAACATGCCTGCCTGGTGCGAAGGTAGCGGACCTCACACGCCACCTAGATAAGGTCTTAGATAGTGCTGGGGAGGAGTCTGCTGTCTTGGTACATGTTGGTACCAATGACATAGGAAAATGTGGTAGGGAGGTTCTGGAAGCTAAATTTAGGCTTTTAGGTAGGAAGTTGAAATCCAGAACTTCCAGGGTAGCGTTCTGCGAAATGCTTCCCGTTCCACGCGCAGGACCCAATAGGCAGGCAGAGCTCCGGAGTCTCAATGCGTGGATGAGACAATGGTGCAGAGATGAGGGGTTCGGATTTGTTAGGAACTGGGGAACATTCTGGGGAAAGGAGGGGCTCTTCCGAAGGGATGGGCTTCACCTTAACCGGGATGGAACCAGGCTGCTGGCATTAACCTTTAAAAAGGAGATAGAGCAGCTTTTAAACTAGATAATAGGGGAAAGCCGACAGTCGCCCAAGAGCGCATGGTTCGGAAGAATGTATCCTTGAAGGATACTACAAAAAGCAGAGAGGTTCCAAAAAAGAGTAAAGTAGCCCAAATGCCCTCGAGTATGGAGCAGACAGAACTTAAAGATCCCAAATTACCCATGTCTACCAATAGCCAAATTAATATGAATAAAATACAGTCTCTAAAATGCTTGTATGCAAATGCTAGAAGTCTACAAAACAAGATGGGAGAGTTAGAATATATAGCACTAAACGAGAGGTTAGATATGATTGGAATATCAGAGACATGGTGGAAGGAGGACAACCAGTGGGACACTGTGATACCTGGGTACAAACTATATCGAAATGATAGAGCTGATCAAATTGGTGGAGGGGTTGCGCTCTATGTTAGAGAGGGCATTGAGTCAGAAAGGATTAAAGTTTTGCAAGAAACAAAATTTGCTGTAGAATCTCTATGGATTGAAATTCCATGTAAAAAGGGGAAGGCGATGGCAGTGAGGGTGTGTACTATCGTCCGCCTGGCCAGAATGAACAAATGGATGATGAAATGCTCAAAGAAATCAAGGAAGCTAGCAAAAGTTACAGTGCAGTAATAATAATGGGTGATTTCAATTACCCCGGCATCGACTGGGTCAGTGTCACAACAGGACATGCTAGGGAGATAAAGTTCCTAGATGAAATAAATGACTGCTTCTTGGAGCAGCTGGTTCATGAACCGACCAGAGGGGAAGCAATATTAGACCTAGTCCTTAGTGGAACACCAGATGTAGTGCAAGAGATAAGGGTGTTGGGGCCACTTGGCAATAGTAATCATAGCATGATCGCCTTTGATTTAATTAGTGGAGGAGGGATAGTAAGGAAATCCACAGTACTACCCCTTAACTTTCGAAAGGGAGACTATGATAGAATGAGGAAAACAGTTAAGAAAAAACTAAAAGGAGCAGTTGCAAAGGTTAAAGACGTACATCAAGCTTGGGTGTTGTTGAAAAATACTATCTTGGAAGCCCAGACCAGCTGTATTCCACGCTTTAAGAAAAGTGGAAGGAAGTCCAAAAAATTGCCAGCATGGTTTAAAGCTGAGGTCAGAGAGGCTGTTGTTGCCAAAAAAGCATCTTTCAAGAAATGGAAAAAAGAGCCAAATGATGAAACCTGGAAACAGCACAAGCACTGGCAAGTCAAATGCAAGGCATTGATAAGGCAGGCAAAGAGAGAATTTGAGAAGAAGCTTGCTGCGGAAGCAAAAACGCGAAATAAAGACCTTTTCAAGTACATTCGTAGCAAAAAACCCGTGAGAGAGTCAGTTGGTCCATTAGATGATAAAGGGGTTAAAGGAGCACTAAGAGGCGACAAGGCGATAGCGGAGAGACTGAATGAATTCTTTGCTTCGGTCTTTACTGAGGAAGATGTAGGGATGTTACCCACGACTGAAGTGGTATTTAAAGGTGTGGAAGAATTGAAGGAAATATCGATACATCGGGAAGATGTCCTACAACTATTAGATAAACTGAAGAGTAGCAAATCACCTGGGCCGGATGGTATACATCCAAGGGTGTTGAAAGAACTGAAATTTGAGATTGCAGACCTGCTATCAGTAATCTGTGAACTATCATTAAAATCATCTCTAATACCTGAGGATTGGAGGATCGCCAATGTAACACCAATTTTTAAAAAGGGTTCGAGGGGTGATCCGGGAAACTACAGACCAGTGAGCCTGACATCAGTACCGGGAAAAATGGTAGAAACCATCATAAAGAATAAAATTACTCAGCATATAGATAGTCATGACCTAATGGGAGACAGCCAACATGGCTTTAGACAAGGAAGATCTTGTCTTACTAATCTGTTATGTTTTTTTGAAGGAGTGAATAAACAGGTGGACAAAGGTGAGTCGGTTGATATTGTGTATCTGGACTTTCAGAAAGCCTTTGACAAGGTCCCTCATGAGAGACTTTTGGCAAAACTAAAGAGTCATGGGATAGGAGGCAGTGTACTACTGTGGATCAGGAACTGGTTAAAAGATAGAAAGCAGAGGGTAGGGCTAAATGGCCAATTTTCCCAATGGAGAAAGGTGAATAGTGGTGTACCCCAGGGATCTGTGCTGGGTCCGCTGCTTTTTGACATATTCATAAATGACCTGGAAAGTGGAATAACGAGTGAGGTTATCAAATTTGCTGATGACACAAAACTATTTAAAGTTGTTAAAACCCAGGAGGATTGTGGAAAATTGCAAGAGGATCTTGATAAATTGGAAGACTGGGCATCAAAATGGCAGATGAAATTTAATGTGGAGAAGTGCAAGGTTATGCACCTAGGGAAGAACAACCCAAACTATGGTTACACGATGCAAGGTTCCACATTAGGAACCACCACCCAAGAAAAAGATTTAGGCGTCCTTGTGGATACCATGTTAAAACCCTCGGCCCAGTGTGCAGCGGCGGCCAAGAGAGCAAATAGAATGCTAGGTATGATAAGGAAAGGAATGGAAAATAAAACAAAAGATATTATAATGCCTCTATATCGTTCCATGGTGAGACCGCACCTTGAATATTGTGTGCAATTCTGGTCGCCATATCTTAAAAAGGATATAGCAATTTTAGAAAAGGTTCAGAGAAGAGCCACCAAAATGGTAAAGGGGATGGAAGGCTACTCCTATGAAGAAAGGCTAAAAAGGTTGGGGCTCTTTAACCTGGAAAAGAGACGGCTGAGGGGAGATATGATAGAAGTCTATAAATTAATGAACGGAGTGGAACGGGTAAACGTAGATCGATTGTTTACCTTATCAGAATATAGAAAGACTAGGGGACATGCAATGAAGCTACAGGGTAAACTATTTAAGACTAATAAAAGAAAATATTTTTTCACTCAACGTGTAATCAAACTCTGGAATTTGTTACCGGAGGATGTAGTAAAGGCTGTTAGTGTAGCTGGGTTTAAAAAAGGTTTGGACAAGTTCCTGGAGGAAAGGTCCATAAACCATTATTAAGAAGGGACCCAGGATATCAATGCTTGAACCAATACAAGCATTGTGGAACCTGTGTCCCTTGGGGAAACTGCTAGGTACGTATGACCTAGATTGGCCACTGTTGGAAACAGAATACTGGGCTTGATGGACCTTGGTCTGACCCAGTATGGCATATCTTATGATCTTATGTTCTTATGTTCTTATGTAAATTTCGACCTCTAGAGAACGCTAGTCTCAAAGGTTTCTTGAAGCAGTCAGATAATTGGAGAACAGGCCAGTGGTCCTGCAAAATATGCAACACTGCCGAGCTTTGTTCCATATATGGGAGCACTCCTGTAATAAGAGTCATCAGAGTTGGAATTTGTTCTTTGATAATTCGGGTCAAGGAGCCATTCACAGTGGATATAACGTGCTCTTTTCATTGCTTTTTTAATAACTGTATTTGGGTAACCACGTATTTCAAGACGCTGGCAGAGATCAAGAGCATATATTCGGCTGTTGTATGACAAATGCGACGGAGTCTCAGAAATTGGCCAAATGGTAATCCTCGTCGCAAAGGACCTGGATGATAACTGCGGTAGTGTAGCAGGCTATTTCGTTGAATTGACTTGCGAAAAAGAGTGGTCGAGAGATGATCATCCAATAATGTGATTCTGACATCCAAAAAATCTACCGCAGATGGACTGGTGTGGGCAGTGAATTGAATATTAGACTGTAAAGTGTTCAACCATGTTAGAAACTCAGTCAAGGAGGAAGCATCAGCGGTCCATATAAAGAACACATCATCTAGGAAGTGTTTCCATAATAAAACATTCGAAAACATCGGAGAATTATAAATTTGTTGTGTTTCCAGACGATCCATATACAGAGTAGCTATGGAAGGTGCACTAGTGGCCCCCATCGCTATTCCCATGACCTGTTGATAATAAACCCCTTCAGATAAAAAATAATTCTTAGTTAGGACTAATTCAATAAGTTGTAACAAGAAGGGTTTTGGTAATCGAGATGGAGCACAAGTGAAACAATCCGCCAATGAAGCAAGAGCCTCCTGTTGATCAATCATCGTGTATAACGACATTACATCGAGAGTGACTAATATCGCATTCGGAGGGATCTCAACAGTAGCTAATATCTGTAAAAGATGTGTTGTATCCCTGAGAAAAGAAGCCACTTGACAGGCTTCTTGCTTGAGAAAAGTATCGCAGAATATTGATAATGGTTCTAATATGGAGCCTCTACATGAGACTATCGGTCGACCCGGAGGTGCACTCAAAGATTTATGTATCTTAGGTACCAAATATAAGATAGGAATCTTCGGAGATGGGATGATCAAAAACCTATGTTCTTTAGAGGTGATCCAACCGTTTTGTAGAGCTTCTCCTACCAACAATTTAATTTCTGCGATTAAAGCTGTTGTGGGATTGTTTTCCAATATCTTATATGTGCGTCGGTCATCTAGATGTTGATGTAAAGAAGTCTGGTAATCAGTGAGGGTTTGTAATACCAGGGCCCCTCCTTTATCCGCCCTACGGACTATCAAAGATGGATCCGATGATAATTCAGTAAGTGTCTGCCAATTTAATTTATTTAGATTGGAGGAATAATGAACAGAGTTCCCTTCCAATTTCTGCAAATCACGTAATACTAACGCTTGATAAGTGGCTAAGGTAGGGTCCATTGTTCCAGGCGGAAGCCAGCGGGAGATTGGATGAACTACTGAATCATCTGTAATTGGTGGTTTATTAGAAAAATAATTTATGATTGATAGTTTCCGAAAAAATCTCTGTAGCTGTACCCGCATGGAAAACGCATCGTAGCATACGGTTGGAACAAATGAAAGACCGTAATTTAATAATTGCTCTTGAGCTGATGTAAGGATCTTACCAGTCAAGTTTAGCACTATTGAGGGGTTTGTCGGGCTCGTTGTCGAGTGTTGGGGGGGGGTCCCAGGTATCGTCTTGATAGGTTGCCCGGGGTCGCACGGGGTTAAATTAAACACGGTAGAACCGAATGGACTAAATCAAGAAATTGAGTGGATGAGTGTTCTGTGACCTCATTACTTTTCTCTCCAATTAGGGCTGGGATTCCCCTTTCAATGGGGTCTATCCAGCTCCTATTAGTTGGTTCCTCCTTTAAACACTGAGTTTGTACGGCCCACTTTTCATTCAACCTTAGCTGCTTTGACGGCGTTTTTTGGTCTCTTTGTTGCCTTTACTTCTGAAATTTGGAAAGCACTTGATACAGGGCTCAATCCCCCGAAACGTGCACGTCGTGCTGTTATACACTTCTGAAGAGCGACGATTCTGTGGATGGTCAACAAAGGATTTGAGATAAGTGAATAGTTTTGGTAAAGAACCATTAATAAAATAAAAGAAGCTGACAGCCTGGTGGAGGTCTGGATTCTCCCAGTCCTTCCTACGGCCTAGCTCCGACAAAAATTTTTTTAAACTTAATCTATTTAACTGAGTAAAAAGAATGAGGTTTTGATATAAGTGATCCTTATTTATTAGATACTTGATTTGTTTCACTTTGTGGGGTGAATTTTGTTGGATCTGCTTATTCTCGGGCAGAGGTCCACTTTTGGATTCACCCAAGTCCATGACCAACTTGTCTAGCTCCTCACCAAAAAGAAGTTTCCCCCTAAAGGGGAGCTTGCTGAGGCAGGACTTGCAAGAACTGTCCGCTGCCCAGTTTCGTAGCCAAAGGTAGTGGCAAGCCGCTACCACCGAGGCTATGCTTTTAGAGAGTCATCTGTTGAGATTGTAGCAGATATCCACGAGATAGGCAGCTCCCAATTCCAATTTGGCTGACTCCCCGACTGGTCTGTCTCCTGCTCCCTCAGTTGTTGAACCCGTTGCAACCAGCAGAGGCAGGCCCGAGCGATCCAGGCTCTGCAAATGGAAGCCTGCAGCAAGAGCAGGAGGATCTGGATAAATTGGAAGACTGGGCATCCAAATGGCAGATGAAATTTAATGTGGACAAGTGCAAAGTTATGCACCTAGGAAAGAACAACCCACACTATAGTTACATGATGCAAGGCTCCACATTAGAAACCACCACCCAGGAAAAAGATTTAGGAGTCATCGTGGATAACATGTTAAAACCCTCCGCCCAGTGTGCAGCGGCGGCCAAGAAAGCAAATAGAATGCTAGGTATCATAAGGAAAGGGATGGAGAATAAAACAAAGGATATTATAATGCCTCTGTATCGCTCCATGGTACGACCGCACCTTGAATATTGTGTGCAATTCTGGTCACCGTATCTTAAAAAGGACATAGAGTTATTAGAAAAAGTACAGAGAAGAGCCACCAAATTGGTGAAGGGGATGGAAGGCTACTCCTATGAAGAGAGGCTAAAAAGGTTAGGGCTCTTTAACCTGGAAAAGAGACGGCTGAGGGGAGATATGATAGAGGTCTATAAATTAATGAATGGAGTGGAACGGATAAACGTGGATCAATTGTTTACGCTATCAGAATATAGAAGGACTAGGGGACATGTAATGAAGCTACAGGGTAAACTATTTAAGACAAATAAGAGAAAATATTTCTTCACTCAACGTGTAATCAAACTCTGGAATCTGTTACCGGAGGATGTAGTAAGGGCTGTTAGTATAGCTGGGTTTAAAAAAGGTTTGGACAAGTTCCTGGAGGAAAGGTCCATAAACCACTATTAAAAAGGGACCCAGGATATCAATGCTTGACCTAGTACAAGCACTGCAGAACCTGTGTCTTTTGGGGAAACTGCTAGGTACGTATGACCTAGATTGGCCACTGTTGGAAACAGGATACTGGGCTTGATGGACCTCGGTCTGACCCAGTATGGCATTTCTTATGTTCTTATGTTCTTATGAGCACGTTTATATCAAAGGCCTGCTTTAACAGGGTGTCCAACTTCCTATCCTGGACATCCTTGAGCAGTGCACTACCTCCAACTGGGATCATAGTCTTTTTGGTGACTGCTGCAACCGCTGCGTCCACCTTAGGGGACCAAAACAGCTTGTGATCCTGATCCAGCAGCGGATAGAGGCACGTCATTGTCCTCACCCCCCTAAGACCTGTCTCCGGCAGATTCCACTCATCCAGGATCATCTGCTGGACCACTCTATGCATCGGGAAAGCCGTCTGCATCTTCCGTACCGCTTGGAATAGAGGGTCCTCTAGCGACTCATCTTCTGCCAATATGCTAGAGGGCATATTAAGGGCCTTTAGGGATTCCACGATGAGAGCTGGCAATTCCTCCTGGCAAAACACTCATATAATCTGCAACTGATCCTTCGGTTCTGGGATCTCTCCCTCTTCCAGCTCTTCGCCCTCCAAATCTAGCTCAGAGTCCAGGTCCTCTTCCTCCGGCCCTTCAGACAATGGAGTCTCCCCGTGCCACTCCTCTGAGGGCTTAGCCCTCTTTGAAGGCACCATCCTTGGCTCACTCTCTCGTATCCTCCATCCTTTTGGTACCATGCTCCGACGCAGAGAAACCACCCGCTGATCCCTGCTGGTGCAAGCAGAACGCCTTATGGAGAAGGAGGACAAACTCTGGTGAGAAAAATCCCGGGAGCCCTCCTCTCCCAGGCTCTGCGATGTGGAGAGTCCGGGAATGGCCAGGGGGCAGTAAGTCGTCTTGAGTGTGGAAGTGCGGTCTCCACGGAGTCCTCTCCGGCCTTGCCTTGTCCTGTAATGCTTGCTCCACTGAGGTGGCCTCTTGCACACATCCATGGCAAATGCCCACATCCAAGACCATCCCCCGTCGAGTCCCGCACACCAGGCACTGCGGTCTGGCCAGCATGGGTGAAAATATCCATGGACTGGCTCTAGATTTGCCCCCAACCCTATCTGAGGCTACAGGGAGAATCCCCTATCTGAAAAATGAAAACAAAAAGAATTAAACCACCTAAAACAGGCCTCACTGTCTTTTTTTTTATAATTAAATTAGGGGGGACTAGGTAGTATACCCGTTTCACCCCCGACCTACTGTGGGAGAAATTAGGCGGGAAAAAAACAAGTGGCAGTATCAGGCCATGAGCAAGCGAAAGACACCATGTTTCCTTTCCCGCACCGCTGAACAACTGGCCACTATACAGATCGAGGCCTCTCCCAAGCAAACCGGGCCGCTGGCGAAAGTATCCCACTAACACTGCCCAGCTCTGAACAATGCCCCGGACACCAGCAATTACCTCCAAATGCTGCCTACTCTTCTCGTGAAGCCTCAGGCCTCTTGTGCACAGTTTTTTCTCCCTCGCTCTCCTCGCGCTGAGTCTGCCACTCCAGATTCAGCATCAAGGGGCCCCCGGGAATTGTCTGCCAGCTCTGTGCTGTGTCTGTTTGGCGGCTCCTCATCCGATGACGGGTTTGGGAGCCGCCAATGACCCAGGATGTAGATCAGCCCCAAACCACCGGCAGGGGGGGTGGGGGTAATCACTTCTCAGCACTCTGTCTTCTTTCTTTTCTTAAACTTTAACCAAACAAAAAAAACAAACCTCTGGCAATGAAGGAACTTAAAGAAATTAAAAACCTAAAAAGACAAAAACTATGCTCCTTATTTGCCCCTTCAGTGAGCCCAGCCCTCTGGCCTACTACATCCTCCAGCTGCTTGGAGACTGAACATACTGGGGCTGGTGGGCGGTGCCAGCTGCATTAATACTGGTATCAAAAGATGACATGCTCAGTCTCCAAGATGCTGGAAGAGGTACACTACCCAGAGATGCGGGACTGGACTGGAGGGATAAGGAACAGTCTTTTGGCTGGTGGTCTCGGCCGAGGCATTTTAAACACCAGTCATGTGTGTCAGTTGCTGAAATAGTGCTGGCACAATTAGAACATTTTTTGAAACCAGTAGTTGGTTTCTCCATACTCTCCAGTGTGAAGAGTATGGTAGGCTTAAGGCCTAAAAAGTGTGTCGAGGCCCAAGCAGGATATTTTTTAAAGAACTAAGTTAAAGAAAATAAAGGAACCAAAGTGTCCTAGACAGTGCTGGTGTCGACAGGAAGGCAGAGGCGCTATCCACAAACAAGAGATTTTTCTGCGGTGACAAAATTTGCTTCCTGCTGGCTCTGTGGAAAATGAAGAACTGAAGAGAGGGAATTGGGAAGTCGAGAAGGCAGTCACACAGGTGCAGTGGAATACTCCCAAAAGCTTTCCAATTGGATGCTGGGAAGCATTCCAATGCAGTCTGTCGGTACCATCACCACCCATATGTGAAGACTACATTCCTGCTTGTTCCTGCAGTGACCAGCTCTCACCTGTTATGGCTTGGGGAAACTCTCTACAGTCTGCCTGTAATATCTCAGTTGTCCTCTCTCTTTTTTTTTTCAAACTTCAATGAGTACCCCCCAAAATTAGTGGGGGAATGACACAGGCAGGTACAGCTGCTGAAAACTGTAGAGAGCAGATTGCGGATGGAGGGTGGAAAGGGAGGAGGGACCTAGACCACCAGATGTACACCCAGGCAAACCGGGCCAACCAAACAACTCCAGTTCAGACTGCCAGCTAGTTCTCAATGCTGCTCGTACTCCTCCTTTCAGGTTTTTTTTGCAGCTCAATCAGGCCAAAAAGGGACCCAAACAACTTCACCAATTAAATTAGCTAGAACACTACTCAGATTCTCTGCCAATTTCCTCCTTCTCTTCTCTTCTCTTCTCCTTTTTCTTTTTTTTATTTAAGTCCTTTCAGTGGAGTCCGAGACAGGAGCTCTTCACCAGCTACTGGGGATTGAGTTTACTGGCCGTGGAGGCAGAGCTAGAGGGCTCTTCTACTGTAGCATCAGAAAGTTCTGACATGCTCAGTCCCCAGCTGCTGGTGGAGGGTGGGTCTGGACTGTATGGATAAAGAAGATTGACACGTTTAAATACTTCTGTTGCATAAATGCACAGGAGAAGATCCTCTTTCAACTGAAAGAAAACTGCAACATGGGAGTCCTGGATGAAGGTGAAAGTGGATAGACAGACACAGCCGGAAATATTTCTTTACAGAAAGAGTGGTAAGATGCATGGACGAGTCTCCCAGTAGATGTAGTAGAGACAAGGTCTGTATCTGAATCCATGGAACAAACACAGAGGATCTCTCCAAAGGAAAAAAAGGAACCATAAAGCTTAGTAGTTGGTATCAAAGGGCAAACTAGCTAGGCTGTGTGGTGTGTATATGCCCTTATGTTTCTATGTATGCATCGTTGAGAAGGAAAAGGAACACAAAGTAAGTTCTCTGAATGCAATTACGAGCCTTCAGAAAAGGCTAGCTGAGTTTGCTGTTAAGTATATGTACCATGTAAATCTGGAAAATGAGGAAACAGCACTGAAAAACTAGAAGAAATCTAAGTGAATGCAAGGAATACAAGTGGAGAAGCAGATGCAAATTAATCACAAAAAATGTCAAGAGAACAGCCAAGGACCAAGGGCTATACCAATTAAGAAACATTGTATTTATTTATTAAACTATTTATTATCCTGCCAGTTCCAAGTCCTTGGTTACAATAAACACACATAACTAAAAAAAACAACTATAAATGTTGCTAACCATCATTAAAAATTTGTCTAAAAAGAGTGGACTTATCTAACCTCCTGAATTCCAGCATATCAGGTTTCTTGAAGAGAGAAGGTGAAATTAGACCTTATCTGCTAATGTTTTTTTCATGGGGTCCCTCCAGTCCAGACCAGACAGATGGGTTAGGTCTGCCCACCAGCAGCTGGAGACTGATTATACAAATCTTTGGTGATGTCACCCTATAATAGCTGAGGCCTTTCCACCTCCCGTCAGTATCCCAATGTCAAAGCTAATCAACCAACTCCTCACCCCAAAGAGGCAAGACTACAACAACCAAAAAAGTTTTGAAACAGAGAAGCTGACCTCTCCCGTTTCAAGTCCCATTTTCAACATTTCATTGCATACCATTCTTTCCCATTAAATTCTGGTTTTGTTTTGGGGGTTTTTAGTAAAATCTTAGCTTACTCAGACCACCATTAAGCAGAAATGAAAGAGAACTCTCATATCACCTTGATAGACAGCACCTACCATAACCAAGAGTACCGCCTGCCTCTCATGCCTTCTTCCTCGGGGCTGCAACCCCAAACTGAAACAGACTCGAGTGGGTTCTGGACTGGAGGGACTCCATGAAAGAAAATTAGCAGGTAAATCTAATTTCACCTTCATTCACATCCCTCCAGTCCAGTCCAGACAGATGGGATGTACCACAGCAGTATCTACTGATGGGTGGGTCCTGCAAGCCTTGTCTGTATCACCCGATCTCCAAATCTTGCTTCCTGTCCAGCCTGAATATTGAGCCGGTAATGCCGGGAAAAGGTATGCAAGGACGACCACGTTGCCACATAAGAACATATAGATCTCCACCAGCAGTACCAAACTAAACTCAGCCCAAGACTCCACCTGGGCCCTCATGGAATGTGCGTGCAGTCCCTCTGACACTGCTCTATGCTTGAGGTATGCTGACATTATCACCTCCTTCACCCACTGAGCGATGGACGCTTTCAAAGCTGCCTCTCCTTTGCGTGATCCACCAAACAGAACGAACAACCTCTCTAATTTCTAAAAGGGTTGGATGCACTTAAGGTAACCCCGCAGCGCCCTGCGGACATCCAACTGTGTAATCACTTATCCATTGTGCTGTCCTCTGCTGCTCCAAATACCGGAAGCGACACCATCTGATTAACATGGAATAGCGACACCACCTTAGGTAAAAAGGAAGGTACTGGGTGCAAGACCACCCTTTCCTTGGAGATCACCATAAATGGTTCTCTAGAGTAAAGGGCCTGCAATTCTGAAACGCACTGAGCTGAACAGATGGCCACCAGAAATATCACCTTCAATGTCAGATCCTTCAATGAGCTGTTACTCAGTGGCTCAAAGGAAGGTGCCGCCAGTGCTGACAACATGAGTTTAAGATCCCAGGGTGGGACCATCGCCCTCATTAGCGGTCTGACTTGCTTCACCGTCCAGAGGAACCTCGTGACATCTGGATGGCTCGCTAACAGAGCCCCTTGCACCTTGCCCCAGTAGCATGCTAGAGCTGACATCTGTACCCACAAGGGAGACAAGGTGAGATCCTTGTCAATTCCAGTCTGTAAGAACTCCAACACATCCACTACTGTGGCCACTAACTGTCGCAGACCGAATCTCACACCAGGTTTCAAACACCTGACAGATTCTGATACAGGACAATGAAGTAGATAACCTCAGAGTCTTCAAGAGTCACAATCACACTAGATGCATAGCCGTGCCTCCTCATATACACTCGCTCAAGAGCCAAGCCGTAAGCAAGAATACAGCCACCTGTGGCATGAGCACTGGCCCTTGAGAGAGGTCGTGCCGGCTCAGGAAGCCGCTCCGGTTGCTCCACCGCCATCCTGACTGGATCAGTGTACCAGGGTCTCCATGGCCAGTCCAGAACCACCAGGATCACTCGGCTATGGTGCTCTGCTATTTTTTGCAGAAACCGACCAATCAGAGCCCACGGGGCAAACACATGCAGGGCTCCCCTCCTGAGGCCAGAGCTGCACCAGAGCATCCAGCCCCTCAGACATCCATTCTCTCCGCCGACTATAAAAACGACTAGCCTTGGCATTAATCACAGAGGCCATGAGATTCATCACCAGCTGGCCCTAGCACCGCACTAAGCCAGCAAACACAGAGTCCTCCAAGGACCATTCTGCAGGATCTAACTGATGCCTGTTCAGTTAATCCGCTTTCACAATATCCTTGCCGGTGACATGAGCTGCCGATAACTCCATCAGATATTGTTTGGCCCATTGCAGAATGAGAGCAACCTCTGCCGCCAGAAGAGCACTGCCCATGCTTCCCTGTCTGTTGAGATACACCACCACTGCACCGTTGTCCGAGAACACTCTCACCACCTTCTAATGAAGAAAGGAAGCAAACTGCTGCAGCGCCATCCATACCCATCTGATCTCCAGCCGGTTAATGGCCCAGGAGTTTTCCTTCATTGACCATCGATCCTGAGCCACCTGGGATTGACAATGCATTCCCCAGCCATAAAGACTGGCATCCATGGTGACTACCATCCAGTCTGGTGTCTCCAGTGATACCCCCTGCTCAGAATTTCCTGGCTTAACCACCACTGCAAACTGACCTTAGTGTCGCTCAGACAGTGAAGCCTCATGGACAAGGGGTGCAACTGAGGTGACCACCTCGAAAGAGGCATCCTCTGCAGTAGTTTCATATGTGCTCTGGCCCAAAGAACTAAATCCAGCGCAGCTGCCACTAAGCCCACCACCTGAAAATAATTCCAGGCTGTCGGTGCTGCCATTCAAAGAAACTGGCGCAACAGCTGTTGCAACTTGTCAGCCCAATCCGTAGGCAACGCCACCAGAACTCTTACTATGTTGAAGTGTGCCCCCCCCCCCCAGGTACACTAGCTTTTGAGACAGAGTCAACTTGCTCTTGCTGAATTGATGACCCATTCTAGGCTCTGTGGGAACGTTATGACCTTCTGCTTCACCTCCTAGCTCTATTCCCTTGTCTTTGCCTGAATGAGCCAGTTATCCAGATATGGATAAACAAGGACACACTGCTTTCTGAAGGCTGCAATGGCAACCACCATCAACTTGGTGAACATTCTTGGCATTGTTGCTAACCCAAACGGCATCACCTGAAACTGGAAATGTCCCACTAACGTGGCAAAATGTAGAAACTTCTGATGGTCAGGGTGGATAGGAACATGGCGATATACCTCTGTGAGGTCCAGTGCCATCAGAAACTCTCCTTTTTGCATGGCTACCATAACTGAATTTAGGGTTTCCATATGACAGTACAACACCCTTAATGCCCAGTTGACGTGTTTCAGGTCGAGTGTGAGTTGGAAAGAATCTTCCTTTTTGGGTACTATGAAATAGATGGGAGTATTGACTGGTGCTACACTGATCTTGTTGCACCTCGACTACTGCATCCATTGATCCCGCCTAACCAATGTATGCATGGAACTTGTTTTTGCACCACTGTATATAGCCCACTCTGTAAATAGCTCACACCAATCTAGCACACAACACAACACACACTCAATTTCCCCCCACTGCATGTATAACACACTCACTTGACCTGATTGTTTGCTGTGATACCACCTTGATTATTAAGATAAGGCGGTTTAGAAATACTGTTAAATAAATAAAATTGCCAGCAGGTGCTCTGGAGTACTCTGCACCGCCCGTGCCTTTCGTGGAGCTTTGCATTGAAATCATGAAGGCATCTGGGAGAGGGTGCTCGAATTCCAGGGCATATCCTTTGTGAATGATCTCCAGGACCCACTGGTCTGAGGTGATTTGGATCCAGGAGTAGTAAAAATGCTGAAGACATCCACCGATCAGTTCCACCACCTCTTGGGCCATTTCATTATGACTTTTTGGTAATGTTAGAGGCCCCCACGTAATAGCCACGGGACACTCCTCTACCCTAAAAGGACTGCTCCCTATAGGTGAACCTGCCTCGCTGTGAAGAAGCAAAGCATGTCATATGAAACAGATGAAAGTCCCTGGCTCTTCCTCAGACTGGCTGCTGTTGCTCCTTGCCTCCACGAGGCTTGTCCTGCAGCAGCCTGGCTCCTTTGGACTCACCCAGATCTTTAACCAACTCCTTCAGAGCCTTGCCAAATAGGAGCTTACCCTTAGAGGGAAGCTTACTCAACCTTATATTGGAAGACACATCAGTTGACCAATTGCGCAACCACAAGAAGCAGCAGGATGCCACCACAAACGCCATATTCTTGGAGGAAGGAGGCACCAAGTCATAACAGGCATCAGCGAGATAAGCCAAGGCAGTCTCTAGCTTAGAGATATCTGCCTAGCTACATACGCCCCGCAGATAGAGGCATGCAAGGACATCATGTTAACCTCAAACGCTTGTTTCAATAAGGACTCGAGACGATGGTCACCTTTAATGCAGCCCCTCCTTCCACCGGTATGGTTGCCTTTTTCGTCACCGCTGTGACAAACATGTCCATTTTTGGAGTCTTGAAGAGCTCCTCCTCCACAGGCAGGAGAAGGCCCAGCCCCCCTGCAAAGCCATTCCCGGCAGCCCACACTCCGCCTCAATCATCCACACGATGGCCTCGTGGACTGGTAAAAGGAGTTCCAAGGGGTGCGCATGCCTTGCAATAGGGGGTCCTCTAATGACACCTCCTTCTCTGCAGCTCAAAAGGGAATATTTAGGGCAGTCAAGGACTGAGAAATCACTGCCAAGAGTTCCTCTTTCCTCAACACCCAGACAATCACAGGGTCCTCTACAGGAGGAAGTTCGCCCTCCTACAGACCCAAAGCCTCCGAATCCTCCCATGGTACTGAGGGTCCCTCTTCGGGGACTTCAGCCCACTGAAGCATCTGCGGTGATCAGGAGAGTCCTTAGCCCCATCTGCCAATCTGAATCGTTTTGCCATGCCATGCTGCAGCAAAGTCTCCTGCCTCCAGTTGGTGCCTGATGCCTTAGTTTTCTCCGTGGCCAGTGCCTTCTGCAGGCGGTATGCCCTGTTCAAACACAAGCATGAACTCTGGGGAGAACAGGGAGCTCTCTCCTATCTCCTCTTCACTAACGGTCTCCCACCACACTGCCAGCACTGCCTGCTCCCCCTCTGAAATGGCCACGGCAGCACTGGCAGTGGGAGACAAGATGGCTACCGCATGAAAAGCACGGGAGTTTTCCCACTATTGTGTGGAAAGGCCCGCAGCATACTGATGTTCCGATTGTGAGTCCAGAGATCCCCCGTTTGCGAACTCCCTGCTCTTGGATGTTCCTCCAATTCACAGCTTTCTTTCTCACAGGACTTTCAGTAGCCTATCGGAGAAAGGGAACTATGGCGCATGTGAGTTTACTGCCAGACATGATGGTACTGAGGAGCCCTACTGAGCAACCACCTCGCTCCCCCGCCTAGCTCTAATCCCTTCCGTGAATGCCCGTCAGGCCCCGAATGCTGAACGAACAAGAGAAATCACGGCTAAGGTAAACTGCTTATTACAGAATTACTTACTGCGGGAGGCTATGAAACAAAGGCAGCTACCCCCGGTGAGACCACTGCTGCTCAGAGACACCATCCACAGACCGAATAGCTCACAGTGCTCCCACAGCGGTCTCCTCTACCCACCTAAGGGCTCTGGATAAGACTGCAGAGATTTGCTTGTTCTCCCTCCGTTTTTTTTTCTTTTTTTAATTAGTTGTGCAGTCTTTCCTGTTTCTTTCAAGTCAGCTCTGAGGTTCCCTTAACTGTAAAACCAACCAAATGCCAAAACTAAAACCAACACAGTCCAAACAGGAGACTGAAATACTGAAGGGAGGAGGAAAATCCTCAGCTATTATAGGGTGACATCAAAGATTTGCATAATCAGTCTCCAATTGCTGGTGGACGGACATAACCAATCTTATTCACAACCCAAACTAAGAACAAATCCTGTTATGTATACTTGTAAATACTCTTGTAAATAGTTGCAGTAATGACGTCCCATGTTTTATCCAAGTTCTCTGACCTTGTTCTCTGTAAAACCTAACAGTTTGTTGTTATGGTATGTTGTTATATTGTGAACCGCGCTGATTCTGAATAGAGCGGTATATAAGAGCCTGTAATAAATAAAAATAAATAAATAATAAATAACCCATCTGTCTGGACTATATATATATAACACATACTGGAGGTTCAAAAATAAGCCCAAAGCCTAGTCAAAAGTAGGTAAGCACCTTTAATTTAAACACCTACGTATTATACAATAACATACCTCTTCAGATTTATATGATGTTTCCTGAGAATCAGTGGCATCTAATTCCTCATCAACTACATAGTCTTCATGGTCTTGCAGTACGTCTTGCTCACTGTATGCTTGTTGCGAATAATCTTCATCCTTGAAATGTATATTAAAAATTCAGCAAAGCTGTGCACTTATGCAAACAATGGTATATGAATAAATATTTTCCTCTAAACTTCTAGCAATCAGTTTTCTAAAGTAATATCAGTTGGCAATGTATTCCAGATCCTATGTCCCATTACTGGCTAACACAAGACCTTGTGATTACTAGGGGGCTTCTCTAACTATTGGACAATATAGCATAGATACTCACCTGTAACAGGTGATCTCTGGGAACAGCAGGAATTTAGTCTTCACATATGGGTACCATCGGTACCGACGGAGCCTACGCGGGAACGCCCCCCAGCGTCCAATTAGAAAGCTTTCGGAAGCATCCCACAGGGCCTGCGCGCTGCCTTCCTGCCTTTCCCAACTGCCTCTCTCCAGTTGCATTTAAAGCTGAGACAAAGACAGAGAGAGGGAAAGAGAAAGAGATAGAGAGATACAACTCCTAGGGGAGGTGGGTGGGTTGTGAAGACTAAATTCCTGCTGTTCCCAGAGATCACCTGTTATAGGTGAGTAACTATGCTATCTCCAGGAACAAGCAAGAATGTAGTCTTCACATATAGGAACTCCCTAGCTTTAAATACCAGGAAAAGACCACAGAAGTTGCGTGCCCCTGTGAAAGGGCTCCACTTCCCCCCATGGATCTCTGGCATCCAACCAGGGATGGTGGGTAGGAGTTGATTAGGTATGGAACAGGTGTTGGAGAACAGCCTGACCAAACAAGGCATCCCAGCAGGAGTCCTTGTCCAAGCAGTAATGGGCTGTGAAGGTATGAACCGAGGCCCAAGTGGCTGCTTGACAGATGTCGTCGATAGACAGAGTGCAGATGAGCCATTGAAGCTGCCATGGCTCTCACATTGTGAGCTGTGACATGGCTCTCCAGAGGAAGGTTCTTACTCTGATAGGCGAAGGAAATACACTGTGCAATCCAAATGAACAGTGTTCTCTTGGAGACTGGAAGTCCCAAATGAGAAGGGTCAAAAGCAACAAAGAGTTGAGAGGACTTTCTATGTTGCTGTGTTCTTTGCAAGTAAAAGGCTAAAGCTCTTTTACAGTCCAAAGTATGAAGATTCCTTTCTGCATTTGATGCATGAGGCCTTGGAAAAAACACAGGCAGGTAGACCGCCTGGTTAAGATGAAAAGACGAGACCACCTTTGGCATAAAGCGTGGATGAGTCCTAAGGACTACCTTGTCATGATGAAACCTTGTGTAAGAAGGATCAGCCACTAGTGCCTGCAACTCACTGATGCGACGTGCTGATGTGATTGCAATGAGAAAGATAACTTTCCAAGAAAGGAATTTCAACGAGGTAGCAGTTAAGGGTTCGAAAGGTGGCTTCATGAGCTGGCCAAGAACCAAATTTAAGTTCCATGCCACCGGTGGTGGCTTAATGGGAGGCTTAGTTAGTAGAAGGCCTCTCATAAATCTTGCTATAAGAGCATGGGAGGAAATAGGCTGTCCATTTAAAGACTTGAAAGAAGCCGCAATAGCACTTAAATGGACTCTTACAGAATTAGTTTTAAGTCCACCATTGGATAAATGAAGGAGATACTCCAGTAATGATTCAAGTGGTATCGCAAGGGGGTTAAGACCCTTCTGCGAGCACCATATGGTAAACTTTTTCCACTTGAAAGCATAAGAGCGTCTTGTGGAAGGTTTCCTAGAAGCATACAGTATATCCTTTACCTGCTGGGGAAGGTTAAGATCCTGAAGATCTAGGCCTTCAGCAACCAAGCCCTGAGATGCAGTGATTGGGAATTGGGATGCCATAACATTTCCTCCTCCTGAAACAGGAGATCTGGAGCAGACCCTAAAACTCCAGAGAGGGAGCTTGAGAGAGATGAAGCAGCAGAGGGTACCACACTTGCCGTGGCCAATGTGGAGCTATGAGGATCATACGGCCTCTGTCTCTCTGAAGCTTGAATTGGGTTTTGGGGATCAGGGGAATGGGTGGAAAGGCATAAAGGAAGTCTTGACCCCAATGAAGGAGGAAAGCATCCTTGGCTTGAGAGTCCTGAGCCGGAATTATGGATCAGAACCAGGGAAGTTTGGCATTCAACGGACCTGCAAAAAGGTCTATGTCCGGGGTTCCCCAAATTTGAAAAATCTTGGCCACCTAGTCTGCATGTAGAGACCATTCGCGTGGAAGCAGAACTCGATTGAATCTGTCTGCCCAAGAGTTTTGGATACCTGGTAGATACACAGCCAAGAGATGAATCTGATGCTCTCTGGCGAGGGCCCATAGTCGCAAAGCTTCGTTGAAAAGCAACAGAGAGCCTGTTCCTCCCTGCTTGTTCACGAAGAACATGGCTACTTGATTGTCCGTATGAATGAGGACTGTCTTGTAGCTGAGCAGGGTGTGGAGCACTCGCAGAGAAAGGAAGATTACTCTGAGCTCGAGAAGATTGATGTGTAAATGAGTCTCCTTTGGCGTCCAGGTTCTTTGGGTGGAGAGTTTTTGCAGATGAGCTCCCCAACCCATTGGTGAAGCATCTGTTGAGAGAGTTGCCTGGGGTAAAGGTTGCTGAAATGGGGACCCCAGCAACAGATTTTGAGTGGACTGCCACCAATGGAGGAACAAAATAAGGTGATTTATGTTTGCTATTTTGTCTGACAGGCACCCTGATGCCTGGGTCCATTGAGTGGATAAAGTCCACTGGGCTGCTCTCATATGGAGGCGAAAATAAGGAACCACATGCACGGTGGATACCATGTGGCCTAGCAGTTGTAACATTTCTCGAGCAGTGAGATGAGACTTTAGCACTGCTTGAGAGGCTAACTGCACCTTGCGAAGGCAACGAGCCTGGGGAAGATAGGCCCTTGCTTTCCTGGTATCCAACAAAGCTCCTATGAACTCTAGAGATTGAGTGGGAGTTAGGTTGGATTTTGGGATGTTTATGACCAGACCCAAATACTACAGGATACGCACTGTGCAGGATAGAGTAGTCCTGGCCTCTGACGGGGCTCGAATGAGCCAGTCATCTAAGTAAGGGAAGACGAATATTCCTAGAGTGCGAAGAAATGCTGCTACCAATGCCATACATTTCGTGAACACCCTGGGTGATGAGGCCAGGCCAAAAGGAAGCACTCTGTATTGGTAGTGCTTCCCTTGAAAAAGAAACCGAAGGAACTTTCTGTGAGTTGGATGGATGAGAACATGAGTGTACGCATCCTTGAGATCTAGAGAACAAAGCCAGTCTTGGTTCTGAAAGTATGGCAGCAGGGTTCCTAGAGAAATCATTTTGAATTTCTCCTTGAACAGGAATTTGTTCAATTCTCTGAGACCCAAAATGGGTCTGTGTCCTCCTGTTTTCTTTGGTATAAGGAAATAGGGGGAGTAAAACCCTGTACCCTGTTGAAGAATGGGTACCTCTTCTATTGCCCCTTGGGCAAGAAGCATGGTGACCTCTTGATCTAACAGGTTGATAAGAGAGGTCTGAGAACTGAACTCTCTTACCATTGTAGGTGGGGGCAAACGGAGGAAGTGAAGCTTGTACCCCTCTCTTATAATGGAAAGAGTCCAATGTTCTGCTGTTATTTGCCCCCATCTGGGGGCAAAGTGGCACAACCTTCCTGGAATGGTGGAAGGTTCTGGTCCACTGAGAGCCAGGAAGACTAAGTTCCCTAGATGGAAGTCAAAGGCCTTGTGAAGGCTGAGACTGCTGAGACGGTTGAGGCTTAGCAGTCTTTGCTTTTCTTTGTTTGGGTGGTTGCTGGGTCTTCCGGACAGGCTGACCTGCAGAACATCCCTGCTGATAAGAGGGATAAAACCTCTTCTTTTTGGAAAAGAATGGTTTTTTTGAAAGATTTCTTTCTTGCAGGATCAGCTGTGGTTTTGGATAACCTATCCAAAGTGGAGTTATCAGCTTCCAACTCATTGGCCTTTTCTTGCCAATTTTTGCCAAACAGATTCTCACCTGTACAAGTAATATTGCCCAGTTTGTCCTGGACCCAGAGCTCCAAATCAGATGCCTGGAGCCAGGCAATTCTACGTGCACCTATGGCAATAGTAGAGGTTCAGCTTATGCATTCAAAACAGTCAAAGGCTGCACGACTGACAAATTTAGACACATCCTGGGCATGTTTAACCAGTGTGAGGAAATCCTGCCTCTCATCCTCAGGAAGAAGAGGGCTCAACACTTCTAAATCTCCTGTGACTTCCTTAAGGAACATTCCCATATATAAAATATAGGAACTGATCCTGGCAGAAAGCATGGAAGCCTGGAAGGTACAACGTCCAAAGGCATCCAAAGTTCTACACTCACGTCCTGGAGGGTTAGAGGCGTGCCTCTTTGCACTCCTGATCCTTCTCATTGTTGACTCCACTACAATAGAGTGGTGAGACAACTGAGTCTTCTGGAAACCATGACAGGGGGGGACCCTGTACATGGTATCCAGTCGACGGGAGTGAGGTGAGGTGGTTAGGGGAGTTTCCCACATTCTTAACATGAGATCATGTAAGATCTCCTGGATAGGCAAGGTAGCTGCCTCTATAGGAGCTTTGGGATATTGCAAAATCTCCAACTCCTTTGCTCTGGGCTCTCTTTCAGGAGCCACAGTAATGGACAGACCTCAAGTTACCTCCCTGATAAAATCCTGAAAGGAGATATCCTCTGGAGGAGACATCCTCTGCTTGGGAGAGGAAGGCTCTTCAGGGAGAAGTATCCTGGTACCGACAGAACTGTCAGAATCCTCAGAGTCCTCTGAGGATTCGAAATACCTTCTGTACGGATGCTCTTGTAGAGCACGATACCCGTACCGACCGAAGTCAGTACCGAAGGGAATCGGTACCAGTGTATCAGTACCGGAAGGCATGGCTTGACTGGGTGCCGGCAATGCAGACATCTATGTCGATGCTATCGGTACCGGTACCAATGCTGGCGCCAGGGCCGGTGCCGGTTGAACCATCAGATGCGGTTCCGAGGGTGTTGATGCCGCAAGGAGAGCTGCCAGACTGCGTTCAATAGCCAGGAACCTCTGGTCTATCGACGCTGCCGATGCCTAGGTATCAGTACTGGATAAAACTGCCGGTACCCCAGAGCATAGCACCAGTAGTTCTGCCGAGGTCGAGGCCCCGAGAACATCCTGGAGCCCCGATAATGCTTTGGAAGCCGAAGCCTCCTGCCGGGGCAATTTTGCCGGTACAGAACCCTCAAGGGCAATGCCAGAGGCATCTCGATGCTTGGAAGGAGATCTACCCTTTGAGGACCGGCTGGACTTATGTTTAGTTACCTGAGATCCATGAAAGGAAGACGAAACCCTGGACGACATCGATGCCAAAGAGGCTGCATCGGAGGGAAAAAGGGTGCTAAGCTTAGCAGCACGGTTCTGTCGACCCCTCTTGGACATCCTGGCACAAGCCATACACTCAGAAAATTAGTGGTCAGGACCTAAACATTTTAGACACCACTTATGGGTGTGGGTGACGGATATGGTACCGCCATACTTGGTGCACGTCTTAAACCCAGACGCGGGTTTTTCCATGATGGGAAAAATTTTGGGCCTAAGACCCAAAATGGCGCGTGCACCTGAGGATGAAAAAATTGGAAAAAAAGAACTAAATATATTTTTTTTTTTCTAAAAGAAAGAAAGAAGAACCGGCGGTACCGGTGTAGCGTCGAGGAAGGCAGACGCGACCACAAAAAAGAAAAAGAAGGAATAATTTTCTGCGGTGACAGGAACAACGACCTGCTGGCTCCATGGAAAACAAAGAACTGGAGAGAGGCAGTTGGGAAAGGCGGGAAGGCAGCACGCAGGCACTGTGGGATGCTCCCAAAAGCTTACTAATTGGACGCTGGGGAGCGTTCCCGCGTAGGCTCCGTTGGTACCTACGATACTTATATGTGAAGACTACATTCCTGCTTGTTCCTGGAGATAGTAATCTTGAGTGTAGGGTACAAAATGGCTGTTAAAATTGAATCAAGGCATCAAGGGCATGAGAAGACATACCCAATAGTACCCTCATACACTTAATTCAATTTAAATTATGCTTGTTCAACTATTTGTTTGATATCATTCAGGAATATTAAAACAATTCCATTTGTTGGCTTTTTCCAATGAAATGTCTTGTCTTCTCTAGTTATGTTTGAATATACCTTTTGTTCTTTCCAACCCATAGAAATTAGAGTGTCGTGAATGTCTGTCTGAGGAAAAAGAACTCTGAAAATTTAAGGGAATAGGTCAGAATTCAGCACGGAGGAAAAACTAGTAAAGACACATCAAGTGAAAAAAAATAGGCTAGACTGGATCTGGAGTTCCAAAGAGATAAGCTAAAAAAGGTTTGCTCCTTTCAAACTGCTTCTCCCCTGTTTTCTAGTCTCCATCTCAAACTCTCCCCCATTCACCCAAAACTATGCTCCATTCCCCAATCTCACCCATCCTGTCTGCAGTTCTCCAATCCTCCTTTCTGTGCGAGCGAGTCTGTCGCTTTTGAGAGGTCCTTTGCTGACCAAGCCTCCCATAAGACCACCACCGATAGCATGGGATCTCAATGTCATTCTAGCGAAGCTTCTCAAGCCACTCTTTGAACCCTTGGCTAAGATTCCACTAAAGTTCCTAACCTGGAAAGTCATCTTCCTTATTGCTCTTACTTCAGCTAGACGCATTAGTGAGCTTCAGACTTTGGTGGCGGATACACCTTATACCCAGTTCCATCATGACAAGGTTGCCCTTAGGACTCGCCTCCATTTTATACCAAAGATGGTGTCTCCTTTTAATTTGAATCAGTTTACCTTCCTGTCTTTTTTCCTAGACCACATTTGTCTAGGGCAGAGGCAACTTTCCATACTCATGACTGCAAGCATGCCTTAACATTTTATCGTCAAAGGACTCAAGAGCACTGTAGGGCTTCTCAGTTGTTCATCTCTTTGACCCTAGTCAACTGGGTTTGCCAGTATCTAAACACACCCTCTCTAAATGGATAGCAAATTGCATCTTTTTTGCTTATCATAAAGCAGGACTCTCTCTTGAGGGTCACGTCAAGAGTAGTTACTCACCTGTAACAGGTGTTCTCCAGAAGCAGCAGGAATCAGTCCTCACATATGGGTGACGTCGGTGCCGACGGAGCCCCCATGCGGAGCATTTCCCCAGCTTACACAGAAAGCCTTTGGGACTGCCAGCACGCATGCGAGGTCCCCTTCACACCCAAGGGTGCCATCTTGCTCAGTCTGATGACATAGCTAAAAGACAGCAAAAAAAACCCCAAAATAAATCATATGACAGCAACTCCAATGGGAGGGAGGGTGGGTTCTGAGGGCTGATTCCTGCTGCTCCTGGAGAACACCTGTTACAGGTGAGTAAGAGTAGTTACTCACCTGTAACGGGTGTTCTCCAGGAGCAGCAGGAATCAGTCCTCACATATGGGTGTCATCGGCGCCGATGAAGCCCCAGCAGAGCATTTCCCCAGCTTTCTATGAAAGCCTTTGGGAATGCAGGCACGCATGCATGGTTCCCTTCCCGCCTAAAGGTGCCATCTTACCTCAGTCAAATGACATAGCTAAAAACAGCACACAAAAATGAAAATAAACTATGTACAACTGCAACTCCAAGGGGAGGAGGGAGGGTTGTGAGGACTGATTCCTGCTGCTCATGGAGAACACCTGTTACAGGTGAGTAACTACTCTTTCTCCAGGACCAAGCAGGAAGTCAATCCTCACACATATGGGTGATTCCCAAGCTCTGGGCTACCGAGGAACCCAGGCTGAACAAGAGTACTCTCTCTAGTCTCAGCAGCAAAGAAAGGCATTTCAAGGACACAACCTCCACCGGTAGCCCAACAGAGGGCAGGAGGGCAGGAGTTGCCTAAACCTCAAAGAGATTCCGGAGTACTGCTTGGCCAAAAGCACTGTCCCTACGGGACTCCCTCTCCAGACAGTAATGGGCCGCAAAAGTCTGGCTTGAAGACCAAGTTGCAGCCCTGCAGATGTCTACAAAGGGCACAGAGCGGAAATGAGCCACTGAGGCAGCCATTGCCCTGACTCGGTGGGCTGTAAACCCGACCCTGCAAAGGAAGGTCAGCCGCCTTATAAGCCCAAATGATACAGTCAGCTACCCAGATGGACAAGGTACGCTTGGACACAGCCAACCCCAAATTATTGGGGTCAAAGGAGACGAAGAGCTGTGTAGCCCTTCTATGCCCCTGCATACGGTCAAGGTAGAAGGATAAGGCCCTCCTACAATCCAGGGTATGCAGGACTGCTTCAGCCTGGCTTGCATGAGGCCTAGGGAAGAATGTTGGAAGAACCACCTCCTGGTTGAGGTGGAAAGAGGAGACAACCTTAGGTAGGAACTTGGGATGAGTCCTAAGGACTACCCTGTTCCTGTAAATCCTGGTATAAGGCCTATCACAGACTAGGGCCTGAAGCTCACTTACTCGCCTAGCCGAGGTAAGGGCTATCAGGAAGAGTGTCTTCCAGGAGAGGAAGCGTAGTGGACAAGTAGCCATCGGCTCAAAAGGTGGGCGAGTCAGTTGCTGCAAGACCACATTCAGCTCCCACTCAGGGGCAGGAGGACGGATGGGAGGCTTGAGCAAAAGCAAGCCCCTAAGAAAGCGGGACACCAAGGGGTGACCAGATAGAGAATGTCCCTCCACCAGAGAGTGGTGAGCTGCTAGAGCTGAGAGGTGGACCCGAACAGAATTGGATTTAAGGCCTTGATTTGACAAGTGCAATAAGCACTGAAGGACTACTGGCACAGTACAGGAGAAAGGATCAACTGTACGTAGCTGACACCACAGAGAACCTTTTCCATTTGAGAGCATAGGTTTTCCTAGTGGACTGTTTCCTAGAGGCTAGGACAACCTCAACATCCTGAGGCAGGCCCCAGGGAGCCAGGACTACCCTTGCAGCCTCCAGGCCATCAAATTGAGAGCTTTGAGATTGGGGTGCAGAAGGGTACCCTGCTCCTGTGAGAGAAGATCGGGTTGCAACCCCAGAGGTAGTGGAGGATGCACAGCCAGTTGAAGTAGAAGAGGAAACCAAGGCTGTCTCGGACACCTGGGAGCCACCAGCAGGACCGAGGCCTTGTCCTGAAGAATACTGAAGAGAGTTCGGGCCACCAAGGGCGTGGGAGGAAACGCATAGAAGAGGCCCTGAGACCAGGATATCAGAAAAGCATCCGCTGCTATCCGCAGAGGATGCGGTTGCCAGGAGCAGAACTTTGGCAGCTGCTTGTTCATGGGGCTGGCAAAGAGATCCATCAAAGGGAGACCCCATTTCAGGAAGATCTTCTGAGCTACTGAAGGATGTAACTGCCACTCATAGGGCTGCAGTATTCTGCTTAATCTGTCTGTCAGGTAGTTGTACTGGCCTGGAAGGTACACAGCCCTGAGGAGCATGTTGTGCTTGAGGGCAAAAGAACAAAGGTCCTGAGCTTCCCGACAAAGGATTCTGGACCCAGTTCCACCCTGTTTGTTCACATAGAACATGGCAACTTGGTTGTCTGTCTGAATCAGTACAGACTGGTGAGCCAGGGTAGACGGAAAGCTCTGAGTGCTAACCGAATAGCTCGGAGTTCGAGAAGATTGATCTGCTGTGCAGCTTCCCAGAGGGACCACAGGCCCTGGGTGCACTTGCCCAGACAATGAGCACCACAGCCTTGCAGGGAGGCGTCCGTGGTCACCACTACTGTGTACCCTGGAATCTGAAAAGGCACCACCTTCAGTAGATTGGGTGGGTGTAGCCACCAGTTGAGGGAGTTCAGAAATTGTCTGGACACCCTTATCCAGTCTTTGAGGCTGCCTGTGGCCTGTGACCACTGAGACCGAAGGCACCACTGTGCAGGCCTCATATGGAGCCTGGCATTGGGGGTCACATGTACTGTCGAAGCCATGTGGCCTAGAAGCCTCAGGCAGAGTCTGGCGGAGACCAGGGACCTGCTGAGAAACTGATTTGCCAAGGCCATTAACCTTTGGGCCCTGTCTACTGGCAAGAAAGCCTTTGCCAGCAGAGAGTCCAGCCTTGCACCGATGAACTCCAAGTTTTGGGAGGGGAGCAAAGTGGACTTTGCGAAGTTTATGACAAACCCCAGACTTTGTAGAAGAGCAATAGTCCTGAGGGTGGCTTGTTTGGCCTCCTAGCACGTCTGACCCCTGATGAGCAAGTCGTACAGATAGGGGAAGACAAAGATTCCCTGATTTTTCAGGTAGGCCGCCACCACTGCTAGGCACTTGGTAAAGACTCTGGGGGCGGAGGTGAGGCCGAAAGGCAGCACCCTGTATTGATAATGGTTTCCTTCCACAATGAACCTGAGGTACTTTCTGTGGTCTGGATGAATGAGGATGCGAGTGTACGCATCCTTTAGATCTAAGGAGCATAGCCAATCTCCTTGCTGGAGGTAGGGCAGAAGTGTCCCAAGAGTAAGCATCTTGAACTTCTCCTTTACTAGGAACTTGTTGAGGTTCCTGAGGTCCAGAATGGGTCGAAGGCCACCGGTTCTTTTGGGCACCAGGAAATACCTGGAGTAGAAACCGTGATCTTGCAAGTGGGGAGGCACAGGCTCCACCGCCCTGTCCACCAACAGACAAGGAAGCTCTTGTGGAAGAAGGTCTGTGTGCAGGGGAGGCCTTGGAGGCTCCCCTGGAAAATATGGTGGAGGCAGTTGGTGAAAATGGAGGGCATAGCCCTTGTGGACTATCTCCAGCACCCCCAACTGTCCCCGGTGATAAGGGGCCACTGGTGGGCAAAGAGGGCGAGGCGACCTCCTGTGCAGGGTTGGGAAAGCAGTGGAGGAGAGGCTACGCTCAAGGAGTCAAAACCCCCCACCCTGCTGAGTGGTAGCAGGGGCCTGAGGCTTGGGGGTCCTCTGCCTACAGGGCCCATTACCCTGGCCCTGGGGGGCAGGTTGGGCAGCCTGATATTGCGGGTACTGTTTGTAGGCAGTGCCCTTCCTCGGGTACAAGGGCTTTTTACCCGAGCCCTTCTTTTTATGAGAAGGGGCAGAGGTCTTCCTCGACAGCCTTGTCCATGTGAGATGCTCAGTTTCGAGCTGAGCGGCCTTCTCGGTCATGGGCTTGCCAAAAAGGTTTTCACCTCGGCAAGGGACATCGACCAACTTGTCCTGAACCCATGGCTCGAGGTCCGATGACTGCAGCCATGCCTGGCGTCAAGCCGCGATGTCGGCTGCCGCAACTCGGGCCGAAGCCTCGAAGCCATCGTAGGCGGCGCGGGACATGAACTTCGAGCAGTCCCTAATCCCCGAGGACAAGGACTTAAATCTCTGCAAGGGTTCCCCGGAGAGATCAGCAGAGAACCCGGCCAATTCCTTGGCCAGATCCCGCAAGTACATGCCCATGTACAGCTGGTAGGACTGGACACGGCAAGCAAGCATCGAGCCCTGGAAGCACTTTCTACCGACGCCATCGAGGTTCCGGGCCTCCCTGCCAGGGGGCACCATGGAGTGCATCTTCTGGCTCTTCAGACGATGCATGGCCGATTCCACAACCATAGAATGGTGTGGTAGCTGTGCCTTTTGAAAACCAGGGTTCTTCCAGAGTCGATAGATCGAATCGACTCGCTTGCTGAGGCCGGCGCCTCCCACATACGGAAGAGGAGCCATTCCAGCATCGGAGGAACCGGAACAGTAAAGGCCTCCTTCGGAGGAGAGTCATACTGTAGGGCCTCAAGCTCTTCAGCTCGAGGCTCCTCCTCGGGGTCCACCGGAATAGCCAAGGCAGCGGCCATATCCCAGAGGAACTCCGAGAACCGAGTATCCTCCGGGGCTCAGACTGCGGTGAGTCCGAAGGGATGCACCGAGTCTTGAAGGTATCAGGAGACTCCTCGTCCTCTGTCTCCCAAGCTGACTCGTCCGAGGAGGAGTCAGGGTCTGACCCCGCGGGGCCCTGGAGCACCCGCCCCGACACCGGAGGCACCGGCGTCGATGCCCTAGGTCCCGAACGGGAGGTCGAGGGAGACCGCGACCGAGGTCGACTCCGAGCCACGATGGACTCAAGTATCGGCTCGGTCTCCGGGGTCGACTTCGAAGTCGATGTCCCGGTAGTCGGGGCAGAAGCACCAGACAGGCTGGTCATCAGTGCCCGCTGCTGCTCCATGAAGGCAGACAATCTGCTCTCCAAGGCTGTCATCCTGAAACTCAGCTCGGGAGACGCAGCAGCCACCAACTCGGGCCCCGGCGGCGCCAGGCCCGATGTCGGCTCCCTGGGAGGAGAGTCCTCGAGGACTACGGGGCTTACGTGTCCAGCAGACTCCAGCTCCACGCGAGGAACTTTTGCAAGCTTCTCGTGTTCCACGGACCCGGGGCGACGGTCGGGGGTCTTAGACCTGGCCCTCGAGGAGCCAGGGACCTCCGACGACGACGCCCTCGCGAGCAACTTCTTCCTCTTGCGTTCCCGGTCGGGGGACCCCCTGTCCGAGGAGCTTCGACAGCGCTCGGGATCGGAATCCCGAGATGTCGAGGCCTCAGACAAGGTCCGGGCCCGGCCGGAGGCTGAGTCCGAGAAAAGCCTTTCTTTTTGCTGCTGGCGACTTCGGAGTGCCTTGGAAGACATCTTTCCACATGGCCCGCACGACTTAGGGTCATGGTCGTGGCCGAGGCACCGAAGGCAGCCGTCGTGTGTGTCGGTGAGAGACATCAGCTTCTTACACTGATCACACTTTTTAAAGCCGCTGGAAGCCATCGGGGAAAAAAGAGTCCCCGCGAGGTCAAAGGACCGGCCTTCCAGTGAAAAATGGAAAAAAGGGCGTGAACACCAGCCACGAAGGGCAAAAACCAAAAAAGAAGAATCGGGCTCGATACCGGTGTAGTGAACCCGGCGGAAGGGGAACCAACATCGAACCGGAGAAAAAAATAGCGAAAATCGCCGAAAAAATCTAATTTTAACCGGGAGAAAAGGACACACGTCCGGTGGGCTTCACGGAAAAAAAGAGACTGAGGTAAGATGGCACCTTTAGGCGGGAAGGGAACCGCGCATGCATGTCTGCATTCCCAAAGGCTTTCATAGAAAGCTGGGGAAATGCTCCGCTGGGGCTTCATCGGCGCCAATGACACCCATATGTGAGGGCTGACTTCCTGCTTGGTCCTGGAGAAACTACTCTTTCTCCAGGACCAAGCAGGAAGTCAGTCCTCACATATCGGACTCCCCAGCTCAAGGCTACCGGGGACCCAAAGCTGAAAAAATAAGCTCCCTCTAGAGCATCAGCATGTACGAAAAGATTCTTCTCTGAGAACGCCCCCAAACGGTAGCCCAACACCAGGGCCAGAGGGTAGGAGTTGCCTATACCTCAGAGATATTACGGAGTACTGCCTGTCCGAAAGCACTGTCCCTGTGGGACTCCCTCTCGAGGCAGTAGTGGGCCGCAAAAGTCTGGCTTGAAGTCCAAGTAGCGGCCCTGCAGATGTCTGCCAACGGAACAGAGCGGAGATAAGCCACTGACGCAGCCTTCGCCCTGACACAGTGAGCCGTGACTCGACCCTGCAATGAGAGGCCGGCTGCCCTGTACGCCCAGGCGATACAGTCTGCTACCCAAATGGACAGGGTACACTTGGAGACAGGTAACCCCAACTTATTAGGGTCAAAAGAGACCAAGAGCTGAACAGCCCTTCGGTGTCCCTGCCTACGGTCAAGGTAGAAGGACAACGCCCTCCTACAGTCCAGGGTATGCAAGACCATCTCAGCCTGGCTAGCATGCGGCCTGGGAAAGAAAGTTGGAAGAACCACCACCTGGATGAGGTGGAAGGAGGAGATAGGTTGAGTCCGTAAGACTACTCTGTTCCTATAGAACCTAGTGTATGGTGCATCCAACACCAAGGCTTGAAGCTCGCTCACTCGCCTTGCTGAGGTAAGAGCTACCAAAAACAACGCTTTCCAGGATAGAAAACACAAAGGACAAGTAGCCATAGGCTCAAATGGTGGGCAAGTAAGCCGTTGCAAGACCACATTCAAATCCCACTCAGGGGCAGGTGAATGAACTGGAGGCTTAAGCAAAGGTAGGCCTCTGAGGAAGCGAGCCACTAAGGGGTGGCTTGAGAAAGAGTGACCCTCCACCGGTGAATGGTGCGCTGATAGAGCACTGAGATGGGCCCTAACAGAGTTGGATTTTAGGCCTAGGTTGGACAGGTGAAGCAAATACTGCATCACCACTGGTACCAGGCATGAGAAAGGATCCTCCTTGTGTTGAGCACACCAGGAGGAGAACCTACGCCACTTAAGGGCATAAAACGTCCGAGTGCACTACCTCCTAGAGGCCAAGACCATGTCCTCCACTTCCCTAGGCAGCAGTAAGGGTACTAGAACTACCCTTTCAGCAGCCAGGCCATCAGATTGAGGGACTGGAGGTTGGGGTGTAAGAGACCCCTGCTCCTGAGACAGGAGATCGGGTTGCATCCCCAGAGGAAGAGGAGTGTCCACCGCTAGTTGCAAAAGAAGTGGGAACCAGGGTTGCCTTGGCTATCTGGGGGCCATCAGAATCACCGAGGCCTTGTCCTGGATCACTTTGAACAGTGTGTCTTGGACACTAGAGGCATGGGAGGAAACGCATATAGGAGGCCTGTAGACCATGGAATGAGAAAGGCATCCGCTGCTACTCTGAGAGAATGTGGCTGCCTGGAGCAGAAACTGGGCAGTTGAATGACAAAGAGATCTATGGTGGGAAGACCCCATCTTAGGAAGATCTGTTGAAACACCAGAGGATTCAACTGCCATTCATGTGGCTGCAGAATCCTGCTCAATCTGTCCGCCAGGTAATTCTCCTGTCCAGGAAGATAGACCGCCTTGAGAAGTATGCCATGATTGACTACCCAGGAGCACAGGTCCTGTGCCTGACAGAGAGGTCGGGACCCTGTGCCCCCTTGCTTGTTCACATAGAACATGGCAACTTGATTGTCCGACTGCACTAAGACGGACTGGCGAGAGAGGACATGAGAGAAAGTCCGTAGGGCCAGGCGGATTGCCCTGAACTCTAGGTTGTGGTTTCTTCAGACCAGGTCGATGTTTGCCCTGTTTGGGAACATCTGTATGATGGGCAGAAGATAGATAAAACCTTTTCCCCCTAGGGGAAGAAAGTTTGGTAGGACATTTCCTACCAAATGGGAAAGAGGAAGGCGTAGAACAGCCTCTGGAAACAGGAATGTCAGTGGTTAACTGAGCAACTTGGAGTAAAGACTCCTTGTTAAAGAGATTTTCTACAGTGCAAGGAGTATTTCCCAGTCTTTCTTGTGCCCATTTGTCCAAGTCTGAAACCTGGAGCCAGGCTTTACGTTGTGCCCCTATAGCTATAGCAGAGGTTCTGCTAACAGACTCAGTCTAGGGAAGCACGAGTAAGGAACCTAAAGATATTTTGAGCATGACTAACCAGTAAGGAATAGTCTGCAGCTTTGGGCTCTTGAAGAAAAGGCGTCAAAAACAGTAATTTCTTTGTGACCTCTTCAAGAGATAAACCCATATAGAAAATATATGAGAGAATTCTTGCTGAAAGCATAGATGCCTGGAAGGTTTGGCGTCGAAAGGCATCTAAAGTCTTAGACTCATGACCTGGCGGATAAGAAGAGTGCTTTTTTTTTTTTTTTTGAAACTTTGTTTTTATTGAACATGTGATAGGCAGGGTAACATCATCATACAATTCCAGCAAATGCATCTTCCTTCCCCTTCCCCCCCAGGCTGCTAGCCCTTGGGGGCACCCTCTCGTTGCCATCCCCCGCCATCAACCTTAAAACCATAGCTCTAAAAAAGAGAGCCGCAAAACCCAAACAACAATCATAACTAGAAAAAACTAATACAGAATAGAAGCTAAATCAAACACATAACCCCCAGGCCGTGTATGGTGTGTGCTGTGTACCAGGTAGCATTCCCTACCCCTTCCTCCCAGTGTTCCCCAATGAACTCTGCAGGTACGGATCCCATATCTTATGGAATGCCCACTCCCGACCCCGCAACCGGTATGTCAGTTTATCAAACTGAATCATCTCCTCCACTTTCTTCTGCCAGTCCCCCACCCCCGGCCCCCCCTCCCAGTTCCAGCGCCAGGCGATCGTTAGCCGTGCTGCCAGCAGCAACTTTGCCTCCCGCAGGTGGGCCCACCTACCCAACCCCCCCTGAATACCTCCCCCCAACACCCACTCCCGGGGCCCCCCATCCAGTTTCCTCTCCCTCCCCAGTTCACTACCCCCAATCCCTCTACCCATCCCCTCCCGCACCACCTGCCAGAAACGCTGAATAACTTGGCAACCCCACCACATGTGCAGGAAGTCTCCCCGCTCTCCACATCCCCGCCAACATAACCCCGACCCCTGCCCTCCCCGCCAAGCCATCCTACTCGGAGTAACATACGCCCCGTGCACTATTTGTAGTTGGGTTTGTCTCCAAGAGGAGACTCCCGTGGACCCATAAATCGCCCCATAAATCCTCTGCCACTGGCCTTCATCCCATTCCTCCCCTACCCATTGATGCCACCGCCTCCGATGCCCCCACACGGCCACCTCCTCCACTTCCGCCGCTGCATCCAACAGAACCCTATAAATCCTAGCAATTATACCTTTATGCTTGTTCCCTCGGAACAACGCCTCCTCCATGGCAGTGCTGGGGCGGCGAATCCAGCGGAGATTCTCCCCCGTCTGTAGAAAATGCCGAACCTGAAAGTATTGGTAAAAGGGGATGGAGCTCTGCGCCTTACGCTCCAGCTCCCGATGGGATCCTACCTCCCCCTGCACCAAACAATCCCCAAGTTGGACAATTTTATCCTGCAGCCAGGCCGCCCCTCCAAAGGGGAAAATATCCCTCACCCTAGTCCAGGCCGATACAGAACTGGGGAACCACTGCTGCCCTTCCCCCTGCTGATAGTGTCTCCACATAGCCCCCAAGAAAGGGTGCACTATCCCCCTCCCCCCTACACCCGTACCTCTCGATCCGCCTAACCATTGGGTCAGGGACTGAGCACCCATCAGTGTGGTTTCCAGATCCACCCACGCAGCTTCTCCCCCCCTCTGGTAGTGGTCTCTCCAGGCCTTAAGTATACCTGCCCGCTGGTACCACCGCAGAGACGGCAGCCAGACTCCTCCGCGGTCCTTAGCCATCCGCAACTGGCTGGTCCGGATCCTAGCCTTTCGTCCCCCCCAAATGAATCTGCGAATCACTTCCTCCCACCGCCGAAGCACCCCCCCCCCCCCCCCCCGGGATCCACAAAGGTAACTGTACAAACAGATACAAAAACTTGGGCAATACACTCATCTTGAATGCCTCTATTCTCCCCACCCAACTCAGCTGCAGATCCTTCCACCCCTCTAAAAGGCTACCAATCTTGCCCCCCAGTGTTTGATAGTTAAGTTCAAACAAACGGCCGGGGTCAGCCGGCAACTGGACCCCCAAGTATTTAAAGTACCCGAGCGCCCACTTAAAGGGAAAATCCCGACACTCCTCCCGCCGAAAACCACCGAGGGCCATAGCCTCAGTTTTGGCCATGTTGACCTTAAAACCCGATACCACAGCGAACGCCTCCAACTCCTCCACCAACGCCGGGAGAGACCCGGCCGGATCTGCCAGAAAAATCAGCGTATCATCGGCATAGAGAAGGATCTTATGCTTGCCCGTTCCCACTTGAACCGGACGTATCTCCACACGGGCCCGGACACGAATCGCTAGCGCCTCTATGGCTATCGCGAAAAGCAGGGGAGAGAGGGGGCACCCCTGTCTAGTCCCCCGATGCAGGTCAAACCAATCAGAACCCTGTCCATTCACCAAAATCCGGGCCTTCGGGTGCTGATAAAGCGCCCGCACTCCTAGCACAAAACCCTCCCCCAGCACCATCTTATCCATCATAGCAAACCAAAACTCCCATTCCACCCGGTCAAAGGCCTTCTCGGCGTCCAAGGCCACACACACCGCCGGGAGGCGCCTCTCCTGCACATAGTGGAGTAGTCCCACCGCCCGCCGCACGTTATCCGCGATGGCCCTACCCTTGATAAACCCCGTCTGATCCGGATGGATCAAGTCCGGGAGAATACCCTCCAGGCGCCCAGCCAACACGCGCGCGTACAGCTTCGCATCACAATTTATCAATGCAATTGGCCAATAGTTCTCACAACGTTCCGGATCCCGCCCTTCTTTAGGAAGGACCACCACGTTTCGCCTGTGTCATCGTCCCCGGCAACCGGCCCCCCCCCCCCCCCGCAGAAACCCCGTGAACAGCCGCGCCAAAAACGGTGCCACCTCTTCCCGCATTACCTGGTAGAATTCCGCCGGGTAGCCATCCTCACCGACCGCTTTTCCCCTGGGAAGCCGCCTGATTTCCCTCTGCACCTCCCCCACCTCAATTGGCCTCCCCAGCCACGCTGTCTGCTCCTGACTGACCCTCGGAACTTGTATCCCCGCTAAATACTCCCGAATCCGCTCCTGGGTGGCCCCTTCTTGCCCCGTGTACAACTGTTCATAAAAACGACGGAATACCCCACAGATCTCCCGGCTCTCCGCCACCCTCGCACCCTTCTCGTCCCGTACTTCTGCCACCACCCGGCTCTCCCGCTTGCGTCGGAGCTGCCGCACGAGTAGCTTTCCTGCCCTATTCCCTCCTTCCATAAAGTTTCTCTTGGACGCTCTCATCATCCTCTCCAACCCCTCCACGTCCAATCTGTTCACTCTTGCCCTTAACTGGGCGGCCCGCTCCCCAGCGGCCTTGGACCCCATCTTACTGTGTTCCCCTTGGGCCAATTCCAACTCCCGCATCCACTCCCGCCGCTGCACTTCCCTCTCCCGCTTCCGCCTACTCCCCATCTGCACCAACAGCCCCCTCAGATACGCCTTCCCACTGTCCCAATCATAGCATCTGAAACCTCCCCGTTATCATTCCACTCCAAAAACTCCCGCCATGCCTTCTTAAGACCCGCCTGCCCCTCTTCCGACTGGATCAAGGTGATGTTCCCCCTCCAACCCCCTTGAGGGCCACCCACCCTCCCCCCCCCCCCGCCCCCTCCCGGTGTCCACTCCCCCGTCACCATCCCATGATCCGATAGAAGCACCGGGTGCAATTGCACATTCCCCAGAGCCCCCATCTGTCCCCTGCGCCCCAAAAGCATGTCAATCCGGGAGTAGCACCCCAATCTCGAGGTGAAACATGTGTAGCCTCTGACCCCAGGGTTCTCCCAGCGCCATATATCGACCAACCCCCAGTCTACCAAGCATTGCCTCAGTTCCCACCCCTCCCTCCGGTGCTTCACCCGCTGGTAATTGGATCGGTCAGCCCCACCACGCAGTTCATGTCCCCCCCTATCACCCACTCCCCCCGGGCCTGCTGTTCAAACTCCCGCAAGGCCTTCCGGAAGAAAGAGCCTTTCTGCCCGTTGGGGGCGTACAAATTCAGAAAGGACACCTCCTGTTGATCCACTCTCCCCACCACCCACACCACCCTGCCCATCTTATCCCCCCCTGAAGCATATGGAACAAATTTCAGCCACTTGTGCACCAGGATCACCACTCCCCGTTTCTTAGAGGTATAAGGCGCCCCAAACAATTGCTCAAACCCTTGGGCCTTCAGCTTAACCTGCTCCGTCTCCACCAGATGAGTCTCCTGCAGCATGGCCACCTCCACCTTGTGCTTTACCAGCTGCGTGAGAATCCTCTTTCGCTTAATAGGGCTGTGAATCCCCCTCACATTAAACGAGGCAATCTTATGTCCCCCCATCCCAATGGTATCGTACCCAGAAATTCTGCAGAGTCAGCCCCAACATCAGCACCCCCCCAGCACACACACTTTGCTCCACACAAACCCCTTCACACCGTCCACTTCTCCCTAGCCCCTCACATTTTTGTCGATTACAGACCTCCATTAGCCACACTCCAACCATCACCAATCACTCCCCTCCCGCTCCCCGCACCCCGCTTCCACAGTCCTTCCCCGCTCCCCGCCACCCCCCCCCTCACCACATAACACTCCCGCTGCATCCTCAGACAAAATCCACAAGCCACCCGACCGCCCCCCTCCCCTTCAGACCCCACTTCCCTCCACAAACTAGCACGCTATACCCAACATCCATCCCCTCTGGGAGTCCATCCAAAGTCCACTTGAACAAGGCATCACTCTCCCAAGCTCCGCCGGTCTCCGGCCCCTCCGCTCACGGTCTGCAGCTCCTCTCCCCGCTCGCGCCCCGCAGGGGACCTTGGCGGGCTCTTCTGGTGCTGCAGGAACTTCTCCAACAGTTCCTTGGATGCAAAAAATCTTCTCACTCCATTAACCACCATCGTTATGCGAGCCGGGTACCAAATCGCAATTTGCACCCCCCGCGTCGCCATCTGATCTCTCAACCGCAACAGATCCTTGCGCCTCTTCACCGTCTCCGAAGCCAGATCCGGGAACACATACACAGTCCAAGACTTATATTGCACACTTTTAGATCTCCGTGCTGCACGAATGATGTGCTCCCGATCCTGGAACCGCAACAATTTCACAATGAGAGCACGTGGCTTACCCCCCTTCTCAGGCCTAGGCCGCAGCTCCCGGTGTGCCCGCTCGATCTCGAACTGCGGCGTCGAGGGGGGATCCGGAAAGCAGGTAAGCAACAGGTCCTGCACAAAAGTAATAACATTGTCCCCTTCTGCTCCCTCCGGGACTCCGAAAACACGCAGGTTGGAGCGTCGGTCCCTGTTTTCCATGTCCTCAGTTTTGGCATGTAACCAGCTCACTTGCTGCTGCAGCGACCGCACCACGCGGTCTGTTGAGGCCTGGGCGTCCTCAGTCTGGCTCACGCGGCTTGCTACCTCCTCCAGTCGCTGCCCGATCCCCGTAAATTTCTCCTCCAGTCGCCCACAGACCCGGTCCACAATCTCCTCTTTGGTCTCTCGAATTTCGCGGAGAATCGCTGCCACATCCACCGCTAGCAAACCAGCACTTTCCTCTCCATCCGCCGCCTCAGAGCTGCTCGGAGAGGCCGGAGCCACCTTCGCGCCCGGACTCGTCGCCACAGCCTTTCCACTCCCGGTTTTCGCCAGTACAGGTCCTTGATAGTGGAACCCGGCTTTAGTTTTACCACTTTGGGCATATTTTCCAGCAAGGGGGGCCCACGGGGAGCCGTTTCTACCACTCTGTTATGGGTGCGGGTTACGGAGCTCGCTTACACACGTCTCTCCACCTCCGTGGCTAGACCGGAAGTCAGAAGAGTGCTTTTTAGTACTCTTTACCCGCCTCATTGCTGATTCTACAACAATGGAATGATGAGGAAGTTGAGTCTTTTGAAAACCTGGAGAGGGGAGCACCTGATATAGATCAGTTGCCCTAGAACAGGGGTCTCAAACACGCGGCCCGCGGGCCGCATGCGGCCCGCGAGAGACCTTTGTGCGGCCCGCGATGCATAGGGGGAAAAAAAAACACCCCGGCTTCTGCTGCTGCTGCTGCCGTGGCCGGCAATAGCAGCAATATCGCAAGTCCCGCGGGCTCCGCTCCCCCCCCCCCTTCCTTCCTTCCTGCTTGCCTGCCAGTTCTCCGCTTCCGCTTCGGCTTCGCCTTTCAGAGCCGCGAAGGGAGAGCTTCTCCCTCGCGACTCTGTTCAGCCCGCTGGGGCAGATGGGAAATTTCCCATCTGCCCCAGCGGGCTGAACAGAGTCACGAGGGAGAAGCTCTCCCTTCGCGGCTCTGAAAGGCGAAGCCGAAGCGGAGAACTGGCAGGCAAGCAGGAAGGAAGGAAGGGGGGGGGAGCGGAGCCCGCGGGACTTGCGATATTGCTGCTATTGCCGGCCACGGCAGCGGCGGCAGCAGCAGCAGAAGCTGGGTTTTTTTAAAAGTTTAATTTTCCCGGGGGGGGGGGGAGGGAGGGAGGGAGCAGGACTTGATGGGGGGGAGAGCAGAACTTGATGGGGGGGAGCAGGACTGGGGGGGGAGAGCAGGACTTGATGGGGGGGAGAGCAGGACGTGAGGGGGGGAGGCGGAATGGGGGGGGGAGCAGGACTTGATGGGGGGGAGAGCAGGACTGGGGGGGGGAGCAGGACTTGATGGGGGGGGAGCAGGACTTGATGGGGGGGGAGAGCAGGACCTGGGGGGGGAGCAGGACGGGGGGGGAGCAGGACTTGAGGGGGGGGGAGCAGGACTTGATGGGGGGGAGCAGGACTTGATGGGGGGGAGGAGCAGGACTGGGGGGGAGAGCAGGACCTGGGGGGGGAGCAGGACGGGGGGGGAGCAGGACGGGGGGGGAGCAGGACTTGATGGGGGGGGAGAGCAGGACTGGGGGGGGGAGAGCAGGACGGGGGAGGGAGCAGGACGGGGGAGGGAGCAGGACTTGATGTGTGGCTGGGGGGGGAGCAGGACTTGATGTGTGGCTGGGGGGGGTAGTACTGAAAATGGGGTGATGGGGGTTAGGACTGGAGGTGGTCTGATTAGGGGGCTAAGACTGAAATGGGGTTATGGGGGGGCTAAGAATGAAGATAGGGCGATGGAAGGGTTAGGCCTGGAAGTGGGCTGTTGGGGGGCTTAGGACCGATAATGGGCTAGGGGGGGGGCTAGAACTGGTAATGGACTGGGGGGGGTGCTATGACTGGAAATGGGCCGAGTAGAAGGGGGAGCTTGAACTGCAAATAGCTGATGGGGACAGGGTCTTGGAATGGTATTGGGCTGAGTGGAAGGGGGCTTGGAATGCAAATGGGCTGATGGGGAGGGGGGCTTGGAAAGGAAATGGGCTGTGAGGGGAGGGAGCTAGGACTGGAAATGGGCTGATGATGCGGGGACTAGAAGGGAGCGGATGCTGGGTGGGGCAGGAGCTAGAAGGGAGTTGATGTTAGGGGACGATTAGAATGGGATGGGGCTGGGAGAGTGAAATGGAGAGGGGAAATATATTTTGTGTGGGAGGGAAGAAAAATCTACAATTGGCCGGGTATTGGGAGAGTAAGTGGGGATTGAGGATGGAGGGGTAAAATTTGAGTGGATGAAATAGGAATGAGGAAAGAGCAAAAGGAGAATGATTAGTATGTTAAAGCAGATGTAGAGAGAATGGAAAAAAACTAGGAAAGAAGAAAGGACAAATGGACAGCAGACGATGGAGAGTTAGCAGAAGACACAAAGAAACCAGAAGAAAGTGAATGGAACAATTGCAACTGAAAAAAAATGCACAAAAGGTAGAAAAATATCTCTTTATTTTGAATTTATTAACTGAAATATGTCAGCTCTTGGAAATGTGCATCTTTAACGTCTGCACTTTATTTAATACAAGAGGAAATCAATGTATAGTTTTATTTCTACAGTGTTGTACATTCTAAGTTTGGCTTTTGGGGTTCCCAGTTTAATTGTCTTCCTGTTTCTAAATTGTGATTCCTTGTTTGGTGATGGTGTATGTTCTGCATGTGTAACTGAGCTGAGGTATTCTGTTTATGTAATTCCTATTTGACATTGCCACTTGTTCTCTTTCCCGAGTAGGTCATGTATTGTTATTCTCTGAAATGTGTTGATTTAATATTTGCAGTGTTGCCTTTTGATAGTTAGGGTATGGTGCTTTGTGAGTCCTGGTAGTGCTGTTAGGACACGGCAGGTTTGCTATGGGTTCTAAATGAGCAGTGTTTCTAGTAGTTCCTAATGTGCCTGGCGGTTGGCACTGGTTTATAGTAATGTAGAAATCTTTTAGTCTTTCTTTATCCATACACTCATTAAGAGGCATGTTTACTAAAAGTTAGTGTATGGTAACATTATGCAAATATTTATGCAAATGATGCCCTTATGCAAATGATGCCCTTATGCAAATGAGGCCTGCGTCTTGTGCGGCCCCCGGGTTACTCTACAAGTCCTCATTTGGCCCTCAAAGCAATTTGAGTTTGAGACCCCTGCCCTAGAAGGTGGGGGTACCGTTAAAGGAGCTTCCCACATTTGTAGAAGGAGATCCTGCAAGGAACGATGCAAAGGAAGCATGATGTTCTCCTTTGCTCTCCCAGGAATATACAGGGATTCTGTATTCCCTTGTGTAGGATCCTGTCCAGGTATAGAAATGGCAAGTGATTTTGCCATATCCAGGAGAAAAGCTTGAAAAGAAAAGTCCCCAGAGGGAAATCCTTTTGGACAGGCTAGATCTGTTGAAGAACTAGCATTGGCACCCAGGGATCTATCCAACTTTATAGGAATATAAGATCCTGAATGGCGAAGTATGGGATCCTTAGAGGATGGTTGCCGGTACCGTAGGAGGTGGGGACCAGCAACAGTCAGTAGCATATCGTCCATGCCAGGAATCGATTCCAGACTCGGTATCGAGGGAAGCGAGCCTGATGAAAGAAGCTTGGAAGGTACCGACAACGATCACAAATCACATAATACTCCAAACTTATTCGGTGTGCAGTCAGACGCCGCGCATGCGGACCGCTGCCCTAGTCAAGGTTTAAATAGATGTCACGCCATTATGGCATCCAATCAGCTGTCAATGCCTCTTCCACACGGAATATTTTTTTATGAATGAACAAGTTTGGAGTATTATGTGATTTGTGATCGGAGTGCATTGTTCAGTTGCTTGGTAAAAGGTGGGATATTTAGTTCCAGAAGATCACATCTTAGAAGTATATTGGCGAGTATGATATTATTTCCCTGTCTATAACTTCCTTGTTGTTTTGTAGATCGTGCTGGTTTAAAATTCCCCCCTGAAGAAGTATTCGAAACGCAAAAGCGGTACCCACTTGGTGGCGTCGGGGAACTATACCAACAGATTTAAGATAAGCACAATCTTTATTATACAAAACTTGTTTCATGAAAATAGTCAACGATTAGAGAAAAGTCTGATGAATGGAAAAAGCACAACATTTCTAAGACATTTCTAAGACAAGAGTGAATTTTTATGGTCGTTGATGCGATAAGGCATACTGCTTTTGAAAGTTTTAAGCATTGCCAATGTGAGTCTGAGACCATTTTTCACTTTTATATATAAAACACAAAAAGAAAAAAAAGTGCAGAGTTCATTAGCATATTCTCAATATTATTAGAGGGTATCCACTGTTTGTCTGTAGGGTAAAAGAGCTAGCTGGGTGGACTTACGGTGGGCCTTCATCCACTCAGGGTAGAAGGTCAAGGCTAGCTTGCAATCCAACGTGCTGTGCTGCCTCCCCCTCTACTGGCATGAGACCTGGGGAAGAAAGCTGGCAGTACAACTGACTGAGGTGGAAAGCGGAAACCACCTCTGGCAGGAAACGTGGATGCATATGTAAGACTACCCTATTATGGTGGAACCTTGTGTACAGCGGGTGAGCCACCAAGGCCTGGAGCTCACTGGCATGGCATGCTGCGTGACCACCACCAGAAACAAGTCCTTCCAGGTCAGGAACTTCAGAGGGCAAGAAGCAAGCGGCTCAAAAGGTTGCTAACAAGAGCTGTGCCAGAACAACATTAAGGTCCCAAAACACCAGTGGGTGCTTGACCAGAGGTTTAGAAAGGAGTAAGTCCCGTATGAAGCGAACTACTGGGGGCTGAACTGAGATGGGCTTCCTCTCCGAGCCACGATGGTAGGCCCCAATCGCACTCAGGTGGACAATGACCAAACTAGACTTGAGACCTGAGTTTGAGAGGTACAGGAGGAATTCCAGCAACCTATCCATAGTGCAGGAAAAAGGATCTAGGACCCAGTCCATGCACCAGGAGAAGAACCTCCTCACTTAAATGCATAAGACTGTCGTGCAGAAGACTTGCGGTAGGCCAGATGGACTTCCATAGCATTCTCGGGCAGGTTAAGCTCCGAGAGGACTACCTGTTCAACATCCACGCCATGAGTGCCAAGGACCAGACATTGGGATGTAGCAAGATCCTATCCCTCCTGAGAAATGAGCTCTGGGGTAGAGCCCAGCCATAGAGACTCCCTCAGAGCTGGAGCAGCAGGGGGAATCACGGCTGCCTGGGGCAATAAGAATCATCATGCCCCTGTCGGCTTACATTTTCAGCAAGGTCTTCGCCACAAGCAGAATGAGAGGAAAGGCGTATAGCAGGCCCGCTCTTCAGTTGATGAGGAAGGCATCAGATACCAGCCAGTTGCTGGGCATGACCCTGAAGCAGAACTGACCCACCCAGGCACTGCGCAGTGTGGCAAAAAGATCTATTGCAGGAGTAGCCCACTCCCGAAAGATCCACTCCACAACCTCCTTGTTCAGGGTCCACTCATGCAGCTGGAGGACACGGCTCAGCTGGTCCACCAGGGAGTTGAGTTTCCCGAGCAGATGAATAGCTCTCAGCTCCATCCCATGAGTGACAGCGAACTTCCACAAGTGGACCGCTTCCCAGCCCAGGAGATACAATCCTGTGCCACCCTGTTTGTTGATATAATACATCACCACCTGGTTGTCTGTATGAATCAGCATTTCCTATGGCCCAGAGTTCCAATAAATTGATTTGGTGCAGTCTCTTTATTTTTTATTTATTTATTTATTTATTTAACTGCATTTATATCCCGCTTTTCACCGGGTCAAAGCGGTGTAACATGTAACATAGGGAGGGGTAATTTCTTTTAGGGTGGGGCCATCACCAGGGTCAACAATTAATGATTATGGGTGGACATGGACATGATTTACTTCTGCTAAAATCTAAGTGTGAGGTCATGGTGGTGTTTCCGTTGAAAGATGTTCACGGAATAGGATTGTCTTTAGCTGTTTCTTAAATGATGTGATGTTGTTGTTGTTCTTGATGTGGTTTGGTAGAGAGTTCCAGAGGGATGGAGCATAAAGTTCGAATGCTCTGTTGCAGGTCCGTTGTGTAGATTTGGTTCTTTTGTGGGGGACAACGATAGAGTTATTGGAGGAATGTCTGGTTGATCTGTTGTGGGATGGTCGAGGCAGTAAGGAGTGTAGTGAGGTGTTCCGTGCTTGGTGGATAGTTTTGTGGATGAGTAAGATGGCTTTGTACTTGATTCTTGCTTGCAGTGGAAGGAGGTGAAGGTCTCTTAGGATTGGGGTGATGTGCTCCCGTTTTTTTGTATTTTGAATAATCCTTGCTGTGGTGTTTAAGGCAGTATGGAGGGGGTTGGTGTGCGAGGCAGGAAGCCCATGATAGATTATGTTGCAGAAATCCAGATGAGGGAGTGTCACAGCTTGCATCACTGTCCTAAAGTCGTGAGGTTCTAGGAGGGGCCTGAGTCGTTGGATAGTTTTAGCTTTGTGGAATATCATCCCAGCGGTTTTGTTGATTTGTTGTTTGAAGGTGAGAGCTTGATCAATGATGACGCCTAGATATCTTATATGAGGCTGGATTTGTATTTGTGTGGTTCCCATGTTGAGGTGGGTAGGTGGTTTGAAGTCAGGTTCTTTTGTTACTATTAGGGCTTCGGTTTTCTTTATGTTGATGGATAGATTGTTCTCCTGTAGCCAGTTGGCCACGTCGTTGAAGCAGGCTGATAGCTGTTCGTTTTTTGGGTTGTTGGTTGTAATTGGTGCGTAGAGCATTATGTCGTCCGCGTAGATGTGGAAGTTGATGTTGTGGGTGCGTATGATTGAGCATAGTGGACGTAGGTATATGTTAAACAACATGGCTGATAGGGTGGATCCTTGGGGTACTCCTTGAAGTTGTTTGTAGGGGGGCGAGGTTGTGGAGAGGGTGTGAATCCGTTGCTGTCTGTTAGTTAAGTAGGATCTGAACCATTGGAGTACAGTGTCCTTGATTCCGATTGTTTGTAGTCTGTGTATGAAGATTTCGTGTGAGATTGTGTCGAAGGCCGCTGATATGTCTAGGAAGATCAGGATGTACCCTGAATTTTTCTCTTGTGTTCCGATGATGAGTGTGTTCATTAGGATGGTCATGAGGGTCTCAACTCCATGTAGTGGTCGGAAACCGTGTTGCTGTGGGTCAAGTATGTTGTTGGTGTCTAGATGATCTTGGAGCTGGTGTTGGACTATCTTTTCTATTATCTTGGTGGCGAGGGGGAGGCTTGCCACTGGTCTGTAGGATGTGGGGTCCTTGGGGTCCAGGTTGTTCTTCTTTATGGTTGGTCGGATGATTGATGTTTTGAGGGCATCTGGCATGTATCCTTGTTTAAAGGATTCGTTTACGATGTGAGTTAGTGGGGTACTTAGGTCTTCCTTGGTTTTCTTTATCCATTCGGTAGGGCAGGGGTCCAGTGGGGAGGTAGTGGTGTTCAGACAGGAGATGGTGGAGGATATTTCTTCCTTTGAGGTGTCATTGAATGTAGTCCAGTTAGCGTTTATGGTGATTCCTGGGTATGTTCTTGTGGCTGTAGCGCAGCGGTAAGGTTGTTGAGGTTGCTGAAATTGTTTGTATTGTCGGGCCAAGAGATCCGAGGGGATATCTGGAGGTTGATCGGAAGTGGTTGGTGTCTGTCAGTTTTTTAGCGATTTGGAAGAGTTCTCGAGGTTTGTTTGCAGCGGTCGTGATGATTTTGGTGTGGTAGTTTCTCTTTGCATTGTCGGTTTCTGTGTGGTAGGCAGCAAGTTCATATAGGTATTGCTTTTTGTCTTTGTCAGTTTTGTTTTTTTCTCCATTTTCTTTCTGTTCTTCTAAGATTTGTTTTCAGTTTCCGGAGGTCAGGGGTGAACCAGCGGGCCTTTGAGGAGATGGGCTTGTTGCTGGTCTTGTTTACAGTTGCTCTGGATGCTGAGGAGATTGTGGTGTTCCAGTTGTCCATGAGGTCATCAAGGTTATTTGAGTTCGTAAGTAGATTAGGTAGGGTCAGCGTCAGGAAGTCTTCTTTGTTGAATGCTTTGAATCTTCGTGTGTGTTGGGCGTATCCTCTGTTTGTATTTGGTCGATATGCGTGGGAGAGGTGGATGATGTAATGGTCTGACCATGGGACTGGTGAGATTGTCGGACTGCTGTATGAGGTGGATGCCTGGGAGTTCAGGAATATGAGGTCCAGTGTGTTTCCTTTTTCGTGTGTTGGTTCATTTATGATCTGCGATAGGTTCATTGCTGTCATGGCGTTAAGGAGTGTTTCTGTTTGTGCGTCTTGGAGGGATGGGAGATTGAAGTCTCCTAGTATAATTGGTTCCTTTGACGGGTCGATGCTTTCGGAGATCAGGTGCAGTATCCTTGGTAAGTCAGAGTTTGCAGCGGGTGTTCTGTAGACCAGGCATATTGTGAGGTTTTTGTTGGTGAGGGTGAGGATGTCTGCTTCGTCGGAGGTTTCAGAGGTGAGGGTGCGCAGGTGGAAGTTGTCCTTTGCGATGATGGCTACTCCTCCGCCTTTTGCGTGCGTTCGGGAACAGTGATGAAAGCTGTATCCGGTTGGTGTCAGTTGGTTCATTATTACTGTGTCCGTTTCTGTTAGCCAGGTTTCTGTTATGCATAGGATGTCGGTCTTCTCAGATATGATCAGGTCTTGGAGCATGTGATATTTGTTCCTGGTGGAGCGTGCGTTTATGAGTGTGATGGAGAGGTGCAGGTGATTGATGTGATTGGTGCTTTTGGCTGGCGTGTGGTGTGTGTGTCGGGTTGTTCGTGGTGTTGTAGATGCTTGTGGGTTGCAGTCCTGTGGTTCCTATGTATGGAAGGTCAGTAGGTGTGGTGGGGCGGGAGTACAGTGTCTGTGCGGAAGGGGTTGTGCCTGTCAGTGTGTCTGCGTAGAGAGGATTGCTGAGTGTGTTTGGGTGGGGGTACAGTGTTAGCAGAGGAGTGAGAAGGTAGATGGGTGTTAGGAAGGGCGGCATGTTGTGAAAGAGTACCTGGGGTTTTGAAGCAGTGTAGTCTCTTTCTTGCCGGTTTGCTGGAGCGTTTGAGTATCCGGTATTTGCCCTGTTGAGCTGTTTGCTGCGTTGAGTCTCCTCTATATCAGAGATGGTTGTCGGGTGTTGAGGCTGTTGGAGTTGATGGTGTTGCTATTTTTTCTTGGCGAGCTCAGACCCGATCAGGGGAGCTCGAGCCTTGCCCGTTGTGGAGATTTTCCGGGCCACGGTAATGGCCACCGCCTAAGGGCCACGCCAAAGGGCCCTCTGGCGAGGCCCTCAGGCACGGGCGCGCCCGTAGGGACGCTGCGTCTTATGGCCCTTCCCGGCTCCTCTCCCACCGCCCGGATTGGGCGGGAGCAGCTCCCACTGTCCCGATTGGACAGGAGTGGAGTTTGGTGGTGGTCGGGTGCTGGCGGTACTGCGGCTCCCTCGGGGTAGGGACGCCGCGTCTTATGGCCCTTCCCGGCTCCTCTCCCACCGCCCGGATTGGGCGGGAGCAGCTCCCACTGTCCCGATTGGACAGGAGTGGAGTTTGGTGGTGGTCGAGTGCTGGCGGTACTGCGGCTCCCTCGGGGTAGGGACGCCGCGTCTTATGGCCCTTCCCGGCTCCTCTCCCACCGCCCGGATTGGGCGGGAGCAGCTCCCACTGTCCCGATTGGACAGGAGTGGAGTTTGGTGGTGGTCGGGTGCTGGCGGTACTGCGGCTCCCTCGGGGTAGGGACGCCGCGTCTTATGGCCCTTCCCGGCTCCTCTCCCACCGCCCGGATTGGGCGGGAGCAGCTCCCACTGTCCCGATTGGACAGGAGTGGAGTTTGGTGGTGGTCGGGTGCTGGCGGTACTGCGGCTCCCTCGGGGTAGGGACGCCGCGTCTTATGGCCCTTCCCGGCTCCTCTCCCACCGCCCGGATTGGGCGGGAGCAGCTCCCACTGTCCCGATTGGACAGGAGTGGAGTTTGGTGGTGGTCGGGTGCTGGCGGTACTGCGGCTCCCTCGGGGTAGGGACGCCGCGTCTTATGGCCCTTCCCGGCTCCTCTCCCACCGCCCGGATTGGGCGGGAGCAGCTCCCACTGTCTCCCACAGTCTCTTCTACTCGGACCACAGGCCCAGCATGCGCAGGCTGTCCAGATGAGCCTCCTGCCAAACATGGACACCTCTATCATCAGCGCCCTCGGGTGGGGAAGCCTGAAAAGGGAGACACCCTGAGAAAGTTCTGTGGCTCCAGCCACCAGTGCAGGGATCAGACCAGAGGCACAGTGACTGCCACCTGGTCCTGGAGGCGGCCAGTGGCTTGCTTCCACTCCGCCCTCAGAGTCCACAGCTTATCAATAGATGGGCCGGGGGTGACATGCACCATCGAGGCCATATAGCCAAGCACTTTCAGCATCCCCCACAGGGTATCGCAGACCAAGGCTATCAGCCTCTGCAGGCTATCCACCGGGAGAAAGGTCTGAGCCAGAGTGGTGCTCAAGAGGGCCCCTATGAACTCCAGCTGTTGGGAAGGCTGTAGGTGAGACTTGAGGTATTTAACCATGAACCGCTCAAGCACCTGGTTGGTCAGCTGAGTCAACTGATGAATTTCCATCCAGAGTGGAGCTCTTTATGAGCCAGTCGTCCAAGCAGGGAAAGGCAGATACCCCTGGAATCTGCAGGTAAGCAGCCACCACCGCAAAATACTTTGTGAAGACTCAGGGCACGGATGCCAGTCCAAAGGGAATAATTCAGTACCGGAAGTGCCGATCCCACAGGATGAATCTGAGGTATTTTCTGTGAGCGGAGTGGATTAGTATGTGTGCATACACATCTTTGAGAACCAGGTAACATAGCCAACCATCCTTTAGGAGGTACGGGATCAGGGTCCCCAGTGAGACCATCCTGAATTTTTCTAACACCAGGTAAGTGTTGAGGTCTTGGAGGTTCAGGATGGGGACCAGAAAGTACCTGGAGTAGAGTCCCTGCCCAACCTGAGCCGGAGGTACCGGCTCAATGGCAAGATCTGCGAGCAGGGTGGAAACCTCTCCGTGTAGCAGGTTGAGAGGCAGGGGGTCTAGTGGAAACTCCCATGGGATGAAAGATGATAACAGCTCAGCAAGTGCACATGTAACACTGTCTGAGGCCACCTGTGGGCATAGGGGAGGAGATGCCCCCTGGGGGAACTGGAAGATTGGCTATACTCCAGAGGAACCAGTCAAAACCCCATCCCAGGTTTGGGTTCCGGGGCCGGCTGGGCCTTCTGCACCTTCTCACGGCACTGCTGAGGAGCCACTTGTGTTTTCAGCTGAGAGCTCTGTGGGCTCAGGAGGTACCAGAGCTTATGCTGGTAATATATCTTCTTGCCGTGGTACTTCTTACAAGAATCAACAGTCTTTCTCAAAAGCCGGGTGAGGGTGACATGCTGCATCTCAATCTCACCAGCTTTAGCCTCCACCTGCTTCCCAAAGAGGTTCTCACCCCAGCATGGCATATCGGCCAGTTTGTCCTGGACCCATTTCTCCAAGTCGGAGGACTGAAGCCAAGCAAGCCGACGGGCTCTAATGCCCACCACCACAGCCGTGCAGGCTGACTCTAAGGCATCATAAGTCACCCAGACCATGAATTTGGAACAGTCCTTGTCATGGCCCACCAGAGCACAGGAGTCATCCAGGTGTTCAGGGTGAAAAAGAGGGCCAAACTCAGCCAGATCTCACATGATATCCTTGAGGAACATGCCCTGTACAACTGGTATGAAAGGACCCTGGCCACCAGCATGGCGCTCTGGAAGCATCGCCTGCCAAAGGAGTACAAGGTTCTCGCCTTCCTATGCAGGGGCAACAAGGAGTGTGTCTTGCTGCTCTTGATCCTTTTCAAAGCCGACTACCTCCAGAGTACTGTGAGAATTGAAGTTTCTCAAACAATGGGGCCTTTTGGACCTGTTAGATAAGAGTCCATCCACCTGCTGACAGCTAGCACCGTGAGGGGCTTCTCCTCCATACTCATTTGCATATTTCTACAGGATCTGGTATACCAGCTCCATCACAGCCTCCTTGAGGACTGAAGGATACTGGAGGATCTCCAGCTCCTCCAATCCTGGGCTTGTCTTCCGACTCCAGGAAAAAGAAAAGAGAACGGCCTTGGCCATATTCCACACAAAGTCCTGGAAGGACATGTCCTTCAGGGGCAACTTCCACTGCTCATAAGGAAGAGAGGAGTCCAAGGGGAGCTAGAGGGATCTACTCCCGAACACCTCCAACTCTGCCTCCCATCCATCAGAGTCCAACTCCAAGAGGAAGTCAAAGTAGCATTGGGCCTCCTCCTGGAGTCGACTCTGGCTGCACGAAGAGGAAGAGCACCTCCGAGATCAATGGTGCACCAAGTGCTTCCACAGCCTCACCGGAGTATCAGACCCCGATATGCTCAATAAGGAGACAGTCATAGGAACCGGCTTTGATTCTAATCGCTGATCCAATATTCCTGCATCGGCAGGCAGCATATGGGTCCAAGGATCAGCTGCACTGCCTGCTGTGTCAATGCCCTAGGCACCAAGGGACCAGCCCGTTGTGTGGCCAACACTGCCACCATATGGGCCTAGAGGGCTCAAAGGCATTCCTCCAAGACTGCTGTCTCTGAAGACATCGTGGCTGGAATTGCAACTTCAGCCACAAGCTCCAGCACTCCTGTTGGGAAATCCACAACGGTGGGACATTGAGGGATTCCTGATGCCCATCCAGTACACCTTGGACGACTATTCCTCTTGTCGGGTACTTTAGTAGACTGCTCCCGGCCATTGCTCTCCACACACATGGACCTTGGCCCATTGCTCAGACACCGCCCCCTTCAATGACGGGGGGGGGGTGTCACTGAAGTTGATTCTGGGCAAAATTCAATGGAGATCCTTCATTCCAGGGCACTGCAGCTCCTTGACTCAGAGTTCGTTTGGGCTCCTCTCAATGCAAATGCGTCTATGGTGCCACACAAGAACTCTGGGGTCGATGCCAGGGATAAATATGCAGAATCCATCCGCCCGAAGAGGGACTCCTGTTGCTGTCCCAATCCTTAGGCCACTTCTTGTCAAAGAAGCGGGCTGGTGGTTGAGGCCCAGACATTGAAGACACCAGTTGTGCCAGTTCATGACAGAGATAGTCTGGGCACACTTGGTGCACTTCTTAAACTAGCTTGTGGCTTCAGTGACATGTCCAGGAACAAAGCCATAGCAAGGGAGCGTGTGCGCGCACGTGCGGTAGAGGTGAGCGTGTGTGTGCATGTGCTGAAGAGATTAGTTGTGGGTGTGTGCGATGCAGACACGTACTTTTGCAGGAGCCGCATCATATCTCCATAATCACACTCTGAGGCCAACCCAGTGCCACCAGAATTCTTCTTCCCAAGGGGCACTCCATATGCCAAATCACGCGCCCCACCAGGAACCACGAAGGAAACACATACAGCAGGTATTGACTTGGTCCCACCTCTATGCGGTGACCGAAGCAGCGGTACACTTTGGCAATGGAGCAGGTTGCCATCAGATCCCTCTCAGGGCAAACTCTAAGGCACAGACATAACTGAAATGCTTCTTAACTACCAGAGAATGCCAGCTGGGAAAGCGTGTCCTCTGGGGACAGCAGGAATCAGTCCTCACATGTGGGTGATGTCGGCACCAACAGAGCCCTCATGGAAACATCCTCCCAGCTTTCAAAGAAAGCCTTTGGGAGATGCCACCATGCATGCGTGATCCCCTTCCTGCCCAAGGGTGCCATCTTGCTCAGTCAGATGACATAGCTAAAAGACAGCAAAAATAAAAGATAGTAAAGGAGCAACTCCAAGGGGAGGAGGGAGGGTTTTGAGGACTGATTCCTGCTGTCCCCGGAGAACACCTGTTACAGGTGAGTAACTACGCTTTCTCCGGGAAGAAGCAGGAAGTCAGTCCTCACCACTGTTCCCTTTAAGCTGTGCACGTGTGCGCGCGCAGACACCTCGTCGAGCGAGCGCATATACTTTACAACAGAGCGCACAAAAATTACGGTTCTGATTCTGATAGAAAAACAGTCTTAAAATTTAAAAGTTGTTGTGTATTTACGGTTTTCACAAGTTCTACAATATTTTGTAGTGCAATCAATGTGGTGTACATACTGTATTCTGACGTGTAGTCAAATTTTAAAGTATATAACTCCGAGTGTCGTTATGTGGCACACAAAAATTTAACCTTCCTTCAAAAGCTGCACAGCTGATATTTTATGCGCACACAGACTACAGAAAATTAGAGGGAACATTGGTCCTCACATATGGGACTCCTCAGCTACAAGCTACCAAAACCTGTAGCAGAAAAACAGGACTTCCCTGAGGGAAGCCACAAGCACCAGCAATATGGTCCGTGTCCACAGACCACAGTAGGACCCCTGTGTCTGATGCACCAGCACTCCAGTAGCCTGAACACAGGAGGATAGGAGTTGCCTAGACCCCCAAAAGGTCACGGAGCACAGCCTGGCCGAAGGCACTGTCCTGTCGGGGCTCTTTCCAGGCTGATGCAAGGCCAAAGGGGAGCACCCTCTACGGATAATGGTGACCCCCGACGACAAACGGGAGGTACTGACAGTGCCTTGGATGGATCAGGATGTGGGCATAGGCATCTTTGGAGATAGAAGGAGCATAGTCAATCTCCCTGCAGGAAAGTAAGGCATCAAGTTCCAAGGAATACCATCTTGAACGTTTCCTTGACCAGGAAGCAGTTGAGATCCCGAAGATCCAGGATGGGCCTGAAGCCCCCTGTCTTTGTGGGGACCAGGATGTAGAAGGAGTAGAATGCCCAGCTCTGAAGGTGTTGGGGGATGGACTCCACTGCTTGGTCCTCGAGTAAAGACCAGAGCTCCTTCTGTAGAAGCTCCCTGTGCAAGGGGTCCATTGGTAATTCCCCTGGAAAAAAGGGGGAGGCAGCTAAGCAAAGCAGAGGAGATAACCCTCTCTGACCACCCACAACACCCAGGTGTCTGTGGCGATACTGGGCCACTGACAATACTGGGCCAGCTGTCCTGTAAACATTGGGCCTGTGACCTCTTGGGGGGGGGGGAGGAGGATATGCCCAAGGAGTCAAAAACTCCCTCCAGGCTGCGGCTGGGGTGCTGTTTGGAGTTTGGGAGCATTTGCTTACGGGAGTCATGCCCCTGGCCATTGGCGTGCTACCCCTGAGGGGGAGCAGGATAGGCTGAAACTTGGGGTAGTTTCCATAAGCCTTCTTGGACTTCTGGTGGAAGGGCTTTTTCCCCAAAATCTTCCTACGGAAAGGTTCAGACACTTTCTTGGACAGCCTGGTTCTGGAAATGAATTCTCTCTCCTACTCATCGGCCTTCTCCGTCATGGATTTGCCAAAGAAGTTCTCTCTTTGGCATGGGATATTGGCCAACTTGTCCTGTACCCACTGCTCCAAGTCAGAGGACTGTAGCCAGGCATGGCGGCAGGCACTAATGCCCATTGCAGCTAAGGCTGCCCGAGTCTGAAATTTGGAGCACTCCCTGACCGATGATACCAGGGTTCTGAAGCACTCAAGGGGGTCACCTGACAACCCAGCCGAGAACCCGGCAAGCTCCTTTGCCAGGTCCCTCCAGTACATGCCCATATACAGCTAGTAAGCCTGCATCCAGGCTGTGAACATAGAGCCCTGGAAGCACTTCATGCCAAAGGCATCCATGGTATGGGCCTCCCTGCCAGGGGGCACTGAGGAGTGCATCTTCTGGCTCTTAATACGACGCATAACTGACTCCACTACCATGGAATTGTGTGGCATCTGTGTCTTCTGGAACCCGAGGCTCCTGCCAACTCGATAATGCAAATCAAGTCACCAGTTCACAATCAGCACCATCACCGGAGTTTCCCACATTCTGAAAAGCAGCTGCTCCAGGATTTGGGGGCACAGGCACCTCAATGGCTCCCAAGGAGGGGCCTTGTACTGGAGATCTCTAGATCCTCGGCACATGGCTTGTCTTCAGACACCGCTACTAAGGCAAATGCCTGGGACATCTCCCTCACGAACTCCAAGGCGGTGTGATCCACCAGAGAGGACCTCTGCCGGTGATGTGGCGGAGAGAGGTTGGAGGCGATGTCCTGGTGGAGTACAGTGTCGGGGGGGACTCCTCATCCATCTCCCACACCGACTCAGAGCCGGAGGAATCGGTGAGCGCACTGTGGTCGTCAGACCGACCCAGCGTCGATGACTCCCGGTGTCAGAGGACCTGTGGCACTGTATCGGTCATCAACTGCTTCGATGCTGACTGAGCCAACCTCTCGAGGATGGGAGAAGCATCCTCAGGGGAAGTTCTCATCGAGGAAGTTCCTGTGAGGGGCGCCAATGACTCGGAATGACTGGGAGTCGGGCCCTGTTATGCCTCTAGGAATGCAGAAAAACTGTGTTCCAGGGCCGCCATTCTGGCCTCGATGCCAGACAGCTCTGCAGCCTGCACCGGCTCCGAGGATGTCGAGGCCGGTTTGGGTCCCTGGTAGGGGAATCCTGAGTGGTGATGGAGTCTGTGGAACTGCGTTAATCCCTCGACACCACAGGAGACTCCTCTCTCCAGGGCTGCTTCAACCGGTACGCAAGTCTGTCCCCCCCCCCCCCCCCCCCATGCTGAGTCGAGGGCTCCGCATCCGGGTCAGCTTCAACAAAGCTCTCAACGCAGGGGGGAGATCCTCCAAGGACGATTCTGAGCCCAATAACCTCTGGGCTCTAAGTGAGCCTGGGCACACAACGCTGAGTCACCCGAGGCCGGCGTGAAGGCAGGGATTCCGCCCCCGATGCTGAACCAGAGCCAGACCTACAAAACAGCTGCCCCTGCAGCCTTTCGTGTTCCTTCCGGGTTTTAGCCAACATCAGAAGGCAAAGCAGGCAGGAAGACATGTCATGGTCGGCCCAAAGGCAGATACTGTGGCAGTTCATACAGGACATAGTGCGATTGCACTTGCCACACTGCTTGAAATCCTGGTCAAAGACATAGCAGGGAAAAACGAGCCCCGCGAGATCAAAAACAGATGTCTCGACCAGCTAGACCGCGAGTAGAAAAACCTGTGGGCCAAAACAAGAAAACACAAAAATAAGAAAAATTACCCATGCAAAAACCACGAGAGAGACGGAGGACTCGGGCAGCAGAAAGGTGATCAAACAGATGCAAACGAGAAAAGAAAAACAAGGAGAACGTCTGAAATAAAATCAGCTTTGTCCGGGGTGCACAGACAGCACATCTGCAGAACTCCTCAGAAAAAAGATGACTGAGGGAAGATGGCACCTTTGGGCGGGAAGGTGACCACACATGTGTGGTGCAACTCCCAAAGGCTTTCTTTGAAAGCTGGGTAGTGGAACCGCATTAGCTCCATCAGCGCTGACGTCACCCCATATGTGAGGAGTGATTCCTGCTTGCTGCCAGAGAATAACGTTATCTTAACATCCTGTTCACAAAAACTCTCCCTTCTCTCATTCTAGAGCCAAGTTTATTAGCTTAAATACAGAACTAAGCCAAATCGTAACTGTGGGCTTCCATTTTAACTAGCTAATCTATGTGGTATTTTCTGTTATTGTTTGTCCTGGTAATTTATATGCTGTCTTTTATACACTATATTTTTACTTTGCCTTAAAATCTGCTGAGGAAAGGCCTATGCTTAAATTAGTTGAATATAAATTTCCAAACAAACAAATACATGCTCTCAAGCATTCAAGATGAGCTGTTCATGCTTTGTGGATCTCTGGGAATTTTCTGGATGACTTTAGAGATCATACCCGGTCTATGCAGTCAGAATAATGCCACCTTTGCTTATGACTGATGAACTACTGTTTTCAAAGAACACTGACTACAGATGGGAAACACTGCAGGTTGTTATAAAAGCAAAATCTACAGAATGACCTTGAATACCAACAAGATAAAAATGATCATAAGCAATACCAAAGCTATGGAACTACTGTGATTGAACTTCAACAAAATTAAAATTATATATAAACATATATATAAACATTTTCTTCACTCAGGGAAGCCTTTGCAAAGCTGGGAGGGTAATCTATAAATCTGTCAATAAGGATAAATTAGGGCTTACCTGCTAATTGATGTTACTTGAGTTTCTCCAATCCAGTCCCATTACCTATGAGTAGTCAACCCCCACCAGCAGCTGGGAGACTGAGCATGTCATGAACTTCATGACATCATCCTAGTTAGGCAGCTGGCACCACCCACCAGCCTCCAGAAGCCTATTGACAAAGACTCACAGGAGCAACAATAGGAAACTCAATATCTAATTAACGCCAATAACAAAGCTCTACGGACAGAACCAGCCCTCGTCAATGAAGTAAAATTGCCCCCTTGGCCATGAGAACCATAAATACATATCTCCCTCCCCCCCCCCCCCCCAAAAAAAAGGAGTCATTCTGGGCGAGTCACCCAACAAAAAACAATCACAGATCTGAACAAGGCAGGGTCCGAGACCAGACTGGAGGAACTCATGGAACATCAATTAGTAGAAAAGCCCTAATTTATCCTTCCTTATCGTTCCTCCAGTCCAGTCCTGTTAACTGTGGGGTGTACCATAGCAGCACTACTCTTGGGAGGGACCTGCGAGCCTGGCATGAAGTACCGCTGAGCCAAAACAGGCATCCCCTGCTGCCTGCATATCCAGACCTTAATGCTTCACAAAGGAAGTCAAGGAAGACCAAGTTGCTGTCTTACAAATTTCCACAGGCAGCACAAAACTCCATCATCCAGGAGGTCGTTTGTGCCCTGGTGGAATGAGCCCTTAATCCTGGAGGCACGCCCTTGTGCCACAAAAGGTAGACTGAAGAGATGGCCTCTCTAATCCACCGTGAGATCAAGGCTTTGGAAATCACCTCTCACGCAGTCCTCCAAAGAGTACAAATAAACGATTAGACTTTCAAAAAGACTCCTTCAAATAACGTCACAGGATGTGACGCATATCCATCTTATTCAGTAGGGGGTCCACCCTTGAACCTCTATTCACGAAAACACCAACTATTTGATTGAGATGAAATGCTGAGAGTACCTTGGACAGAAAAGATAGCACCGGCCTAAGCACCACCTTCTCCTTGCAGATCATCAGAAAAGGAGACAGAAAAACAGCGCCTGCAGCTCAGAGATCCTCCTAGCCGAACAAATAGCCACCAAGAACACTGCCTTCAGCATGAGATCCTTCAGTGAGGAAGCAGAGAGGGGCCCAAAGGGCGCTGCCGTCAGAGCAGATAAAACCAAATTGAGTCCCAAGGGGGGACATGGAGCACAGTGGTGGCTGCAGCTGCTTTACTGCCCTTAGAAAATAAATGACATCTAGGTGACTTACCAGGGACTGTGTGTCCCTTTAGTCTTCCCCAATTACAAGAAATGGCTGCCACCTGTACCCACTAGGAGCAGCAAGCTAAGCCTTTGTCAAATCCTGCCTGCAAGGCAGCGAGAACCTCTGGTACCATGGCCACCAATGGCCTACAATTGTGCTGTGCACAACAGCCTTTAAAAATTCTCCATACCCTAACGTACACTAGAGAAGATGACCACCTGCGGGCCTTCAGCAATGTCACAACCACTGAGATTGAATAGCCCTGCTATCTCACCAGAGTCCTTTCAAAAGCCATGCTGTAAGCAAAAATCAATCCACTTGAGGCATCAGGATGGGCCCTTATGAGAGCGGCTCAGCTCAAGCCAGCAGATGCCATGGGTGGCTGACTGTCATCTAGACCAGATCGGCATACCACAGCCTTCTCGGCCAGTTCAGAGCAATCAGGAGTATGTATCCCTGGTGCACTTCGATTCATTACACCACACAACCTATGAATGCTCACAAGAGAGCTACATAAAGCAACCCATCTGTGGGCCATGGCTGTACCAGTGCATCGAGCCCTTCCAACATGCATTCCCTCCTTCTAAAAGCGGGCTGTTTTGGATGACTCGAAGGTCGCCATCAAATCCATTATCAGCAGACCCCAATGTCTCACCAATTGGACACAGACTATCCTGTTGAGAATCAATTTGCCAGGATCTAGACACACCCTGCTGAGATAATCGGCTGCCACATTATCCTTCCCAGCCACATGCACAGCTGATATTGCCATGAGATGGAAAGCGAAGTACGTCTGTTGATGGAATGGGTGGAAAGCCAATTGGACACTGCTTCTGCCACCCTGCCAGCTGATGAAGGCCACCGCCATAGCACTGCCTGAGAATACTCTCAGTCTTTCCCTTCAGAAAGATTTGAAATGCCAACAGAGCCAAAAACACTGCCCTTAACTTTAGGAGGTTGATGGACAAAAGACTCTCCCTCTAGAGACCACCGACCTTGAGCTATTCATGCTTCGCAGTGCGTTCCTCAACCTGGCAAACTGGCATCCATTGTCAGGGGGACCCAATGGGGCGTCTCAAGGGGCATGCCCAGTAACAGCCTGTCGGGTCACAGTCATAAATGGAGGGCTTTCTGAATTGCCATCAGACAAGGCAGCTGCTGCGAGAGCGGATGAAACTGAGTCAATCATCTTCGCAGCAGCACTAGTTGTAATGGCCTCATGTGATATCGCACACAGGGCACAAGCTCGATCATCACTGCAATGGATCCCAACAGTTTCAGATAGTGTCACGCCATCTGGGTTCTCAACTAGAGGAAGTGCCAAACCTGCACTTGCAATTTGCACACCTGCTTCAGATGCAAGAACTCCAGGCCCCTCTCTGTTTGGAATCAGGCTCCTAGATAGTCTTGGGACGGCTATAGATAACTCTTGGCAAAGTTGACCACCCAGCCTAGGTCCTGGAGACATTCTATGACTCATGGCATGGCTGGCTCACTTTCTTCTCTGGACTTTGCCCAAATGATCCAATCGCCCAGGTACGGATGCACTAACATGCCTTCCCTGTGCAGCATACCACAACTGCCATGACCTTGGTGAACATTCGAGGAGATGTCGCTAGGCTGAATGGCAGTGCCCGAAATTGGAAGTACCCCATTGGCACTGTAAACCTGATGGGAATATGCAGGTACGCCTCCATGAGATCGAGTGAGGTTAGGAACACTCCTTCTCGCACTGCTACTATCACCGACTGAAGGACTACCATATGAAAACGTGGTATCTGCAGACAGCGGTTTACCTGCTCGAGATCCAAAATTAGATGGAAAGATCCTCCTTTCTTGGGTACTAAGAAGTAAATGGAGTATCAACCACTTCTGCACTGGTCTCCAGGCATCTCCACTACTGCCCTCAGTCAGTAATCTGAGCAGGGTCTGGCACACGGCCTGCCTCCTCCTGGAGATGCTTCAGGGAGATCTGACAAATGCCTCTTGGAGGGATCGGGCAAATTCTAGCAAGTATCCTCCTCTGATGGTGTCCAGACATGATTCGGGTCCAGGCGGCATAGAAGTCCCATAGCAGACCACCTATGGGGACCATGCCCGTCTGGCCCATCCTAATTTCATTGTGATTTTTTGGGGGCAGAGGAGAAGGGGGAAGGCCAAAATACCCCTTCCAGATCCTCTAAATCCCCGTCCTCTGGAGGGGAAATATCCCCTTTGGTACAGTGCAAATCAGACCACTCAGAAACGCCTAAAATCCCGACACTTCCCCCGCACTGGAGAAGAGGCTCGCAGGGGTCTCTGCTTGTCTTTGGAGAGTCTGCCTCCATTCGACTCTCCCAGATCCTTTACCAATTTTTCGAGATCCTCTCTGAACAGAAGCTTCCCTCAAAGAGGGAGATTATTAAGGTGGGTCTTAAGAGGAAACATCTGCAGTCCAATTATGCAGCCACAAATAGCACCTTGCGGCTACCACCGAGGCCATGCCTTTGGCTAAACATCTGATCAGATCATAATAGATATCCGCCAGGTAAGCGACCCCAGACTCTAGCTTAGCCGCCTCTTGCGTTTGTGCTTGGGCATCCCCTGCGACCTCCAATACTCCTTGAGCCCAGCGCAAACACACCTGTGCTACAAAGGCCACACAAACTGAGGCTTGCAAAGGCAGGGCATTGATAAAAGCCTACTTGAGAAGAGTTTCCAACTTTCCATTCTGCACATCCTTGAGAGTTGAGCCACCCTTAACTGGAAAGAGTAGTTACTCACCTGTAACAGGTGTTCTCCAGGAGCAGCAGGAATCAGTCCTCACATATGGGTGACGTCGGCACTGACGGAGCCCCCGTGCGGAGCATTTCCCCAGCTTTCATAGAAAGCCTTTGGGAATGCAGCGCACATGCGCGGTCCCCTTCCCGCCCAAGGGTGCCATCTTGCTCAGTCTGATGACAGCTAAAAGATAGCAAAAATAAATCATATGACTGCAACTCCAAGGGGAGGAGGGAGGGTTGTGAGGACTGATTCCTGCTGCTCCTGGAGAACACCTGTTACAGGTGAGTAACTACTCTTTCCCCAGGACCAAGCAGGAAGTCAGTCCTCACATATCGGACTCCCTAGCTTAGGGCTACCAGAAGCCCCAAACTGAAAAAATTAGCTCCCTCTAGAGCCTCAGCATGCAAGAACAGAATCTTCTCTGATAACACCCACGACAGGTAGCCCAACACCAGGGTCGGAGGGTAGGAGTTGCCTAGACCCCAAAGAGATTATGGAGTACCGCTTGTCCGAAAGCACTGTCCCTGCAGGACTTCCTCTCAAGGCAGTAGTGGGCCGCAAAAGTCTGGCTTGAAGACCAAGTAGCGGCCCGGCAGATGTCTGCCAACGGAACAGAGCGGAGATGAGCCACTGACACGGCCTTCGCCTTGACACGGTGAGCCGTAACTCGACCCTGCAACGAGAGGCCGGCTGCCCTGTAAGCCCAGGTGATGCAGTCAGCCACCCATATGGACAAAGTACACTTGGAGACAGCTAACCCCAACTTATTGGGGTCATAAGAGACGAAGAACTGAACCGCCCTCCTGTGCTCCCGCGTACGGTCAAGGTAGAAGGACAACGCCCTCCTACAGTCCAGGGTATGCAAGACCATCTCAGTCCGGCTAGCATGAGGCCTGGGAAAGAAAGTTGGAAGAACCACCTCCTGATTGAAGTGGAAGGAGGAGACAACCTTTGGAAGGAACTTAGGGTGAGTCTGTAAGACTACCCTGTTCCTATAGAACCTAGTATATGGTGCTTCTGATACTAGGGCCTGAAGCTCACTCACTCGCCTTGCTGAGGTAAGGGCTACCAGAAATAGCATTTTCCAGGACAGAAAACGCAGAGGGCAAGTAGCCATAGGTAAAAACGGTGGGCAAGTAAGCCGTTGCAAGACCACATTTAAATCCCATTCAGGGGCAGGTGGACGCACTGGAGGCTTAAGCAAAAGCAGGCCTCTGAGGAAGCGAGCCACCAAAGGATGACTGGAGAGAGACTGACCCGCCACCTGTGAGTGGTGTGCTGAAAGAGCACTAAGATGAACTCTAACAGAATTGGACTTAAGGCCTAGATTGGAGAGGTGAAACAAATACTGCAGCACCACAGGTACCAGGCATGAGAAGGGATTCTCGTTGTGTTGAGTACACCAGGTAGAAAATACGCCACTTAAGGGCATAAGACTTTCTGGTGGACTGCCTCCTAGAGGCCAAGACGACGTCCTCCACTTCCCTAGGCAGTAGTAAAGGCGCCAGGACTACCCTTTCAGCAGCCAGGCCATCAAATGGAGGGACTGGAGATTGGGGTGCAAGAGGGATCCCTGATCCTGAGACAGGAGATCGGGTTGCATCCCCAGAGGAAGAGGAGTGTCCACCGCCAGTTGCAATAGTAGTGGGAACCAGGGTTGCCTTGGCCACCTGGGGGCCACCAAAATCATTGAGGCCTTGTCCCGGGTCACCTTGAATAGTGTCTTGGACATTAGAGGCGTGGGAAGAAACATATAGGCGGCCTGTAGACCATGGAATGAGAAACGCATCCGCTGCTACTCTGAGAGGATGCGGTTGTCTGGAACAGAACCTGGGTAGCTGACGGCTCAGAGAACTGGCAAAGAGATCTATGGTTGGAAGACCCCATCTCAGGAAGATCTGTTGAACCACTAAGGGGTTCAACTTCCATTCGTGCGGCTGCAGGATCCTGCTCAATCTGTCCGCCAGGTAATTCTCCTGACCTGGGAGGTAGACTGCTTTTAGAAGAATGCCATGATTGACTGCCCAGGAGCAGTTTCTGCGCTTCCTGACAGAGAAGGCGGGACCCTGTGCCCCCTTGTTTGTTCACATAGAACATAGCCACTTGATTGTCCGTCTGAACCAAGACGGACTGGTGAGAGATGAGATGAGAGAAAGTTCTCAGGGCTAAGCGGATAGCTCTCAGTTCTAAGAGATTGATCTGCTGTGTGGCCTCCCAAGGAGTCCACAGGCTTTGAGTACATGCCCCTTGGCAATGTGCACCCCAACCTTGGAGAAGCATCGGTTGTCAGCACCTGAGTGTGTGGAGGTACCTGAAAAGGCACCCCTTGCACTAGATTTGGAAGATGAAGCCACCATTGCAGAGAAGACTGTAGTAGGCTGGATACCTGCACTTTGTCTGTGAGGCTTCCTGAGGTCTGGTGCCACTGAGTCCTGAGGCCCCATTGAGCTGGCCTCATGTATAGACGGGCATTTGGAGTCACATGGACCGTAGATGCAATGTGGCCTAAGAGCCTCAGGAATTGTATGGCGGAGACCAGAGAATTGCTGTGGAATAGCCTGGCTAGAGCCATCAATCTGTGGGCCCTGTTCACTGGTAGAAAGGCCTTTGCCTGAAAGGTGTCCAGTCGAGCTCCTATGAACTCCATGTTCTGGGAGGGTTGCAAACTGGACTTTGCGAAGTTTATGACAAACCCCAGGTGCTGAAGCAGAGCAACAGTGCGAAGGGTGGCTTGATTGGCCTCTTGCGGGGATTGACCCCTGATGAGCCAATCGTCCAGATATGGAAAGACAAAGAGGCCTTGAACCCTGAGGTAGGCCGCTACCACCGCCAGGCACTTGGTGAATACCCTGGGGGCGGATGTAAGGCCAAAAGGCAGTACTCTGTACTGATAATGGTTTCCTCCCACTACAAATCTGAGATATTGTCTGTGGTCTGGATGAATAAGGATGTGAGTATAAGCATCCTTTAGATCTAAGGAGCACAGCCAATCTCCCTGCTGGAGGTAGGGCAGCAGGATTCCAAGGGTAAGCATCTTGAACTTTTCCCTCTCCAGGAACTTGTTCAGGTTTCGCAAGTCTAGGATGGGTCTGAGGCCTCCTGTTCTCTTTGGTACCAGGAAGTACCTGGAATAGAAGCCGTGACCTCTCAGGTGGTGGGGCACAGGATCCACTGCCTGTTCCTTTAGAAGACCTGCCAACTCCTGCAGGAGTAAGTCCCTGTGCAGAGGGAGTCTGGGAGGCTCCCCTGGAAAATAGGAGGGGGGTACCTGGTGGAAGTGGAGGAGATAGCCCTTCTGGACTATACTGAGAACCCAGGTATCCCTTGTGACGGCTGACCACCTGTGGGCGAACAGAGCCAGCCTGCCTCAAGTGCTGATGGGAGCCAGCTGAGGAGGAGAGGCTATGCCAATGCAGTCAAAAACCCCCTCCCTGCTGAGCAGGGGCCGGAGTAGGAGGCTTGGGGGCTTTCTGCCTACGGGGCCTGCTGACCCAGCCCCTTGGCCTGCTGACCCGATTGGGGAGCTACAGAGGCCTGATAATGAGGGTACTGTTTATAGGCAGATGACTTCCTCGGGTAAAAGGTCTTTTTTCCCGAGCCCTTCTTCTTTTGAGAAGGGGCAGCGGTTTTTCTGGACAGTCTTGTCCGGGAAAGAGTCTCGGTCTCTGGTTCGGCAGCCTTGTCAGCCATGGGCTTGCCAAAGAGGTTTTCACCTCAGCAGGGAACATTGACCAACTTGTCCTGCACCCATGGCTCGAGGTCCGATGACTGTAGCCAAGCCTGACGGCATGCACCGATGCCGGCCGCGGCTAATCGGGCCGAAGTCTCGAAGCCATCATAAGCTGCTTGAGATATAATCTTCGAGCACTCACGAACACCCGAGGACAAAGCATTGAACCTCTGCAAAGATTCCTCGGAGAGACCAGCAGAGAACCCGGCAATCTCCTTCGCCAGGTCTCGAAGGTACATGCCCATGTACAGCTGGTAGGTCTGGACACGGCAAGCAAGCATAGAGCCCTGGAAGCACTTCTTACCGAGGGCATCCAGGTTCCGGCCTCCCGGCCAGGAGGCACCAAGGAGTGCATCTTCTGACTCTTCAGACGATGCATGGCCGATTCCACAACCATGGAGAAGTGCGGTAATTATGCCTTTTGGAACCCGGGGCTCTTGCGGACTCGAAAGATGGAATCGACCCGCTTGCTCAAAACCGGCGTCGATGCCGGCGCCTCCCACATGCGAAAGAGCAACCGTTCCAGCATCGGAGGAACCGGAACAGTAAAGGCCTCCTTCGGAGGAGCGTCATACTGAAGGGCCTCGAGCTCCTCGGCTCGAGGCTCCTCCTCGGGATCCGCGGGGAATGCCAAAGCCTTGGCCATGTCCTGCACAAAGTCCGAGAACCGGATATCCTCCGGGGGGGGGGGGGGGGGACCTTCTCCGAGGCTCGGACTCGGGCGAATCTGAAGGAACGCACCGAGTCCGAAAGGTGTTGGGCGACGCCTCATCCTCCGTCTCCCAGCCGAACTCCGGGCAGGCATCAATGCCATCCCACCCCGACGCCGAGGGTACTGGCGTCAACGACCTCGGTCCCGAACGGGAGGCCGAGGGGGACCTTGGCCGAGGATCGACTCGAGCTCGCATGGACTCCAGGATCGGCTCGGCCTCCGGGGTCGACTTGGATGTTGATGTCCTGGTGGTCGGGGCAGATGCACCGGTGAGACCGGCGATCAGTGCCCGCTGCTGTTCCATGAAGGCAGCCAAGCTGCTCTCCAAGGCCGTCAACTTGAGTCCGAGCTCAGGAGACTCAGCAGCCCCCGACTCGGGCCTGACGTCGGCTCCCCTGGAGGTGAATCCACGAGGACTACAGTACTCACGTGACCCGGGGACTCCATCTCCACATGAGGTTGTTTTGCAGGCTTCTCCAACGCCGAAGACCCGGGATGACGCTCGGGGCTATGCGACTTGGCCCTCGAGGAGCCAAGTGCGTCCACCGACGCCGCCCTCGCGGGTTTTTTCTTCTTACGATGCTCCCGCAAGGGAGACCCCCTTTCAGAGGAGCCTCAACGCTGCTCGGGGCCGGAGTCCCGAGATGTCGAGGCCTCTGACGAGGTCCGGGCCCTACCGGATGCGGAGTCAGAGAAGATTCTTTCCTTTTGGTGCTGCCGACTCCTTAACGCCTTAGAGGACATCTTCCCACATGGACTACAGATCATCGGGTCATGATCGGGTCCGAGGCACCGGAGGCAGCAGTCATGTGTGTTGGTGAGAGACATAAGTTTCTTACACCGATCACACTTTTTAAACCCGGTGGCAGCCATCGGGGGAAAAGGGCCCCTTGCAAGGTCAAAAGACAGGGCTGCCAGTGAAAAAAGAAAAAATGGCGCGAAAGCTAGTCACTAAGGACAAAAACCGAAAGAGATCCGGGCTCGATACCGACGTATCGGGCCCAGGCGGGAAAGGGAAACCGGCGTCGAGCCAAAGAAAAACAGGTTAACGCAGGGAAAATCAACTTCTTCCTCGGGTGAAACGAATATATATCTGTCGGGCTCCGCGGAAAAAAGACTGAGCAAGATGGCACCCTTGGGCGGGAAGGGGACCGCACATGCATGCTGCATTCCCAAAGGCTTTCTATGAAAGCTGGGGAAATGCTCCGCACGGGGGCTCCGTCGGCACCGACGTCACCCATAGGTGAGGACCGACTTCCTGCTTGGTCCTGGAGAATGGTAGTCTTCTTCATGACCGTGGAGACCGTCGTATCCACCTTGGGTGCGCTCAAGATTTCTGTGTCAGGGTCTGGAAGAGGGTACAAATGGGACGTCATCCATCCTTCCCTCAGGGCACCCTCTGGGACCTCCCATTTGTCCTGAATCATTTTCCCAACCACTCTGTGCAAAGGAAAAACTCTTTTTGTCATCCTTACTGCTTGAAAAAGGTGGTCCTCCAAGGGCTCCTATTCAAAGGGCACCTGCGTCTTTACATACAAGGGTCTTTGAGGACTGAGCAATCAAGGTCACCAATTTATTTATTTATTTATTTACATTCTCTTATATACTGCGCTATTCTGCATCAGTGCGGTTTACAGTGAACAAACTGAAATTACATTTAACAGGGTATTATAACTTGGAGAAAACTATTTTACAGGGAACATTTCCTCTGTGGAATATTCAGATAATACGAGCTTACTCTTCCTGTGGTAGTTGGCCTTCTTCCAGATCAGACTCTGGCTCCTGCTCCCTTTTGGGATCTTTCACGTATTCCAGGTCATTTTCTGAAGGGAACAACTCCACGTCTTCCCCGAGATTGCACTATATCCTTCTGCTACTAGGCCCTGGTTCCTTTCTGAACTTCTGGGGGGGGGGGAGGGGGGTCCCTCGGAAGCCCTCGCTTCTGGGTACTCAACAGTGCCCGCTCTGGCTCATCCCCCCGAGTGCTGCCTCAAACAGGCGGCTTTATGCAACAGAAGGATAAATTCCAGGGAAAAACTTTGTGGCTGAACCTCTTATGAACTGCCCTTGGACCCAGCAGCCTTTGCCAGCTTCTTATCTTTATTCTTAAGGGACTTAGCCAATAGAGGAGCCACAGCGCCTCCATCCCCCCCCCCCCCCCAGCCAAAGCTGCCAACAGTGGAGCCAGCGCTTCACTCCCCCCCTCAAAGGACTGAGGAATCACCTCACCATGTCCAACCTCCTCCAGGACTTTGCTAGGCTTTTCTTCAAGAAGCTCCACTTCCAGAGACCTGGACTGTCTCACAGCCATGGCAGAACCACATGGCTGAGACGGGCCCCTTCCGTGACCCACAGGCCAGGCACGTGGGCTTGGAGGGCATACTGCAGCTATTTTGGGCCTTTTTTTTAAATAGCTTCATTAGCATTAAGCTAAAAACAACAAAGAATGCAGAAAAAATAAGAAAATACGAAAGACGACCCCCAGTATCCAAAAACATGCCCAGAGAGCCTCCCCTTGTTTATCCAAAACAAAAAGCATACTCACTCACCTGTAAGAAGTGTTCTCTGGGGACAGCAGGCATCAGACCTTACATATGGGTGACGTCAGCACTGACAGAGCCTGCGCGGTAACCTCAGCCCCAGCTTTCAAAGAAAGACTTTGGGAAATGCACAACGCATGCGTGGTCCCCTTTATGCCTAAGGGTGCCATCTTGCCTAGTATGATAATACAGCACAAGACTGCAAAAAGAGAGCAACTCCACAAGGAGGAGGGAGGGTTGTGAGGACTGATTCCTGCTTTCCCCAGAGAACACCTGTTTCAGATGAATAACTATGCTTTCTCCGGGAACAAGCAGGAAATCGGTCCTCACATATGGGGCTCCCCAGCTACAGACTGATGAAAAAAAAACCTGTAAAAAGCCACAGGTTACTAGAAAATGGTGAGCCATGAGCAGCAGCAACTGAGTTGGAAGACAACAGACCCACGAGTGATCCAAGTATCCAGCGAGGAAGCAGTTCACCAGTAGCCGGAGCATAGCAAGGGCAGGAGTTGCCTACAGCCCAAACAATTGACAGATTACTGCCTAGCCAAAGGCACTGTCCCGATGAGACTCCCTTTCCAGGCAGTAATGAGCTGCAAAGGTAGAGACTGAGAACAAGATGGCAGCCCATCAGATTTCCAATAAGGGAACGGAACGCAGATTTGCTACTGAGGAGCCATGGTTGAGATACTGTGCGCCGTAACACAGCGCTCCAGTGAGAGACCAGCCTGCTCATAGATAAAGCGATGCAGTCCGCTACTCAGATGGAAAGGGTGTGTTTAGAGACCGCCGCCCCCAAATGACTTGGGTCAAAGGAGACAGAGCTGAGAAGCTCAGCGGTGGCCCTGGATGTGCAAGGTAAAAGGATAGTGCCCGCTTAGAGTCCAAAGCGTGGAGAAAGGCCTCTGCCCTGCTGGCATGGGGCTGTGGGAAACAAATGGGAAGTACCACCTGCTGGATAAGGTGGAACAGAGATACTACCTTGGACAGGAACTTAGAGAGCGTTTGAAGCACAACCCTGTTCCTATTGAACCTAGTGTATGGTGGGTCTGCCACCAATGCCTGAAGCTTGCTGACCCGGCGAGCCAAAGTGAGCGCCACGAGAACCACCACCTTCCTAGTGAAATACTTAAAGTGGCAGGAGCCGAGCGGCTCAAAGGGTGGCACGGAGGGTGAAAGAGAGACTTTGATAGGAGGACATCTCAGGAAGCGAGTCACTAGAAGTTGAGCAGAGAGGGGTTTGCACTCAATTAGATGATGGTGTGTCGCCAGCGCACTAACATGTACCCTGAGACAGGTGAAGCATATACTGCAGAACTAGCTGAACAGAGCAGGAGACGGGGCTGATCCGCCTCTCTGCGCACCAGACTGAGAACCTCCACCACTTAAAGGTGTACACCTGGCATTTGGAGGTTTTATGGGTGGCCATAAGCACCACCTCCACCTTGGCAGAGAGACTGAAGGGAGCCAGGAATACCCGTTCAGCAGCCAGGCTGGCTGCGAGTGACAGGGTGCCCAGGTTGGGGTGCAGGAGAGAGCTCTCTTCCTGTGTGAGTAGGCCTGGGTCACACCCCAAGGAACTGAAGGCACCATGAACAGGCAAAGAAACAGGGAAAACCATGGCTGTCTGGCCCACCAAGGAGCTACAAGAATCATTGTGACCCTGTCGCATTGGACCTTGAAGAGGGTCTTGGCCATCAGAGGCATGGGCGGGAGGGCATAAAGGAGGCCCTATGACCATGAAATCAAATGCATCTGCTGCCACCGTGGCAGGGATTGGCTACTGGGAACATAAAGGGGGTAGCTGGGCACTGGATGGGTTGGCAAAGAGATCCATCCGTGGGAACCCCCATTGCCGGAATAGCTGGTTGGCTACCCTAGGGTCCAGCCTCCACTCGTGCAGCTGGAGAGCCAGTCCGCCAGGGCACTGTCAGGGCCCAGGAAGTATACCGTTCGCAGGCGCATCCCTTTATCGCTGGCATAAGAGCAGATGCACACCACTTCCTGGCTAAGCACAGATGACCCTGGGCCTCCTTGCTGTTTGTTGATGTAAAACATCGCCACCTGATTCTCAGTCTGGACCAGTACCACTTTGTCTTGCAAGTGGTGGTAAAAAGCCCGGAGGGCTAAGACCACAGCACAGAGCTCCAGGAATCAATCCACCTGAGGCATTAGCACCGGCCCCTGTGACAAGAGATCCGCTCGTGCCGGGAGACGCCATGGCTGATCCGCCAGATTTCTCAGCACACCTGCATACCACGGACATCGCAGCCAGTCCGGGATGATGAGAATCACCATCCCCCAATGGGACTCTATCCTTTGCACCAGCCGGCCGATGAGCAGCCAGGGCATAAACATGTAGAGGAGCCCTTCAGCTGGCCATCACTGCACAAGGGTGTCCAAGCCTCCCAACATTCTTTCCCTTTTCCTGAAGAACTGACTCGCTTTGGCACCCTCAAACTTTGCCATCAAATCAATTACCAGCGCGCCACAGTGGCGCATCAGCAAATCGAACACCTCCAGACTGAGCACCTATTCTCCCGGGTCTACTTGCACCTGGTTCAGATAATCCACTGTGACATTGTCTGCTCCCGCTGCTACATGAGCCACTGACAAATCCTGGAGTTGAGCCTCTGCCCAGTCCATCAGAGACTCGGCTTCTGTCTCCAGGGCTGCACTGCCCGTGCCGTCCTGCCGATTGATGAAGGCTACCGTTGTTGCATTGTCCAACAGTACCCACACTGCCACCCCCTGCAACCTTGCCTCGAAGCTCTGCAGTGCAAGGGCCACCGCCTGCATCTCCAGCCTGTTGATCAACCAACAAGCCTCCTGCGGACTCCACCGCCCCTGCACAAAGTGGCCCTGGCAATGAGCCCCCTAGCCTGAGAGAATGGAATCTGTCACCAACGAAATCCAATCTGGGGATTCGAGAGGCATCCCCCCTCCCAAGATGGCCCCCCGTGAGCCACCATCTGAGAACCCTCTTGACCCCCCCCCCCCCCCCCCGTGGGCAGGGGAGCCTCTGGGACAGAGGGGAAGACTAATCTTGAAGGACTAGAAAGGGGGACTGTTACTTCTGGAGAGAAATCTGCAACTGTAAGTATATACTTCTGGTAATTTTCTAAAAAGAATTCTTTGTATTAAAGCTACTTAATCTGTGAACCCACTGTTTTTTGTTGGATCAGTTAGGGCCTAGTAGCAGCAATTAAAGTTTGAATTTAAAACACAGAGGAGAGCTTTCTGGTTACATTTCATACCCAGCAGAGAGCTTGTAGTTTAAATTTAATAGTCACTCAGGGCCAAGTAACAGCAAAGTACTTTTAGTTTAAATTTAACACACACAAGAGAGCTTTCTGGTTAAATTTAGTACCCAGCAGAGAGCTTGTAGTTTAAATTTCATAAGAAGTTAGAGCCTAGCAGCAGCTAAGAGCTATAATTTAAATCAAATCAGAATTTAGCTTACCTCAGCAGCACAAGACAGGGTATTGTGTAGCAGCCCTCTTTTAATAAGTGTTATTTCCCTCCCTCCCTTCCCACACCCACCCTCCCCTGGGATAATCGTAGCTTTATAGGTACTTACACATCTTAAAAGAAAGGAGGTGCTTTCAGGTGAAACTCATTACCCAAATCAGTCATACACTAAGGACCTGAGATTAATTAAGCTTCAGGTGAACAAGGTATATTAAAAACGTATTAGGTACAGTTTTATTGGTATAAATACCCATAGCAACCCCTAGTAAGTAAGAACTTAAAGATCTAGACACAAATTTAAAACTAAGATGCAGACAGCAGTCCAGCAGCGGGATGGGGGCTTTCCAGTCTTTTGCATTGAGTGTCACATGTATGATTTTCTCCCAGGTGGTGAAAGGTCTTACGTGTGCACTAGGTGCAAGGAGCTCTTTGCTCTCAGGGAACAAGTCCATTCTCTAGAGGCTAAAGCAGCAGACTTGGAAAACATAAGACAGACAGAGAGGTACATAGAAGAGACCTACAGGGATAGAGTCCTGAAGTCCCACCTCCAGTCTGGCAGCACCACTGTTGCCATGGAGGAGAGAGGTCACGTGACAGGAGAGCATCACCCTGGTGTGGCAGGAAGTGATCCTGTAACTAGGACCTGTCCTCCAGGTGATGTAAAACCCTCTCGCACCGAGGAGGTTTCTCCAGGGCCATGTGCCCACGAGGGAAGGGTTAGGACAGCCGTTATGGTGGGTGATTCGATCATTAGGCATGTAGATAGCTGGGTGGCTGGTGGACGTGAGGATCGCCTGGTAACATGCCTGCCTGGTGCGAAGGTAGCGGACCTCACGCGCCACCTAGATAAGGGCTTAGATAGTGCTGGGGAGGAGTCTGCTGTCTTGGTACATGTCGGTACCAATGACATAGGAAAATGTGGTAGGGAGGTTCTGGAGGCAAAATTTAGGCTTTTAGGTAGGAAGTTGAAATCCAGAACTTCCAGCGTAGCATTCTCCGAAATGCTTCCTGTTCCACGCGCAGGACCCAAAAGGCAGGCAGAGCTCCGGAGTCTCAATGCGTGAATGAGACAATGGTGCAGAGATAAGGGTTTTGGATTTGTTAGGAACTGGGGAACATTCTGGGGAAAGGAGGGGCTCTTCCGAAGGGATGGGCTTCAACTTAACCAGGATGGAACCAGGCTGCTGGCATTAACCTTTAAAAAGGAGATAGAGCAGCTTTTAAACTAGATATTAGGGGAAAGCCGACAGTCGCCCAAGAGCGGATGGTTCGGAAGAATGCATCCTTGAAGGATACTACCAAAAGCAGAGAGGTTCCACAAAAGAGTAAGGTAGCCCAAATGCCCTCAAGTATGGAGCAGACAGAGCTTAAAGATCACAATTTACCCATGTCTAACAATAGCCAAATTAACATGAATAAAATACATTCTCTAAAATGCTTGTATGCAAATGCTAGAAGTCTAAAGAATAAGATGGGAAAGTTAGAATATATAGCACTAAATGAAAGGTTAGATATGATTGGAATATCAGAGACATGGTGGAAGGAGGACAACCAGTGGGACACTGTGATACCTGGGTACAAACTATATCGTAATGATAGAGCTGATCAAATTGGAGGAGGGGTTGCGCTCTATGTTACAGAGGGCATTGACGCAGAAAGGATTAAAGTTTTGCAGGAAACAAAATCTGCTGTAGAATCTATATGGATTGAAATTCCATATAAAAGGGGAAAGGCGATGGCAGTGCTGGTGTACTATCGAGCACCTGGCCAGAATGACCAAATGGATGATGAAATGCTCAAAGAAATCAAGGAAGCTAACAAAGGTTACAGCGCAGTAATAATAATGGGTGATTTCAATTACCCCGGTATCGACTGGGTCAGTGTCACGTCAGGACATGCTAGGGAGATAAAGTTCCTAGATGAAATAAATGACTGCTTCTTGGAGCAGCTGGTTCATGAACCGACCAGAGGGGAAGCCATATTAGACCTAGTCCTTAGTGGAACACCAGATCTAGTGCAAGAGATAAGGGTGTTGGGGCCACTTGGCAATAGTGATCATAGCATGATCGCCTTTGATTTAATTAGTGGAGGAGGGATAGTAAGGAAATCCACAGTACTACCTTTTAACTTTCGAAAGGGAGACTATGATAAAATGAGGAAAACAGTTAAGAAAAAACTAAAAGGAGCAGTTGCGAAGGTTAAAGACGTACATCAAGCTTGGGTGTTGTTGAAAAATACTACCTTGGAAGCCCAGACCAGCTGTATTCCACGCTTTAAGAAAAGTAGAAGGAAGTCCAAAAAAACTGCCAGTATGGCTTAAAGGTGAGGTCAGAGAGGCTGTTGTTGCCAAAAAAGCATCTTTCAGGAAATGGAAAAAAGAGCCAAACGACGAAACCTGGAAACAGCACAAGCACTGGCAAGTCAAATGCAAGGCATTGATAAGGCAGGCAAAGAGAATTTCAGAAGCAGCTTGCTGCGGAAGCAAAAACGCGAAATAAAGACCTTTTCAAGTACATTCGTAGCAAAAAACCTGTGAGAGAGTCAGTTGGTCCATTAGATGATAAAGGGGTTTAAAGGAGCACTAAGAGGCGACAAGGCGATAGCGGAGAGACTGAATGAATTCTTTGCTTCGGTCTTTACTGAGGAAGATGTAGGGATGTTACCCATGACTGAAGTGGTATTTAAAGGTGCGGAAGAATTGAAGGAAATATCGATACATCGGGAAGATGTCTTACAACTATTAGATAAACTGAAGAGTAGCAAATCACCTGGGCTGGATGGTATACATCCAAGGGTGTTGAAAAAACTGAAATATGAGATTGCAGAACTGCTATCAGTAATCTGTGAACTATCATTAAATCATCTCTAATACCTGAAGATTGGAGGATCGCCAATGTAACACCAATTTTTAAAAAGGGTTCCAGGGGTGATCCGGGAAACTACAGACCGGTGAGCCTGACGTCAGTACCAGGAAAAATGGTAGACACCATCATAAAGAATAAAATTACTCAGCATGTAGATAGTCACAACCTAATGGGAGACAGCCAACATGGCTTTAGACAAGGAAGATCTTGTCTTACTAATCTGTTATGTTTTTTTGAAGGAGTGAATAAACAGGTGGACAAAGGTGAGTCGGTTGATATTGTGTATCTGGACTTTCAGAAAGCCTTTGACAAGGTCCCTCATCAGAGACTTTTGGCAAAACTAAAGAGTCATGGGATAGGAGGCAGTGTACTATTGTGGATCGGGAACTGGTTAAAAGATAGAAAGCAGAGGGTAGGGCTAAATGGCCAATTTTCCCAATGGAGAAAGGTGAATAGTGGTGTACCCCAGGGATCTGTGCTGGGTCCGCTGCTTTTTGACATATTCATAAATGACCTGGAAAGTGGAATAACGAGTGAGGTTATCAAATTTGCAGATGACACAAAACTATTTAAAGTTGTTAAAACCCAAGAGGATTGTGAAAAATTGCAAGAGGATCTTGATAAACTGGAAGACTGGGCATCAAAATGGCAGATGAAATTTAATGTGGACAAGTGCAAGGTTATGCACCTAGGGAACAACAACCCAAACTATGGTTACACGATGCAAGGTTCCACATTAGGAACCACCACCCAGGAAAAAGATTTAGGCGTCATTGTGTATAACATGTTAAAACCCTCGGCCCAGTGTGCAGCGGCGGCCAAGAGAGCAAATAGAATACTAGGTATCATAAGGAAAGGAATGGAAAATAAAACAAAAGATATTATAATGCCTCTATATCGTTCCATGGTGAGACCGCACCTTGAATATTGTGTGCAATTTTGGTCGCCGTATCTTAAAAAGGATATAGCGATTTTAGAAAAGGTACAGAGAAGAGCCACCAAAATGGTAAAGGGGATGGAAGGATACTCCTATGAAGAAAGGCTAAAAAGGTTAGGGCTCTTTAACCTGGAAAAGAGACGGCTGAGGGGAGATATGATAGAAGTCTATAAATTAATGAACGGAGTGGAACGGGTAAACGTAGATCGATTGTTCACCTTATCAGAATATAGAAAGACTAGGGGACATGCAATGAAGCTACAGGATAAACTATTTAAGACTAATAAAAGAAAATATTTTTTCACTCAACGTGTAATCAAACTCTGGAATTTGTTACCGGAGGATGTAGTAAAGGCTGTTAATGTAGCTGGGTTTAAAAAAGGTTTGGACAAGTTCCTGGAGGAAAGGTCCATAAACCATTATTAAGAAGTGACCGAAGATATCAATGCTTGACCCAGTACAAGCATTGTGGAACTTGTGTCTCTTGGGGAAACTGCTAGGTACATATGACCTAGATTGGCCACTGTTGGAAACAGAATACTGGGCTTGATGGACCTTGGTCTGACCCAGTATGGCATATCTTATGTTCTTATGTTCTGATGGGACCAACATCAGAACAGAAACCCCTGGAGGGGCCGCATGTGAGCCCTTGCCCATGGCACCAGATCGAGAGTGGCCACCATGGTGCCGAGGATCTGGAGATAGTGTCATACCATGGGCTCTGGCCGCCCTAGGAACTCCCACAACAGGCACCGAAGCTCTTGTGCTCTCAGCTCTGGCAAAAAATCTCTTCCCGCCTGCATGCCAAAACAGGCTCCGAAGTACTCTAGCACCTGAGACGGGTGCAAGTGGCTCTTGGCCATGTTGACCACCCAACCCAGGCTTTGCAAGAACTGCACTACCCAGACTGTAGCACGCTCGCTCTCAACCCTTGACTTTGCCCTGATGAGCCAGTCATCGAGGTAGGGGTGTACGAGACTCCTTTGCACAACGCCGCTGCTACCAACACCATGACCTTGTTAAAGGTGTGTGGTGCTGTCGCGAGGCCAAAGGGCAGTACCCTGAACTGAAAATGCCCCATGGGCACCACAAATGTGAAGAACTGCTGGCCAAATGGGAATGTGTAGGTACGCTTCAGTGAGGTTGAGGAGACATCAGGAAATCCCCGCCATGGACCGCCACTATAACAGACCGCATGGTCTCCATCAGAAAATGCGGGACATGCAGTCAGTGGTTTACACGCTTGAGGTCGAGAATGGGCTGGAAAGCTCAGTCTTTCTTTGGTACCACGAAATAAATGGAGTACCAACCGCAGCCATACAGGTCTAGAGGCACCGGCACCACGGCCCTGAGCTGCAGCAAACGCCTCAGGGTGTCGCGAAATGCCACCGTCTTGGCTTGCGCTTTGCACAGAGACTGTACAAAGGCATTGCCCAGTGGCCGGGAGAACTCGAGCGCATATCCCTCTCAGATGACCTCTAGTACCCACTGATCGGAGGTGATTTGGACCCAGGCAGGGGAGAAGCCCTGCAGCCGGCCTCCCAGTGGCTGTACCTCCACCCGTGCCCTCCTCACTTCATTGGGCTTTCTTAGGCCCAGAGGATGAGGTTGCCGTGAATCTGTGCCCCACTCCCCGAAATCCTCGAAATCCCCGCGACCTTGCAGGAAAACAACCTTTCTGGAAAGGGATCTGGCGTGGGGGGACAAAAACATCAAAATTCCCGCTGCTGCCCCTGAGGTACAGAGGTACCCAGACTCAGTTTCTGCTTGTCCTCCGGCAGCCGTCCGCCCTAAGACTCCCTGAGGTCCTTAACCAACTTCTCTAGGTCCTCTCCAAATAGGAGCTTCCTCCTAAAGGGCAGCTTAATGAGCCAGACTTTGGAAGAGGAATCTGCCGCACAATTACAAAGCCACAAATTTATTTATTTATTTATTTATATCCCGCTTTTCACCGGGTCAAAGCGGTCAATTGGGAGATACATTTAACACAAGGGGATATGACACACATACACTAATACTTACAGGGAACATGGGCAATGGAGGGTTAAGTGGCTTGCCCAAGACCACAAGGAGTGCCTATAGGACTAGAAATCCCAGTCCCTCCGGCCTGAGATTGCTGTCCCCAGGTGGGACTTGAACCCCCGGCCCTCCGGCCTGAAGTACCTTGTCCTAACCATTAGACCACTCCTCACCTCAAATAACGGCGGGCCGTCACCACCAAGGCCTCTCTAAGTCCTCTGATGAGATCAAAATGAATATCCTCCAGGTACGTCGCCCCGGATTCCAACCAGGAGGCCTCACCCGCCTGGTCCTGGTCTTCCTGCTGCTGCACTCGCTGAGACCAACAGAGGCAGGCACGCACTAGCCAAGCTCCGGAAATAGAGGCTTGGAGGGAAAGGGCATTGACAGTGAATGCCTGCTTCAGCAGCGCATCCAACTTCCTATCTTGCGTATCCTTCAGCACCACCGCCCTTCCACTGGGATTGTCACCTTCTTTGTGACCGCTGACACCGCCGCATCCACTTTCGGAGACCAAAACAGCTCCTTATCCTGATCCGACAAGGGATAAAGGTGGGTCATGAGCTTAGACCCTCGAAGGCCATTCTCCGGCAGATCCCACTCATCCTGGATCATCTGCCGCACTACCCTATGTATTGGAAAGACCGACTGTGTCGTTCATACAGCCTGCAAAGAAGATCCTCCGAGGTGTCACCCTCTGCTGGAGGCCCGACTGGCATGTTCAGTGCCTTCAACGATTCCATGATTAACGCCAATAACTCTTCTCTATGAAAAACCCTGACCATCCGGGCTCGGTCTTCCAGCTCTGGGATCTCGCCTTCCTCGAGCTCCTCGTCCACATCTATCTCTGTATCAAGATCTTCCCCTTCTAGTCCCTCCGACATCGGAGACCGCCCCTGCCCCACCTCAACGGACTAAGGGCGCTTCACCAGAAGCATCCCTAGTTCCTCATAGGAACCCCTCCGGCCTCTTTCCACTCTGCTCCCCCATCGTAGGCATTCCCAAGGTCCCCTCTTGGTGCAAACAGAACGCCTGGGGGAGCAGCAGGAGAAACTCGGGCAAAAAAACCCCGAGACACCCCTCCCCCCTCCAGCCAACCCCTGGGAGGAGGAAGATACGGGACTGGCCTGGGAGCCGGAGGGTGGCTCCAGAAAGGTAGGTGCAGCCCCTGCCACCACCTGCTCGACCAGAGACAGGCCAGTGGTGCCTCCCTGCTCAGACACTTCTTGTAGGGACTGTTCCATCGCGGTGGCCTCCTGAGCGCACCCCCTACAAATGCCCGCTTCTGAAACAGTGCCTCACCTGGTCCCACAAACCAAAACACTGCGGTCTTACGGGCATGCCCCCACTGGGACCAAGACTTCGGCCCACGTGAATCTAGCCACCCATCGGTCCCATCCTGAAGAGAGAAGCCCAGTGCCCTTACTTCCCTCCTTCCTCTCAGTTTTTCACTTCTTAAATTTCTTTTTTCTTTTTTTTTTTCAGTCGAGGCGTTCAGACACTGAAGACAAAGAGCATGCTGCCAAACAATCCCCCTAAGGCCTGAACGCCAAAAGGCAAAACAAATAGCGCAATTAAAATAAATTAAATTAAAATCAAATTAAAATCAACACGTTCCCGGCAGAGCAGCACAGCTGTGAGCCCTTCCCACGTGCCTGCATGTTTGCGTGAGAAAGAGCACTCTTGCAGGCCTTCGCCAGGAAAGCAGGCCGCACCACGCTGCTTACTGTGATCATCTTCCAAACTGCCTCATCTCACTCTGAATCCCGGCCAACTCACCGTGTCGGGTTCCGAGTCCTCGGCACCACACCAGAGAATGATCTGCCCCGCGCTGATCAGATACTTTTAACAGAAAAGAAAAATGCCCCCAAAAACTAACTATAACCAAGCTCCTTAGTTGTACTCAGTGAGCCGTGCCTACTGGTTCATCACCTCCAGCTGCTTGGAGACTGAGTGTACAAGTCAGAAGGGGCGGTGCTCGCTCTATTAGTACTGCTGTCATCAAAAAAGATGACATGCTCATTCTCCAAGCTGCTGGAAGAGGTGCTTACCCAGAGGTTCGGGACTGAACTGGAGGAACGATAAGATTTATTCCTTAACTGTCAAGCATTAGACCAATGTGAAGAAGTGCACTATCATGTCCTTGGGAGGCAGAAATCCAAGGGAACTGTATACAATAGGGGGCGAGAGGTTGGTGCGCACAGACCAGAAGGACCTCTGAGTGACTGTTTCTGTGGCTCTCAAAGTGGCAAAACAGTGTGACAAGACGGTGGCAAAAGCCAGAAGGATGCTGGGTGCATAGAGAGGCATTAACAGCAGAAAGCAAGAGGTACTAATGCCACTGTACAAGTCACTGGTGACACCTCACTTGGAATACTGTGTTCAGTTTTGGAGATCATATCTCACAAATATTATAAAAAGACTGGAAACAGTTCAGAAGAAGGTAACCAAAATGATTTGAGCCTGTGTCAGAAGACTTATGAGAAGAAACATGAAGACCTAAATATGTACACTCTAGAGGAGAGGAGGGACAGGGGAGATATGATTCAGACCTTTAAATACTTAAAGCGTATTAATGAACAAATAAACCTCTTCCAAAGATGGGGAAGCTATAAAACTAGAGGGCATGACATGAAGCTGCAAGGGGGTAAACTGAAAGGCAATGTCAGTTAATACTTTTTCACTGAAAGGGTGGTGGATGCTTGGAATGCCCTCCCGATGGAAGTGGTGGGGGTAAATACAGTGACAGAATTCAAATGGCATGGGACAGACACAGTGGATCCCTTTATAGCAACAGGATAAAAGCAAACCAAACATAATTATCTTTTATGTCTCAACAAACAGGAGTGGCCTACACGGAGTGGTGGGTACACCCCTAAACAAAAGCATGGGGAGGGGTGACCTGCACAGAGCGGCAGGTGCACTTAACTCTTGCCGCCTTGCTGGGCAGACTAGATAGGCCATACTGGTCTTTATCTGCCATCATATACTATGTTACATCCCGGTGATGGTTAGTGTCCAAGGAACTCATCGTCCTCTGCCTCCCAGTCAGATCAGAGGCAGTAGAGGAGTCTAGGGGGCTTGGGATCATGTCCCCACCCCTCCTCCACTCAGAGCAGAGGGCACTCAGCAGGGAAGACTGCAGCCCCAAGGAGCTGGACGAGGATTGGGACATGTCGAAGTGCCTCTTGAGGCTGGTGGTGCTCAAGGATCGGTTCAACTTCTGGGAGTCCCTAGAGGTGGAGGGCACTGTGGTTGGGAGTGATGACCCGGAGGAACTGGGCATCAGAGACCGCTGCTGGGCCAAGAAGGTAGACAAACTGTGCTCCAAGGCCCCCATCCTAGTCTCGAGACCAGATGGCGCGACGGCCCTTCAGCACAGGCACAGAGGACTTTGGGCCCGGCGCCGGCTCCATCAATGGGGAATCCTTGACAAGTATGGCTTCAGGGTGTTGAGACTGATCCTTCAATGTCTACAGCTCCCATAAGGGCAACTTGAAAGGACTATCCTGGCCGTTGCCCTCGGCCTCACTTTGGGGGCTGCGGGTCCTGGGCTCGTGAGACTTCCCCCCTTTTCCCTGACTCGTCTCCCAATGCAGTCTTAAGAGTGCTTCCATCTCTTGAACAGCCCTCGTTGGTGGAGCTCCGGTTGAAGGCTCCAAGGCCACTCGCTTCCCGTAAGAGTCTGACATACCAGAGGAGGTCTTGGAGCGTGGTCTCGTGGAAAACTGCGCGGCTGAGTCAATCTTCGGGAAGATGGACTCATGCTGCTGCTGACAGCTCCTGAGGGCCTTGGGAGTCATCTGCTTACAGAGACTGCAGACCAAGGGATCGAAGGCAGCAAGCGTGCTTGTCAATGTGTGACATGTTTATTTATTTATTTATTTAGCAAACACTTATATACCGCTGCTTCCAGCGATCAGCAGCGGTCCGATTACAATAGGAGAACTGTCAAATCAGTACAGTAGAATTTGGGGCGCGCATAGGTTGATTCGGAGGGTAGGCACATCACATCACACAATATGTACATATATACAAATGACCAGTATACACAAATCAAATTCAAGAGTAATAAATGCAGTAGAATTTGGGGCGCGCATAGGATGATTCGGAGGGTAGGCACATCACACTAGTGGTGTAAATAAGTGTATCTGTATAAGTATAAGTATAAGTATATCCGTATACATGTATATCTGGATACATGTATACTCATACCTTGGGTATAAGGGGCACTGTTACATAAATACACTGATGTGGGATATGCACATATATACAAATAACCAGTATACACAAAACCAGTATACACAAAAACCAAATATAAACTTACATAAACTATCAGGTGTACATAGGTATGCAATGGATTATTGTGGTAAATAATCTTAAGCTTTGGGCTTAAAACAAATTGAAATGACTCTGAAACAAATAGGTCTTGAGGTTTTTCCTAAAGTCAGTTAGGTCTTTGCTGGCTCGTAACTCTGGCGGCAGATGGTTCCAGAGTGTTGGTGCAGAGTATGAGAAAGCTCTGTTACTTGTGCTAGTTTTAACAGCTCTAATATCTGATGGAACTATCAGGGTGTTAGTATTGATGGTTCTCCTGCTTCTGTTGAGTGGTTGAGAGCAGATCAATGTGGAGAGGAATGACGGGGCTGTGTTGCGTATGAGCTTGAAAGTGGTCGTGAGGGTCTTATATTTTATGCGGGCAGAAATGGGGAGCCAGTGTAGCTCAATCAATACCGGGGTGATGTGATCCGCAAATCCTTTTTTCATTATGACCCTGGCGGCTACATTTTGCGCCATTTGCAGAATGTTTAGGGTTTTCTTTGGGAGACCCTGCAGAATGGCGTTGCAGTAATCAAAATGTGGCATGATGAGTGCCTGCGCAACTGTCCTGAAATCCTGGGGTTCGATAATACTCCTTAGTGGTTGAAGGACTCTTAGCTTGTGGAAGATGGCTCGGTTGGTTTTGCGGAGGTGTTTCTCCATCTTAAGGTCGCTTTCGAGCGTCACCCCCAGATATTTTATTTCGTCCTTTGTTTGGTATGTATTGTTACATAGGGTGATTGTTGCGGGGGGGTTGAAGTTTGGCTTTTTGGAGATGTACATTACCTCCGTTTTCTTGTGATTTATTGCCATGTTACTTCGGTGCAGCCAGGCTTGCATCTCGCTTAGGCACTCCTCTAGTTGGGTGTAGTTCGGGTCGATCGTGTGTTATGTGTGCAGCGGTCGCACGGCTTGAAGACACTGACCAAAGCCATGGCGGGGAAGACGGCCCACACAAGGTCAAACTCACTTGTCACGGTCAGGAAAAAGGTACAAACCCATGCCAATCAAAAAAAAAAAAAAACCACGAGAACACGATGCCGAGGCAAGCAGGCTTAGTGCAATAAGGGACCAGTATGCAACCAGAGAAAGGAAAAATTAAAGATAATCACCACCAACCTTTTCGGGGGGGGGGGAGAGGGGGAGAACAGACAAACGTCCGATGGGCTCCATTGAAAAATGGAGACTGAGCAAGATGGCCTTTTATGCGGGACGAAGACCACGCATGCGTGGGGCACGTCCCAAAGGCTCTCTTTGAAAAATGGGGAGAGGTTACCGCGCATGCTCTGTTGGCGCAATCGCCCATATGTGAGGATCGACTTCCTGCCTGTACAAAATGGCACCTTTTCCCACTGTTACCGGTAAGGTCTCTATTCACCACGTGGTTAGCGCTGAACCGTCAAATCTTCCAGGTCTGTGCTAAACCGCTGTATCCATCATTCTCAGAGCTAATGGAGGGAGGACTCCCTTTAAAAACTGGCCTTCTTTTAAAGCCACCGGATGTTATGTGCTGAGTCGTTGATCTAACACTCAGCCCTCTTACCGCAGATTCAACATCTGATGGCACTATTACCTGGGCAGAGCTTCACTGCAATTTCTTACCTCCCACAAGGCTCTTGCATTGTCGTGGTCTGTGTTCCCCCCAGTTCGGGAAGCATTCCTCCACTGTTCGGGGCTTGCCCTGTCCGTGGCTTCTGCTGCCCTTTACTGAACCAGTCTTCCCCCTCCCCCCCCCCCCAAACCGGGCTTTATTGTTCAGTACAGCAAAACCTAATCTGTCATCAAAATAGACTGTCCCTACAGTGAGTCCTGCTGTGGAAATCACACATCTCCAACTGCTTGGAGACTGAGCTACTGGAGGCTGGTGCCACCTGCCTAAATGGAGTGATGTCATGAAGTTCATGACATGCTCAGTCTCCAAGCTGCTGGTGGGGGTTGACTATCCACAGGTAACGGGACTGGACTGGAGGAACGATAAGGAAATAATAATGCAGACACCTTCTGCAACTAAGTGGGTGCTAGTTGTTTAGTTGTTTCATATAGTATCCAATTTCACTCAAAACCTCATCTCCCATACTGTGGAAATTCACATCACATTTTTTGGAGCTTAGTTTCCTTCTTTTTCAGCACTGTCATCCTATCTAAAAAGTCCAGTTTCTAGAAAATTATTGCTAATATTTTAGTATACAAAAGAAAACATTTCTACACAATGATCATCAACAGGGATAGTTACTAAGCTGTGGTTCTCCTAGGACAAGCAGGATGAGTCAGCCACACTTGGTGACGTCATCCGACGGCGCCGAGACGGAAGTACTCTCCATAGCTCAGAAGGGCTTTTGCCCTTCTGAGCATGAGCCCACTGGCCCCACCCCCGGGCCCACCCCTAGCCAGCCAGTTTCAGTTCTTCCGCCTTGCCGACAAGACGGACTCTTCTACTCTCCACCAAAAGTTAATCTCTTAATACAACTAAGAACAAATCTCATCATAGAACGTATGTATATATATCAGTTTGACTTACTATTGATGCTTGTCCAGCTTCTCGTTTCAGATTGCCTTTCCAAAAAAAAAAAAAACCCTCGTCGGCAGGTTCATGGATTAAAATTCCTCTGCAGATCTTCCAGTGGATTTAATTGAGACTTGGAATGCCGATCAATGCTGCAATCCGAGCAACAAGGCCTTCGAGGGGCACCGCCGCCAGCTTTCCAGAGCTGTCTGGAACATGGGCTCAATCTCAGCAGTCAGCAAGTGACGATGAGACCGGAAAGCAGCACAAAGCTCACAAAGCCCAGTTACCCACGGCAGCTCTCGCTCTCTCCGATGGCAGAAGGAGCCACCAGAGCAAAGGAGAAGAAATTTGCGCAAGGTAGCGCCAGCCCAGGACGTGCCTAAGGCCTCCGTCCCCGGCCAGCCTCCTGGTTCCCTACGATGTGGCTGCTTAGTCTCCGGAGGTTGCTGATGTTCTCCTCGGGCCTCCACTCATGACTCTCCTGCCCGCCCAAAGATCGGATCATCGTCATTGCTGCAGTCTCACTCCCAGGAGGCTCTTGTGCGCCCTCAAAGGCCTTGGCTTACAGCCCCGCGGCCCCGGACTCTCCGGGTAACCCCTGCAGCTCCGGCCTCGTGGCTCCTATGGCGGCGGCCATCTTGGTCAATGTCGTCACAGCCCGGCTCTCCTCCCCTTCGGCGCTATTGGTCAGCGCCGACCCAGCATCATCGGGAAAGGAGGAGCCGCGTAATCTGACGAGGTAATCCTGGGGCGGTCCATGTCGTCAGCGCAGATACCGGCGCCCATCACGGAGCCTCAAGCTCTTCTGGATCGGCGCCGGGAAGCCTCTCCGCCAATCCATCGGCTGGCGCCATGGCTAGTGAAGCCTTACCCACGGTCAAATAAAGGGCATCTCTGTTCAGCTCCCTCTTCGGCGCCACAGTCCCCTGTGCAGCATGGCGAGCAGAATTACAGAAGTCTCAGCGCAGAGCTAATCTGCAGGCAGAGTCCATCAGACTCTGAGCTCGGCGCCGAGGTTCACTCTGCACCGGGACCCCAGAGCGGTGCCGAAAGAACCCGAGGCAAGCCCTTCCCCCTGCATTGGTGCAGAGGAACGTCTCACCCGACACCGAAAAGCTGAAGGCAAGCCCTCCTTCAGCAGCAGGAAGCTGCATTGTTTGCCGCCACGCAGTCTGTGCTATCCGCTGGCACCATCTCGCCTCATTCCATCTGCGGCCACATGGATTCTCAGCGCACCATTGCAAATAGAAGTGCCAGGCCAGCCTCCTTAAATAAAAGTGGAGGGCCATGGTGCCGAGTACCTCCTGGGCTTAGCTACAGACCTCAGTAGCCTTCCCCAAACCAGGTCAGCCTCCTTAAAAAAAAAATTTTGACCCCTGGGTGTTAGGTAGCGTATGTATTGCGACACCTCTCCCCCATACCATACGTGCCACAGGGCTCCAAAAGGAGTTCTCTCAGGCTGCATTCCCCCACACAAGTGACCTGGCAGTGAAAGCCTTGGTGGCCCAGTGGTTGAGAGTGGCTAATATCCCCACGCCAGTGGGTTCAACTCCCACCAAAAGGAGAGCTGGTGTTAGTGCTCCCAGTGAAGTGAGGTGGGTAATTTTTACCTGAGATTTGGTATTCTTGCCAGAGCACCATAATACCACCCCAACCTTCTCTCCCCCCCCCCCTTCTCACGGGCTCAGTTCAACTCCCTGCACCTCCCGTTCCACAGGCAGGACCAACTCCAAGCCCTATTGCACGCTTAGTTCCCTGCACTATGTCGGGAAAGAGCCTCTGATGCCTCTCTACATTCTGCAGCCTTGGCCCTCCTGACGGACCCTCATCAACCTCCCAAGCCATACTCAAGGCCACTTACAGATCGATACCTTGGAGAATAAAGCATCAGCAAGCGCAGGCCTTCCCCATACTTCCTCACGGGACTACATGGTAACAGCCCCTGGGCCCTCCTGCCTTCTCCAGAAAGGCTGGAACGATGCTCAAGAGCTAACGGTGGCAACCACGTGGTCTGCCTGGCCATCATACAAGGCACAGGCGACAGTACAGCAAACCGGACTCCCTAGGAAACCACCAGATGCCTCACATCGACGACATGTGGTCGGAGTGAACATCAACTCATGTGTCTCTGAATCCCCCAATCGGGGCATTCAGAGACACATAAAAGGCAGCGCCTGAGGGCCTCACCAGAGGGCCCTTTGGCACGGCCCTTAGGCTAAGGCCAAACCACGAAAAAACAGCACCAATGGAACCAGAGCTTATAGAAGCACCTCAAGCACTGCAGCACAGACTGAAAAGGCTCTTAAAGATCACCAACCCGGCGCAAAAAGCAACTTGATGAAAACCGCGCCAAGACCAGCAACATCAGATAACAGCTGAGCTCCCTCAGGGTTGAGCCTGCGTACATCTTCACCACATCAGATCCTCAAAACGCAGCAAGTATAAGCAATACAAACATTGACTTTATCTTGTTTCTTAATCCAACTGAACCTGGGGTGTCCATCTAACCTCACTTATCTATCTCTGTTGCCACTATTTCAACTGTACCTGCATTTACATTGAAAGTAACCTTGTACTGTTGCCAGTATTTTCAACTGTACCTGCATTTACATAGAAAGTAACCATTTACTGTTGCCAGTATTTTCAACTGTACCTGCATTTACATTGAATTTAACCTATTACGGTTTGCCAGTATAATACCACAGCCAAAATGCATCTACTTAACCCTTACAAATGTAAAATTACATTAGCATCACTATAGCAGTGCTAATAACCCTTGCTCAAAGCCTACATAACAACAACGACGTTAAAAACATCCCCATCATACACAGTCTAACACGAAACAACCCCCCATTATGGCACCCATACATAGCACATCATCCCAAGATGAACAACCATAGATTAATTCACATATTCTTCTCCCCCTCAGTCAACAAACACTAAGCTATGCAAAAATCTAGAATCATTATCAATAATACTAATTAATGCCAGATCAATGAAAAATAAGTTACCTATATTCACAGAAATACTAGACAATCAAAAGCCAGATATACTATGTATAACCGAGACATGGCTATCAGACACAGACAGCGTCTACTTAAATCAACTAAGCAATAATGACTATGATACTTTCTACACACATAGAACTCACAAAAAAGGTGGAGGAGTGCTAATAATGTTAAAAAAAGAACTAAAAGCCAAAAAACTAACATCGAACCTACCCATCAACATAGATACTATCATTGTGAAAATTGGCAACATAACAATCTGCCTAATTTACAGACCACCAGACCAACAATCTGAAAATCTAGACCCATTAATTGATTTTCTAAGCTCCTCCACTGATCAAAACCCAATTTTAATGCTCGGAGACTTTAACCTCCCCTCCTTACCAGCCTCATATGCCTCCCTCTTCCTAGAATCAACAGTTGATATGGATTTTCACCAAATAATAAACACTAGCACACATGGAAAAGGTAGTATTCTTGACATGATCTTCTTGCCAAATGTACTCCACCAACTCTATAACCCCACCTCCCTAAATTGCACACCGATCCCATGGTCAGACCATTACCTCATTAACTTTAATATCACAATAAACACATCAGTTAAACGAATACCAACTAACGTACCAACCTCAAGATTTAAAAAATACAATGAAGAAGAATTCCTAGACCTCATAATTCCTAACTTATCAACCTCACCACTAAACCTAGACGCAGCAGTAACTAACTGGCACAAAACTATAAATAACGCTGCAGCTAAAAAACAAATAACTAAGAAAAACACACATTCTAAAGTTGATCAAACCCCCTGGTACAACAAGGATTTAAAACTAATGAAAAAGAATTTAAGGAAAGCCGAATGTAAATGGAGGAAAAATAAAAACACAATTACAAAAGATTTATACCTCACGCTCCTTAATAAGTATAAAGACGCAATAAACAATGCCAAGAAAAATTACCATGCCTCCATCTTAAATAATGCAATAAATAGACCCAGAGAACTCTTCTGAATAGTCCAAAAACTGACAAACAATATTCACAACTCCAGCAACGAAATCACAGACATTACCCCACAGACATTGGAAAATTATTACATGAACAAAACATCTCATCCCCCACTACCTAAACCAGTAAATACTTCTCAAACACTTAACACAGACGAATGGTCTGCATTCCAACCCCTAACCAAGGTTGAGCTCAAGAACATTATCACAAACATTAATACAACAACCTCACTAATTGACCCTTGTCCAGTAACCTGGATAAAAAACTACCTATACTCTCTCAATTCATCCTCCCAATAATAAATCTATCCCTAAAAAATGGATACCTACCCCCTACACTAAAACACAGATCCGCCCAATTCTAAAAAAACACTACCCTTGACAAATCATCACCTAAATCCTACAGACCCATATCGAGTATTCCGTTTATGGCAAAATTAATTGAAAAAGCCGTACAAATTCAAACACAAGAGTACATTGATAGCTCAGCCCCACTTGATGACCAGCAGTATGGGTTTCGCCCCAGACACGGAGTAGAGTCACTCCTAACAGTTCTAATTGATACACTTGTAAGGGGAATAGACAACTCAAAACAAGCATTCCTACTCATATTCATTGATGTCTCCGCAGCCTTCGACAGTGTTCACCACTCAACAATGATTAATAAACTTAGGCAAATAGGTATAAAATCTACTGTTCTAAAATGGTTTACCTCTTATCTAACAGACCGAACTCAAACGGTACAAATCGGTAATCTCACCTCAAAAACATACAACCAAGAACTAGGCCTTCCACAAGGTTCAGCACTGTCAGCGTTACTATTTAACATATACTTAAAACATATTTGTAAAATCTTTAAAAAATTCAACGTCCACTATCACCTATATGCGGACGACATTATGATGTATGTCCCTTTCAAAATACCAAATATCCCTATACAACTCATTAATGATTGCCTCAATGAAATAAACACCTGGCTAAACGAAAACAATCTGTACATCAATCACTCAAAAACAGAAGCTCTAATAGTAACCAAAAGTACAACGTTCATTCCCCCATCACACATTACATTGCAGAATAACGATATCAAACTAAAATCTGAAATACGTTACTTAGGCGTTATACTGGACAAACACCTCAGCATGGACACACATGTAAGAAATATAACAAAAAAAGTTTACTTTAAACTGAAAATATTAAAGCAACTCCACCCCCTAATGCACGTACAGGATTTTCAACGAATCATACAAGCTATTATAACCCCCCATTTCGACTTTGCAAATCAAATCCTACTTGGTGTAACTAAGCAAACCTTAAAAAAAACTTCAATTAGCACAAAACGCGGCAGCAAGGACCATTACGAAGGCCCCACCTTTCCAACATATAACCCCGATTTTAGAATATTTACACTGGCTCCCGATTCAAAGCCGAATAGAATACAAAACTCTCTTAACCACATACAAAGCCATAATTAAAACAGCACCCCCGACCATGAATAACCTCATCAAAATAGAATCCACCCATAATCTCCAAAGGAGAGACCAGTTAAATAAACTAACACCAAAAGAATTCATTAGGGCCAAAAAATCCACAAACAAGAAAGCCTTCTCCCATGCAGCCCCCATCTTGTGGAACACAATCCCAATAGAATTAAGACAATTACCTGAAATCATGGAGTTTAGGAAAAAACTTAAAACACACCTATTTACAATGCACTATGGATCCGTGACAAACTCACCACTCACCTCTCAGCTAGATAAAGGATAATCCTACTCCAGATAATACATTTTTCAACAAAGGAATGAAGTACTGCAACCATAAAACAATGTATTGAAGACACTTGTATAACAAATAACTCTGTATATAGTTAAATTCTGTTCATTTGTACATAGTTCACTAACTGTTAATTGTTACCTGTAATTTCCAAGTTTCAAATTGTTATATGTAAAAACAGCTCGCTCTGTTTATTGTTGTTCTATGGGAACCGCATCTGATCAATGGAAGGAGCGGTATATAAAAAATTTGTTAATTAATTAATTAATTAATCAACTCCACAGCGCCCGTGTAAATCCGACCGTAAAATGGAGGAGCACCTTCGTCATCATCATGATATGGGGCGCCTTCCCGACCCTGTCGCAGCCTCCGTGTCCTGGAGCACAGAGTCACCAGTCCAGGTCCCAACCGCAGGCCTCGGAAAGCATGGCCTTCCAGGTTAAGCAAGGCCAACAGCAGAACCACTTCAGCAGTGGAAACAAGATCCACAGTTCCCACCTGCGCCCCGCTCTCCAGAGGAGGGCTGTAGCACAATGGTTAATACGCTGAACGATGAAACAGGGGCCTTGAGTTTGATTCCCTAGTGGGCTTAATGAGTAGGGCTGTCTGAACCGCAACAGGCTACCATCAATAGCATCCTGCACGAGACAGCTGAGATCTGTGACAAACAATCCCTGAGCTCCATGTCACTAGTCCTAAGTGACCTGCGCCACTGAATGTAAGGGAGCAGGGACTCTTCGTTATGATGCTAGGAACAAAGGTCACATATTCAATGCCGGGGCTGCCAGTCCGGTTGGGGAATCTGCCCACAGCCAGAGTACCACATGGACTCCTCTCTCTCTCACAGCCTGCCCTTACAGGCGACAGTGCCACATCAGACGGGCAGCAGCGCCACATCGGCTCTGCCCACTAGAGCCTGCACAGGCAGCACAAGGCTACAAGGTAGCCGTAGTCCTGTGCCTGCGCGCTAGGGATTCAGGCAGTGCCACCAGGCAGACTCAACCATCGACCTACCCACCACGCGGTGGACATGAAGGGCGCTACTCCCTAAACACATGGCTATTGGGCCCCTGGATGCTTTCCCCCAAGGGCTCCTGGATTACCCCCCCCCCCCCAACCCATGCAAGTGTGGGTGGACAATGGGTAGCTCGCAAACCTGAGCCGGTCATCACAGAAACCCTACAATTGAGACCTCACCTGTCGTCTCTTCCTACCAATGCGGTACGATAGAAGCCCCATCATGCAAGTCGGGCAACGCCTGGCAGCAACCAACAGGGCGATCGCGGCCTCCAACATCTACACTCAACAGCCTCGCTGCTATTCTACTCAGCTTGCCATCACCTAATATGGTACATCACCTCAAGGACTCCCCCAATGACAGCCACACAGCCATAACGCTGCTAGCATAACTGGGGTAGACTGCCAGTAGGATTATCGCATAGCGGTCCAATCTGCTAGCCCTATGGCATCCTGGAGAGTGCTCCAAACTGCTGCCCCCTGTCCAGCGAACCAAAGGACCCCCCCTCGAGGAGCAGAGGCTCGGTACTCGGGTTATCTTCAGAGCACTACGCGACTACTTGCCCACATGAAACAATGCGCATGCACGAACATTGTGCCAGCAACAAGGGGGTCCAGCCCTCATCGCATGTGACCCCAATGAACCAGGCCATCCGGTCTCCGGACACCCGCATGCCCCTCCATCCGCACAAATGTGGCCAGGGGCACAATTGAGGCCTCCAGCGTCGGCTGGGCCGACAGCTGGCCTAGTCGGATGTGCCCAAGCACGGGGTAGCCGTTCAGATCTTGAAACTACTAGGCGTTTGTCCGTGCTGCCTGCACGGGTCACAGTTTGGCGATGGACCTTTGGTGCAGCTCATTTGCCAATGGGTCCTTTGGCACAGCTAAGTCCTGCGTTCACAATTCCTACCCTTACGGGTGTTGGCTCTTGTAATGCTTGCTCAACTTGCGCCATACTCGCAGTGGCCACCCTAACGCTACTGCTCATGGAACTCTATCTCCTGCTCCCTGCTGCTCCCGTTGGGATCATACCCACCCCCAATCACCGCAGCAACAGAGATGTACTCCCGCAATCACCGCGGCTGCACCTGAACGCATGGCGACTGCATGTATCACATTCACTATCGCCACCAGGGGCTATGTCTCATGGGGTCAAAACCATTGTTGCTTTGCATTGTACTGACCCCACTGGTGCACTACGCTACGGTGTCATGACCTAACACCACAGTGTCTCCCTACCAGATGCCATGGTGTCGTCCTGTCTTACGTAGGGATTCCGGGATTCCTAGGCACACCTATCAAACTTCCAGCATTGGTAGAGTGTCCGCCATAAGGATATAGCCCACTGGTTTATACAGTGGCCTCCAAGGCTGAGATCATGGGTTAGATCCCTCGGCCTCTTTTTCCGAATCTCCAGCCTTGATAAGTAGCAGCCATAGAAGTATATCCCTTTGGTCACTGCAATGGCTTCAGGGTATCATGCTAGGGGGTCACCCTACCTAACGCTACGGTGACCCCAGGGTTCCGGACAACAATAACACGTCCAGCCTTGGTAAAATATCCACCACAGGTGTATATACCACTGGTCAGTACAATGGCTTCCAAAGCAAAGGTCATGGGTTCGATCACTCGGCCTCACTTCGAACCTCCAGCCCTGGTAAAGTGGCAGCCATAGAGGTTAGCCCTCTGGTTAAGGCAATGGCTTCCAACGCGTTGGTCAGGACTTCGATCCCTCAGGGGGATCTTTTCTGATATGGCCCTGGCCTTCCCCCTTCCACCACATCACTGGCCAGCTTGGGAGGCACCAAGTGTGGCTGACTCATCCTGCTTGTCCTAGGAGAAAACGGAGTTACTTACCTGTAACTGGAGTTCTCCGGGGACAGCAGGATAAGTCAGCCACACATACCCGCCCGCCTCCCCTGGAAGGGGTCGACCTCCGAACTGTGCCCGCCTCATAGCAGCTACGACTCAGCTAGGAACAAACTGGCTGGCTAGGGGCGGGCCCGGGGGTGGGGCCAGAGGGCTCATGCTCAGAAGGGCAAAAGCCCTTCTGAGCTATGGAGAGTACTTCCGTCTCGGCGCCGTCGGATGACGTCACCAAGTGTAGCTGACTTATCCTGCTGTCCCCGGAGAACTCCAGTTACAGGTAAGTAACTCCGTTTTACTAACTTACATGGTAAATTTCTTTATGCTGCTGCAGCCAGGAACATCACAGGTTCCTGACTGCTGCAGATAGTGCGCCCTAAGTCAGTCCTGCTCTCTTTTAAAGGGAACTGTAGTGGAATAAATTAACCTTCTCTGGTAGGTATTGGGGGAAGGGATCTCCTTGGTGTCTATTTGAGGAGAGGGAGAAGAGAAGCTATTTCCAGTTGCTCCTATACTGTCAGCTTCCAACTTCAAGATGGCACCAATCAACCACTAGTGATACTACTGCTAGTTCAGACTGCCAAATCAAGGCACATGAGCAGTCTGAGGGTCCCAAGGAGGAAAAATAATGCCAAAACTGGCATTACCTTTCCACAAACACAGTTGTCAGGTTTAAGCGCAAGCTAACTTGTTCAATTTGCAAAATGGGCCAACACCACATAATTTCTGTCATTTAACATTCACCGTTGGCAAAATTGTGTGTTATTCCTTTAAAGTGCTTTAGTACTAACCCTCTAAACATGTCATGTATGGAGATATTTTTTGCTAAAGCAGTAGGTTAATACGCGCACACACACACACAAACACTTAATCACTCAGACAAAAACACAAAGAGGGCAAGCAAACATGTATAACTGCATAAAAGCCGTTTGAATAATGTGCCTTCTTTATTGCAGGTAAAAATGTATGCAAAGCTAAGCAGAACCACCTATTTTGAAATACCTAACTTATTTTAACTCGCATACTTTGGACATATTTCAAAACAAAAGCAGCTGTATTCCATGGGTAGTTTCCTTTTGAAAAATCGGCAGATTTACAGGCAGTATGAAAATTGTTTTCCATACATTACTAAATTTGTCCTGTCATTCTTACAAAAAGCATAGTTACTCACCTGAAACAGGTGTTCTCCGGGATCAGAATGAATAGGTCCTCACATATGGGTGAAGTCGGTGCCAACGGAGCCCGCACGAAGCATTTCTCCAGCTTTCAAAGAAAGCCTTTGGGAATGCTACCACGCATGCGTGGTCCCCTTCCTGCCCAGGGGTGCCATCTTGCTCAGTCAATGACATAGCTAAAACGGCAGTTTAAGAACTAAAATAAGATAGAGAAGTTAACTCCCAGGAGAGGAGGAAGGGTTGTGAGGACTGATTTCTGCTGTTCCCGGAGAACACCTGTTAAAGGCGAGTAACTACGCTTTCTCCAGGAATAAGCAGGAAGTCCGTCCTCACATATGGGGCTCCCTAGCTCCAGGCTGCCGAGGACTGAACAACGACTGCAGGGACCAGTTAGGTAGCCGTGAATTGCAGGAGGCAAGTCCCCACTGAGGGACTCTTCAAGACCCTAGCGTCCGGCAACACTATCACTCCAGTAGCCTGGAGCAGCAGGAGTTGCCTACACCCCAAGAATGTTACGGAGTACTGCCTGGCTGAAGGCACTGTCTCTGCGAGACTCTCTCCAGGCAGTAGTTTGCTGCAAGTGTGTGAATTGAAGATCAAGTGGCGGCTCTGCAAATCTGTCACTAGCACAGAGTGGTGGTTGGCCACCGACATGGCCATTGCCCTCGCGCAATGCGCTGTGATCCGGTACTCAAAGGAGAAGCCCGCTCGCTCATAGGCAAGGGCAATACAGTCCGCCACCAAAGAGGACACAAAAAGCTGAGGTGCTCTGCAGTGTGGCCCTGCAGATGGAGGCGGCGGCAAGCTGGCACTGGTCTGCGATGTTGGATCTCTCCTGCCAGCTGTTTGAGGCGTTCAGCCCTATCCTGAGGAAGGGGGGCCTGGCCTGCACCGTGTCCCGCTGAGCACCTATGAACTCCAGGTTTTGGGCTGGAAGAGATGTGATTTGGGGTCGTTGATGACAAACCTTAAGTGCTGCAGGAGGAGGATGGTACGCTCTGTGACCTGGCTGATCTCTGCGGCTGTGGTGCCGTTGATGAGTCAGTCGTCCAAATAGGGGAAGACAAACACCCCTTGTAGGCGCAGGTGTGGGGCTACTACTGCTAGGCATTTTGTGAAGACTCTCTGATCACAAATCTTAGGAACTGCCTGTGAGAGGGGTGGGGATCAGGATGTGAGTGTACGCATCCTTTAGATCCAAGGAGCACAGCCAGCCTCCCTGGTGGAGCGAGGGCATCAAAGTTCCAAGGGAGAGCATCTTGAACTTCTCCCTCACCAGAAACTTGTTTAAGTTTCATAGGTCCAGGATAGGCCTGAGGCCCCCAGTTCTTTTGGGAACAAGGAAATATCTGGAGTAGAAGCCCTTTTCCCACAGGTGAAGGGGTATAGGCTCCACCGCCTTGTCCCCGAGTAGGCCTACAAGCTCTGAGAGCAAGAGGGTCTGGTGAAGGAGAGGCCGAACTGGCTCTCCTGGAAAATAAGCTGGTGGTATTTGCTGGAAGTGGAGGTGGTAACCCTCCCTCACCACCTGAAATACCCACTGGTCTGCGGTGAACTCGACCCACTTGTGGGTGTGAAGAGTACCATATGGCCCCCTGTGGGCTGGAAAGATTCTCCCGGGGGAGGGGGGGAGGGAGGCCCTGCCCTGAGAGTAAAAAGCTCCCTTCAAGCTGAGCTGGAGCTGGGACTTGTGGGTTCGGGGCTTTTTGTTTCCTAGGTCCGTGTCCCTGGCCTTTAGGCTGGGAACCCTGCTGCTGTTGGCCCGAGAAGGCTTGGTAGTGGTGGCTTTGGTGAAAAGGCCCTTTCCTGAAAGAAACCATCAGGGAAAAGTCCACTTTTCTCGAGGAAGAAAGAGCAGAGGTCTTCTTTGAGAGCCTCTGCTAAGTCACATCCTGCCTCTACACCTCTGCCACCTTGACAGCCATAGGCTTTCCAAACAAGTTCTCCCCGGTGCAGGAGGGTGCAGCTTTTCCTGGACACATTGTTTGAGGTCCAAGGTCTGCAGCCAGGCCTGGCGTTGGGCACCAATGCCTGCAGCCACAGTACGGGCTGCAGACTCAAAACCATCGTAGGCAGCCCGGGACAAGAACTTGGAACAGTCCCAGATGGCAGAGACCAGAGTCTGGAACTGCTGAAGGGGTTCCCCGGCGAGCCCCGCTGAGGACCTGATGAGCTCTTGAATGAGGCCCTTTAGGTCCATGCCAATGTAGAGTTCATAGGCCTGTACCTGACTGCTCAGCATGGATCCCTGGAAGCACTTGCACCCTAGGGTGTCGAGAGCTTTGGCCTCTCTGCCTGGGGGTAAAGAAGAATAATTCTTCTGGCTCTTCAGCTTTTGCATTGAGGACTCCACCACCATGGAATTGTGTGGGAGTTGGGACTTTTGGAAGCCCGGGCTCTTCTTGGCATGGTAGATAGCGTTGAGGCGTCGGCTGACAATTGGCACAGAGGCCGGCGTTTCCCACATCTGCAGGAGAAACCACTGGAGGATAGGTTGCACCAGCACCGACAGAGCCTCTTTTGGCAGGGACTCATACTGGAGATCTCCAGTTCTTTGGTGCGTGGGTCTTCCTCTGACTCGGATGGGACCGAGAGGGCCCGGGCAATGTCCTGGAAAAAGTTGTGGAAGGCCATGTCCTCAGGTGGGGAATGGTGCTGGAGCTCCAGGGGAGATGGCTCCAAGGGGACATCTCGGTGTCAAGGTCGGGTGAGGCCTCGGCGTCAGTCTCCCAGATGGAGCCGGAGGGCATCGAGGAATCTGAGGCTCGGAGCTCCATTTTGAGGAAGCAAGATCCCCTAGTGGGTTTCGGGTCAGATCCCTGGAAACTAGCCGTTGAGGACTGGATACCCAAAGATCGGGACTTCGATCGGTGCCAAGAGCTCACCTGAGGCCTTTGGCGCTCAGGGCACAGCTCGACGCCCAGGAACGCCATCACAGTCGAGGGCCCGGTTGTCAGGACAGATATGGACAAACCTGACATCGCTGCCTGCTGTATGGCCAGGATGATAGAGATATTCTGGCCTCGATGCCAGAAGGCTCCACAGCCTTCGGCATGGGCGCCAAGGTTCTCGGGCCAGGCCCGGCACCGGCACTCTGGCGAGCACATCCTCAGCAAGGACCATGGCCTCGGGCAGCCTCACACAGTCACCGCCGGTCAAGGACTCCTTACTAGAGACCTTAGGGGGGGCGCTGCTCGGAGGCACCAGAGTCCCACCGCAGGATCTTACTGGGTTTTCCCGGTGGCACCTCGACTGGCTTCGAAGATTTTTTCTTTTTTTCTTTCCAGGGTCCGGTGTCTTTACAGAGTCGCCGCTGCCGCGGACTCCGAAGACACCCGGCTTGGAACTCCACATCAGGGAAGCCGGGACTGAGCTGGACCACAGAACATCTCCTCCTGCAGCTCCAACCTTTTCTTGTTGGTTCTCGGAGCCATGGCCTGACACAGGTTGAAGGTGGTACTGTCATGGTCTGGACCGAGGCAGTGCAAGCAGCAGTCGTGGGTGTCCGTGACAGACATGATTTGACTGCAGCAATCCAGGAGACATGGTGGGATACACCAGGATGGGGGTTGACGACCCCCAGGCAAAAAAGGTCACTAATGCTGGTCGAGGCGAATGTCGAAAAAAAAAAGAAGGGAGAGCCAAGGACTGCGCTGGCTTGAGGCAGGAAAAGGAACCGGTACGCAAACCAGAAAAAAAAAACAAGTTTTAAGATAATTTTAAAGGATTTTTCCAGAGACACAGGACAAACATCCATTGGGTTCTGCGGAAAAAAAGGAGACTGAGCAAGATGACACCCCTTGGGCAGGAAGGGGACCATGCATGTGTGGTAGCATTCCCAAAGACTTTCTTTGAAAGCTGGGGAAATGCCCCGCACAGGCTCCATCGGCGCAGACGTCACCCATATGTGAGGACTGACTTCCTGCTTGTTCCTGGAGAACACTTCATACTTCGTTACTACTTGGTCTTTCTTTCAGCACAATAATAAAGCTCTCACCCACTCGAACTAGTCTCTGTACAGCACTGCGTACGCCTTTTAGCACTATACAAATAAGTGGTAACAGGGAGAAAGACTGAAAAAGGCAAGATAGGAGACAAGGAAATGACCTTTGTGCCACATTTGTCAAACACCTTCTAACTTGCTCACACTTACCATTACCTAGATTTAACTTATTTTTGAGATTCTAAAAAGGAATGTTTAAATTTGTGCTTAAGTTATTCCCTGCTTTAGACATTCTGTTCAATTCTGTATGTATTTCTATAACCTTTGAATTAAGAATTCTTTAAAAAAAGTTAACTATTGCAAAATGGAATATTCAGTATAATAAAGAAAAGGATAGAACAATGGTCATAAAACTGAAACAGTTTATATTACAAAAAAAAAGAAAAACAAAACATTTCTGAGCAAGCCAACAGGCACATTTTTAAAAAGAACCCACATAGGTATGCTGTCTTTCTTTCTGAATTTAAACTAAAATATTACGATGATTAGCAATAATTAAATGCTGCAGGAAATTTTAAACGACCTTAAACTAGCATACAGTGCACATCACACTGCTTAAAGGCTAGAAAATTAAGTATGTGACATTTTCAGAACAAGTAACCTCCAATCTCTTTATTCAGTGTTAATACAGATCCCACTCACAAAAAAAAAGATGAATGAGCAGGCCATCAATCACCCTGCAATACAGGCAACTTAAAGATGTCTTTAGGAGGTCAATAATCTTTTCACCTTCCAAGGACTTTATCAGATTTTCCTTAATGCCTAGATAAAAGCTTTTGCATTAAGCACCACTAAGAATTGGCAGCGTATCCCAACACACAAAGCTGTTTTCTTCCATAAGGATACAATCCTCAAGGTCACCATTCTGAGCTGCTTTCTAACATGACAAAGGAGCATTACCTACCACCAAACAAGCTGTCCAAACAAACTTTGCCACAGCCTAGATAAAGAAACTGGCAGACAGTGATAATGGGTCTAATTTTCACCCCTCTCTAGGGAAGCAGAGAGATTTCAGATCAACCAAAAACCAAAGCAAGTGAAGCTATGTTATCTTTGAGGATACAAAAGAATAAACTTACTGGAAATTCATCCAGAGGGTCATTGATTTCAAGGTCTAACACTTCATCATTATCTATTTCTTCATCCTGTTCATCCACATATTCTATTTGGTCTTCTGTAAGATCAGCATTGTCTTCTTCATATTGTTCTCCGGTATATTCTTGAGTGTACATTTCTGACTCTTCATAAACATTTTCTTCATCTTGTTCATAGTCTGGTTCAACAGACTGATCATTAGCACTCTCAGAGAGGTCAAATGATGTAACTATTCCCGCTGTAGCATTAAGACTAATTCCAACATCCTTTGAACTGCAATTTAAAAAAAACATTACAAATCAGACAAAAACAATTGTTCAGTTTGTATTATGGCACTCCTGAATTAATGAAAGATTAATTCACTAGTAAAACTCCAAAATTATTTTTTGCAGATGTTGGTAACAATGCAAGCAGAAGACAGTTCATCATTATCCATGTGCTTTAAGTAGTGTGATTTCATTTATAGTGTTTAAATCTTACTATTAGAAACGTTAACATTTTATGCTTGTACAACATAGCTATGAAAACTTCCCCACATGGTTATTCAGCAACTCTTACAATCTTTATTAATCTTTTATCTTTATTAAAATACTTGATATACCGCCCAGGCCGAAGCATCAGGGCGGTGTACAATCATAAAATTAACGACTGCTAATAAAAAGAAAGAAAGGAACGCCATAAAATAGGACAGAGGGAGAGATAGTAAGCCATAAAATAGGACAGAGGGAGAGATAGTAAAACAGATAGACAGCCAAGGTGCAGGAAGGGTAAAAGGCGACGAAGGAAGGAGGAGGGGAGGGACATAAAGGAAAAAGGGGAAGGGGAGGCGCAACTAGGGAGAGGAAACACCATCAACAGGGGGGGCAGATCAAAAGCCTGACAGAAAAAGTGTGTCTTAAGGAGGGCCTTGAAACGGGTATAGGATGATTCAGTGCGAAGTGGGAGGGGAAGAGAGTTCCAGAGGGCAGGGGCTAAGAAAAAGAAAGCAGAGTGACGAGTAGATTCAAGGGGAGCCTGAGTAGGTGACGGAAAAAAAAGACGACTACCGTGAGACAAACGAAGGAAACGGGGAGAGGGCTGGAGGCGAATGATGTCGGCTAGGTACTGGGGGGTATCAGAGTGAAGAGCTTTGTGAGCAAGGATAAGCAACTTGAACATGAACCGGAACTTAACGGGGAGCCAGTGTAAAGATAAGAGACATGGTGACACATGAGCATGAATGGAAGATGAAGTAACAAGACGGGCAGCAGCATTTTGGACAAGTTGGAGACGGCGAAGTTGGTAGGAGGGAAGACCAGCATAGATAACATTACAATAGTCAAGACGAGAACTAACCAGAGAAAGGACGAGAGTGACAACAGAGGATGAAGGGAGAATGGAACGAACAGCCTTGATACGGCGTAGGTGAAAAAAGGAGGAACGTACAACAGAAGAGATATGATCGTGAAAAGAAAGGGACAAGTCTAGGGTAACACCCAGGTAGCGAAGGGTTGGGGCAGAAGGAATGGGGTGAGGGCCCATGACAGGTAGAAGGGGGGGGGGGAAGGGAGACCAAAGGTAATCCAAAGTGCAGAGGATTTTGCAGGGTTGGCATGCATAAAGTTAGTGTCAAACCAGGAGGCGATGGAAGACAGACAGAGGTTCAGGGGGCCCAGATCTGGGGAAGAGGGAGAAGTGTGGTGGACCAAGAGGATGTAATCGGCATATATGTAAAAGGAAAGGGCGGATTGTTGGATTAACAGGGCCAGGGGGGCAAGAAAAGCATTGAAAAGCAAAGGAGCTAGAATGGAACCCTGGGGAACACCACAGGTAGCAGGGGTGGGGGGGACGCCGAAGCGCCGGAGTGAACCGAAAAGGTACGACAGGAGAGGAAAGAGTGAAACCACCGAAGAACGGTGCCACAGATGCCAAAGTCAGACAATCGAGACAAAAGGGTGCGGTGGTCGACTACATCAAACGCAGAAGACAGGTCCAAGGAAACCACGAGAGAGATATCACCACGGTCGTGAGAACGGTGAAGCTCGGAAAGCAAAGCAGTGAGAATGGTTTCAGTACTATGACCGGTGCGGAATCCAGATTGGCGGGGGTGAAGGGCGTGAGTGGAATCAAGGTGAGAAGTCAGCTGGAGAAAGACAAGTTTTTCAAGAACTTTAGACAAGAAAGAAAGGTTGGAGACAGGGCGCCAATTGGCGGGGGAGGAGGGGTCAAGAGAAGGCTTTTTCAGGAGGGGATGAACGATAGCGTGCTTCCAACGGGAGGGGAATAGACCAGAAGAGAGACTAGAATTGAAAATAGAAAGAATAGAAGGCACAAGCGCAATATCAGGATTGAGCAACCAGGAAGAGGGCAATGGATCAAGGGGGCAGGTAGTATGATGAGCAGACGAGATAGACTTAATAAGTTCAGAAGAAGAGATGGGAGAGAAAGAACACCAACTGTGTGGAAAGGTGTGGGAGGGAGACAACACAGACTGAGAGGAGGGAGAGACAGGGGAGAAGGGAGGGGGAGACAGAGGGGGCGGGCAGGAGGAGAAAGAAGAGCGAAGGGAGAGAGTCTTGTTGGTGAAAAATGAGGCAAGAGTGGAGGGACTAGGGGGAGGATTGGAGGGGGCAGAAGGGATAGAAGAGATGGAGGAGATAGATTTGAGGACAAGAAAAAGACGTCTGGCAGAGTTTGATGATGTTGAAATGAGGTGGGAATAATGGGAGAGTTTAGCAGAAGAGATTGCGGAATGGTAAGAGAGTTGAACGAGCTGGTAGTGGGACCGAGAAGCAGGTGTGTGGAGCTTCCTCCAATACCGCTCTGCACGGCGAAGACTGGAACTGAGAAGGAGGAGACCAGAGTGGAACCAAGGATGGTGAGAGGCTGGACGAGGGGCCATGGGGCAGAAAGGTGCTACGATGTCAAGAGCAGCCGAAAGAGAGGAAGACCAGAGATCAACCTGGTGATCAACAGAGAAGGAGGGGAACTGTGAGGGGAGAAGAGTGTGGGCTGAGGGGAAGGAGAGCAGGGAGTTTGAAGTAAAGCGACGTCTGAGGGATGGTACAGAAGAGGGAATGGGGCCAGCCGGCCCGGAAGAGGGGAGGGGGAAGGTGAAGAAGAGACAGTGATGATCAGACCAGGGAATGGGGGTAGAGAAAATATTAGAGGGGAAAAAAGGTGAGGGATCAAGAGTGAGGATCAAGTCCAGGGATCGACCGGAAGCGTGGGTAGGGCAGAAAACATGTTGGGTGAAAGACAAATCGGAAAACAAGGAAGAAAGAGCCTTATCACGGGAACGAGGAGGATCCAGATGAGCGTTACGATCACCCAACGTGACCAAGTGCGGAGAGAGGAGAGTAGTGTCTGAGAGGGTATTTAGCAGGGAGTCCCAGAGATCAGGACGTAGGGATGGGGAGACATACAGGAGGAGAAAGTAGATAGGGGGAGTGGAATCAGAACATACCAGGAGGGATTCAGGGTAGGCAGGAGGAGGTGATACCAGAGAGAAAGAGAGGGAAGACCTATAGATGAGCGCCACCCCACCGCAAGAGCGGCGAAGGGTATATGAAAGGCAGAGAAGCCGGGTGGAAGACATTGATGAAGGAGGGCGTCCTCCCCCACACGGAGCCAAGACTCTGTGATGAAGAGGGCATCCAGGGAGTGTTGAGTAAGAAGATCATGAACCAATGCCAGTCTATGAGAAAGATGTCAAAAAGAAAACTACTGGGAATTCACTGGAAAAAACGGCATCTGGGTCATACTGTGACAAAGCACTTAGAATGTCTTAAAATATATGAGGTAAGATCACGTGATGTGGTGAGAATGAGTGGACATGCATCGCTCGTGCTCTGGGCCCCTGACCCTCGCGCGGGGAAATTGTGCCATGAATAAGCCATCGGGCGGCTGTACAAAGAACAGAGGCGTTTGGGGTGAAGTCGGAGAGCGGTGGTGTGCTGCAGTTAAAGCCAGCAGGAGACGACAGACCGGGTGGTCGAACAGCACAAGATGGCGGCGTCGGCGTTGCCAACAAAACCCAGCCTGTCAGTTTCGCCGGCAGTGGTGGATGAGATATCGGCGGCGGAGGCCAGGGCATTGTCAGCTCAATTTGAGGCTCTGAATGAGAAAATGGACATTTTGCAGAGCTCTTTGGGCACGTTGGGCAGTCGCATGCAAGAAGCAGAGGCCCAAATTATGCGGCAGGAGGAGACTGTGGAAACTTTATCACAGGAGGTAGGGAGAATGCGGGCGGCCCTGGCAGCAGAAGAAGCCAAAACAGATGACTTAGAAAACTGATCCAGGCAGAATAATCTGCGGTTTCTGGGGATATCAGAAGCTATTTCAGACAAAGACCTGAAAGCCTACGCGGAAACCCAGGTTTCGTAGCTGATAGGTGACAGAGACAGAGAGGGGTGTGGCAGCATGCTGCTGGAGTGCATGCACAGAGTGGGGCCCAAACAGGCGAAAGATCGTAGGCCTCGTGTGGTACTGGTTAAATTTCTACAGTTCCCGCAGAAGGAAGCGGTATTGAGAACGGCCCGAAGGAAAGGGGTCATAGAAAAAGTTAACCAGCGACTGCGAGTGGTGCAGGATTACTCAGCTGCCCTAAATCAGAGATGGGGGGCATATGCGTCCATCTGCCAGCAGCTAGTGGAGGCCAATATCAAATTCATGGTACAGTACCGGCCAGACTTCATATCACCTATGACGGAAGGCACAGAGTTTTTGAACGGGCAGCAGATGAGTCCCAGGTATGTGGAGGACTTGGTGAAGACGGTGCCGGCAGTTGTGGGGGAATCATCGGGAGTGCCTTGAGATGCAACCTGGCGTTGTTGGATGACGAGGTCAAATGTGCGAAGCTAGGCTGGAATGGACATATATGAAAGTGTTGAATTTCTTGAATCTGTTGCTAAAGATATGTGGGATTTAACTATCTACTGGGAGGGGTGGGGGGAGTGGGACGGTTTGAGCAAGGTGAGACATGTGATGAGAGCTGTGTCACTACTGTTTACTGTGCTGGTCAGGTATTGGGAATGTGATATTCTTTCCTGCCCATGGGGAGAGTCTTGAAGGATTAGAAAGGGGGGCTGTTACTTCTGGAGAGAAATCTGAAATTGTGAGTATATACTTCTGGGAATTTTTCTGAAAGGAATTTTTTTCTTTTAAAGGTAATTAATCTGTGAACCCACTATTTTTTGTTAAATCAGTCAGGGCCTAGTAGCAACAGTTTAAGATTCAATTTAAAACACAGAAGAGAACTTTCTGGTTACCTTTCATACCCAGTAGAGAGCTGTAGTTTAAATTTCATAGTCACTCAGGGCCTAGCATCAGCAAAGTACTTTTAGTTCCAATTTAAAACACAGAAGAGAGCTTTCTGGTTAACTTTAGAATCCAGCAGAGAGCTTGTAGTTTAAATTTCATAGTCACTCAGGGCCTAGCATCAGCAAAGTACTTTTAGTTCCAATTTAAAACACAGAAGAGAGCTTTCTGGTTAACTTTAGAATCCAGCAGAGAGCTTGTAGTTTAAATTTCATAGTCACTCAGGGCCTAGCATCAGCAAAGTAAGCGTAGTTACTCACTTGTAACAGGTGTTCTCCAGGAGCAGCAGGAATCAGTCCTCACATATGGGTGACGTCGGCGCCGACGGAGCCCTCGCGGAGCAATTTTCCCCAGCTTTCAAAGAAAGCCTTTGGGAATTGCAGCGCGCATGCGCGGTCCCCGTCCCGCCCAAAGGTGCCATCTTGGCCAGTCTGATGACATAGCGAAAAAGACAGCAAAAAATTTGCAAAAAATAAATCATATGACTGCAACTCCACGGGGAGGAGGGAGGGTTGTGAGGACTGATTCCTGCTGCTCCTGGAGAACACCTGTTACAGGTGAGTAACTACGCTTTCTCCAGGACCAAGCAGGAAGTCAGTCCTCACATATGGGACTCCCAAGCTTAAGGCTACCGGAGACCCTAAGCACAAAAATGAGCTCCCTCTAGCTCAGCAGCACAGAAGGAAGGAATCTTCTCTGAGTAATCTCCAACCGGTAGCCCAACATCCGGGATGGAGGGTAGGAGTTGCTTAAACCTCGAAGAGATTACGGAGGACTGCCTGTCCGAAAGCACTGTCCCTGCGGGACTCCCTCTCGAGGCAGTAATGGGTTGCAAAGGTCTGGCTCGAAGACCAAGTAGCGGTCCGGCAGATGTCTGCCAATGGAACAGAGCGGAGGTAAGCCACTGACGCAGCCTTCGCCCTAACCTGATGAGCCGTGACTCGACTTTCCAACGAGAGGCCTGCCGCCGCATAAGTCCAAGCGATACAGTCAGCTACCCAGATGGACAGAGTACGCTTGGAGACAGGGAGCCCTAATTTATTAGGGTCGTAAGACAGGAAGAGCTGAACAGTCTTACGGTGCTCCCGCGTACGATCCAGGTAGAAGTTCAGCGCCCTTCTACAGTCCAGGGTATGCAAGACCATCTCAGCTCGGCTGGAGTGCGGCCTGGGAAAGAAGGTCGGAAGCACCACCTCCTGATTGATGTGAAAAGGGGAGACCACTTTTGGAAGAAACTTAGGGTGAGTCCGCAGGACTACCCTGTTCTTGTAGAACCTAGTGTAAGGGGGATCAGACACTAGGGCCTGCAGTTCACTAACGCGTCTAGCGGAAGTGAGGGCTACCAGGAATAAGGTCTTCCAAGAAAGAAAACGGAGAGGACAGGTAGCCATGGGTTCAAAAGGCGGACAGGTGATCCGCTGTAAAACCACGTTCAGGTCCCAGGCGGGGGCTGGGGGGCGCAAAGGTGGTTTAAGGAGAAGGAGACCTCGGGAGAACCGTGCCACGAGAGGGTGGCCGGAAAGAGGCCCGCCTTCCACCGGCACATGATGTGCAGAAATAGCACTGAGGTGAACTTTGACCGAGTTGGACTTCAGACCAAGATTGGAGAGGGAAAGCAAGTACTGCAAGACCACCGACACCGAGCAGGAGAAGGGGTCATGAGACTGTTGAGTACACCAGGTGGAGAAGCGATGCCATTTAAGGGCGTAGGATTTCCGGGTAGAGGGTCGCCTGGAAGCTAGCACGACCTCTTCCACCTCTGGAGGCAGCAGGAGGGGAGCAAGGACTACCCTTTCAGCAGCCAGGCCATCAGATGAAGAGATCTGAGGTTGGGGTGTAGGAGAGACCCCTGATCCTGGGTCAGGAGATCGTGTTGAAACCCCAGAGGCAACGGAGTATCTACCGCCAGTTGCATCAGAAGCGGGAACCACGGTTGCCTGGGCCACCGGGGAGCTATCAGGATTATCGAAGCCTTGTCCTGGAGAACCTTGAAAAGTGTTCGAGACACTAGCGGCATGGGAGGAAAGGCATACAGAAGGCCCGTGGACCATGAGAGCAGAAAAGCATCCGCCGCTACTCGGAGGGGATGCGGTTCCCGAGAGCAGAACCGAGGAAATTGCCTGTTCAGAGGACTGGCAAAGAGATCCAGCGTGGGGAGGCCCCACCGGAGAAAGATCCTTTGAACCACCAACGGGTCCAATCTCCACTCGTGTGGTTGGAGGATTCTGCTCAGTTTGTCTGCCAGGTAATTTTCTTGACCTGGGAGATACAGCTTTGAGGAGGATTCCTCGGCTGACGGCCCAAGCGCAGAGCTTTTGCGCTTCCCGACAGAGAAGGAAGGAGCCCGTGCCCCCCTGTTTGTTCACGTAGAACATGGCCACTTGATTGTCTGTCTGGACGAGGACGGACTGGCGAGTGGTAAGGTGGGAGAAGGCCCGGAGAGCCAGGCGGATCGCTCTGAGCTCCAGGAAGTTGATCTGCTGGGCAGATTCCCACGGGGTCCAGAGGCCCTGAGTACATATCCCTTGGCAATGTGCTCCCCAACCCAGGTGAGAAGCGTCGGTCGTCAGTACCTGAACAGGCGGAGGAGACTGAAAGGGCATTCCGAGCACTAGGTTGGGCAGATGAAGCCACCACCATAGAGAAGAGACCAGCGGGCTGGAGATTCGTACTGAGTCCGCTAGTCTCCCCGAAGCCTGACGCCATTGTGAGCGAAGGCACCATTGGGCAGGCCGCATATTCAGGCGGGCATTGGGGGTCACATGGACCGTGGAAGCCATATGGCCGAGCAGTTTCAGAAAGTGCCTGGCCGAGACCCGGGAATGGCTGCGGAAGCGGCTGGCTAGAGCCATGAGCCGTTGTGCCCTGTCGAGCGGCAGAAAGGCGCGCGCTTGAAGCGTGTTTAACCTGGCGCCGATGAACTCGAGATCCTGAGAGGGGAGCAAAGTGGACTTTGCAAAGTTTATGACAAAGCCCAGGTACTGGAGCAGAGTCACAGTACGTTGCATGGCGCGAGTGGCCTCCGTGGAGGACGGAGCTCTGATGAGCCAGTCGTCTAGGTAAGGGAAGACAAAGAGGCCTTGAAGCCGGAGATAAGCCACCACCACTGCGAGACATTTTGTGAAGACTCGTGGCGCGGAGGATAGGCCAAAGGGCAGTACTCTGTACTGGTAATGATTGCCCGCCACCACAAACCTTAGGTATTGTCGGTGGCTGGGGTGGATGAGGATGTGAGTATAGGCATCCTTTAGATCCAAGGAGCATAGCCAATCTCCCTGCTGGAGGTAGGGCAGCAGGATTCCAAGGGTAAGCATCTTGAACTTTTCCCTTTCCAGGAACTTGTTGAGGTTCCGCAAGTCCAGGATGGGTCTGAGGCCTCCAGTATGCTTTGGTATCAGGAAGTACCTGGAATAGAAGCCTTGACCTCTCAGGTGGTGGGGCACCGGCTCCACCGCCTGTTCCTGAAGAAGACTTGCCAACTCTTGAAGGAGCAAGTCCCGGTGAAGAGGGGGTCGCAGAGGCTCCCCTGGAAAGTAGGGGGGAGGTACCTGGTGGAAGTGTAGAAGATAGCCCTCTCGGACTATGTGGAGCACCCAGGTATCTGACGTGATGTTGGACCACCTGCGGGCAAAGTGGACCAGCCGGCCTCCCGTGCTGAGAGACACCAGCGGAGGGGGAGAGGCTATGCTGAAAGAGTCAAAACCCCCCACCCTGCGGAACAGGGGCCGGTGGCGCAGGCTTGGGGGCTAGCTGCCTATGGGACCCGTTACCCCGTCCCTTGGCCTGCTGACCCTGTTGGGGAGCTGCTGAGGCCTGATAATGAGGGTAGTGTTTATAGGCAGCCGCCTTCCTCGGGTAAAAGGGCTTTTTCCCCGAGCCCTTCTTCTTCTGGGAAGGGGCAGAGGTTTTCCTGGAGAGCCGAGTCCTGGTGAGAGTCTCTGTCTCGAGTTGTGCAGCCTTCTCGTCCATAGGTTTGCCAAAGAGGTTTTCACCTCTGCAGGGGACATCGACCAACTTGTCCTGCACCCAGGGCTCGAGGTCGGAGGACTGAAGCCAAGCCTGTCGGCGGGCCCCGATGCCGGCTGCGGCTACCCGAGCCGATGCCTCAAAGCCATCGTAGGCTGCTCGAGAGATAAACTTTGAGCACTCCCGAATACCGGTGGACAGGGCCAGGAACCTCCGCAAAGGTTCCTCGGAGAGACCAGCAGAGAATCCGGCTATTTCTTTAGCCAGGTCCCTGAGATACATGCCCATGTAGATCTGGTAAGTCTGGACCCGACAAGCAAGCATAGAGCCCTGGAAACACTTCTTACCGATGCCATCCAGGCTACGGGCTTCCCTGCCGGGAGGCACCGAGGAGTGCATCTTCTGGCTCTTGAGCCTATGAATGGCTGATTCCACCACCATGGAATGGTGCGGCAGCTGTGCTTTTTGGAAGCCAGGGCTCTTGCGGACTCGATATATGGCATCGACCCGCTTGCTTAATACCGGCGACGACGCCGGGCTCTCCCACATGCGGAAGAGAAGTCATTCCAGCATCGGAGGAACCGGTACAGTAAAATGCTCCTTTGCAGGAGAGTCATACTGGAGGGCATCGAGCTCTTCGGCTCGAGGCTCCTCCTCGGGATCCGCAGGGAAGGTCAAGGCCTTGGCCATATCCCTCACGAAGTCCGAGAACCGTGCATCCTCAGGGGGGGGAATGTCTCCGAGGTTCGGACTCGGGGGAGTCCGAAGGGATACACCGAGTCCGAAAAGAATCAGGTGACTCTTCCACCTCGGATTCCCAGGCGGACTCCTCGGAGGAGGAGTCGAGCGGCTCAGGCCGGGCGGGCACAGATGCCGTCCGCCCCGACGCCGAGGGAGTCGGCGTCGACGACCTCGGCCCCGAACGGGAGGCCGAAGGGGACCTCGACCTAGGATCGACTCGAGCCCGCATGGACTCGAGGATCGACTCGGTCTCCGGGGTCGACTTAGACGTCGACGTCCCGGCGGTCAGGGCAGAAGCACCAGCGAGGCCAGCGATCAATGCCCGCTGCTGGTCCATGAAGGCAGCCAGGCTGCTCTCCAAGGCCGTCAACCTGAGTCTGAACTCAGGAGACCCAGCAGCCCCCGACTCGGGCCCCGACGGCGTCGGGCCCGACGTCGGACCCCTCGGAGGCGAGTCCACGAGGACAACAGGACTTACGTGAGCAGACGAGTCCATCTCCAGACGAGGCTGTTTGGACGGCCGCTCCAGCTCCAAAGACCCGGGACGGCTATCGGGGCTATGCGACCTGGCCCTCGCGGAGCCAGGAGCGTCAACCGACGCCGTCCTCGCGGGTTTCTTCCTCCGATGATGCTCCCGGGTAGGAGACCCCCTCTCAGAGGAGCTCCGACGGTGTTCAGAGCCAGATTCCCTGGACACCGACGCCTCTGACGAGGTCCGGGTACGGCTGGGGTCAGAGAAGATTCTCTCCCTCTGATGCTTCCGACTCCGCAAGGATTTGGCGGACATCTTGCCACAGGCTCCACTGATCATTTCTTCATGATCTGGGCCCAGGCAACGGAGGCAGCAATCATGTGTGTCAGTAAGAGACATAAGTTTCTTACACTTAACACACTTTTTAAAGCCACTGGCGGCCATCGGGGGAAAAAGGGCCACTGCGAGGTCGAACGTTCGTGCCGCCAGGGAAAAGTGAAAAAGCGCGAATTTGTCACTAAGGACAGAAAAAAACGAAAAGAAGGGGAGGCCTCGCAACCGGCGTCGCGAGGCAGGACGGAAAAGGGACCGGTGTCGAACCGAAGAAAATAATAAAATAATAAAGAAAAATCAACTTTTCAGCGGTGACTAGTAGACAGCGTCTGTAGGGCTCCGCGGAAAAAAGAAGACTGGCCAAGATGGCACCTTTGGGCGGGAAGGGGACCACGCATGCGCGCTGCAATTCCCAAAGGCTTTCTTTGAAAGCTGGGGAAAATTGCTCCGCGAGGGCTCCGTCGGTGCCGACGTCACCCATATGTGAGGACTGACTTCCTGCTTGGTCCTGGAAAACTTTTAGTTTCAAATTAAAACACAGAAGAGAGCTTTCTGGTTAACTTTAGAATCCAGCAGAGAGCTTGTAGTTTAAATTTCATAATAGGTTAGAGCCTAGCAACAGCAAAGAGCTATAATTTAAATCAAATCAGAATATAGCTTACCTCAGCAGCACAGGACAGGGTACTGTGTAGCAGCCCTCTTTTAATAAGTGGTTTAAAGGTGAGGTCAGAGAGGCTGTTGTTGCCAAAAAAGCATCTTTCAGGAAATGGCAAAAAAGAGCCAAATGACGAAACCTGGAAACAGCATAAGCACTGGCAAGTCAAATGCAAGGCATTGATAAGGCAGGCAAAGAGAGAATTTGAGAAGAAGCTTGCTGCGGAAGCAAAAACACGAAATAAAGACCTTTTCAAGTACATTCGTAGCAAAAAACCTGTGAGAGAGTCAGTTGGTCCATTAGATGATAAAGGGGTTAAAGGAGCACTAAGAGGCGACAAGGCGATAGCGGAGAGACTGAATGAATTCTTTGCTTCGGTCTTTACTGAGGAAGATGTAGGGATGTTACCCATGACTGAAGTGGTATTTAAAGGTGCGGAAGAATTGAAGGAAATATCGATACATCGGGAAGATGTCTTACAACTATTAGATAAACTGAAGAGTAGCAAATCACCTGGGCCGGATGGTATACATCCAAGGGTGTTGAAAGAACTGAAATATGAGATTGCAGACCTGCTATTAGTAATCTGTGAACTATCATTAAAATCATCTCTAATACCTAAAGATTGGAGGATCGCCAATGTAACACCAATTTTTAAAAAGGGTTCCAGGGGTGATCCGGGAAAACTACAGACCGGTGAGCCTGACGTCAGTACCGGGAAAAATGGTAGAAACCATCATAAAGAATAAAATTACTCAGCATGTAGATAGTCACGACCTAATGGGAGACAGCCAACATGGCTTTAGACAAGGAAGATCTTGTCTTACTAATCTGTTATGTTTTTTTGAAGAAATGAATAAACAGGTGGACAAAGGTGAGTCGGTTGATATTGTGTATCTGGACTTTCAGAAAGCCTTTGACAAGGTCCCTCAGAGACTTTTGGCAAAACTAAAGAGTCATGGGATAGGAGGCAGTGTACTATTGTGGATCAGGAACTGGTTAAAAGATAGAAAGCAGAGGGTAGGGCTAAATGGCCAATTTTCCCAATGGAGAAAGGTGAATAGTGGTGTACCCCAGGGATCTGTGCTGGGTCCGCTGCTTTTTGACATATTCATAAATGACCTGGAAAGTGGAATAACGAGTGAGGTTATCAAATTTGCAGATGACACAAAACTATTTAAAGTTGTTAAAACCCAAGAGGATTGTGAAAAATTGCAAGAGGATCTTGTTAAATTGGAAGACTGGGCATCAAAATGGCAGATGAAATTTAATGTGGACAAGTGCAAGGTTATGCACCTAGAGAAGAACAACCCAAACTATGGTTACACGATGCAAGGTTCCACATTAGGAACCACTACCCAGGAAAAAGATTTAGGCGTCATTGTGGATACCATGTTAAAACCCTCGGCCCAGTGTGCAGCGGCAGCCAAGAGAGCAAATAGAATGCTAGGTATGATAAGGAAAGGAATGGAAAATAAAACAAAAGATATTATAATGCCTCTATATCGTTCCATGGTGAGACCGCACCTTGAATATTGTGTGCAATTCTGGTCGCCGTATCTTAAAAAGGATATATAGCGATTTTAGAAAAGGTTCAGAGAAGAGCCACCAAAATGGTAAAGGGGATGGAAGGACACTCCTATGAGGAAAGGCTAAAAAGGTTAGGGCTCTTTAACCTGGAAAAGAGACGGCTGAGGGGAGATATGATAGAAGTCTATAAATTAATGAACGGAGTGGAACGGGTAAACGTAGATCGATTGTTTACGTTATCAGAATATAGAAAGACTAGGGGACATGCAATGAAGCTACAGGGTAAACTATTTAAGACTAATAAAAGAAAATATTTTTTCACTCAACGTGTAATCAAACTCTGGAATTTGTTACCGAAGGATGTAGTAAAGGCTGTTAGTGTAGCTGGGTTTAAAAAAGGTTTGGACAAGTTCCTGGAGGAAAGGTCCATAAACCATTATTAAGAAGTGACCGAAGATATCAATGCTTGACCCAGTACAAGCATTGTGGAACTTTTGTCTCTTGGGGAAACTGCTAGGTACATATGACCTAGATTGGCCACTGTTGGAAACAGAATACTGGGCTTGATGGACCTTGGTCTGACCCAGTATGGCTTATCTTATGTTCTTATGTTCTTATGAGGGTAGGTAGGGGAAAGGGAGTAAGCTTGGGTAGTCACGAAGAGGGGGTGTAGGGTTAATGGGATGAGGGCGTGAGGGAAGGGGGCACCCGCACACATCTTGGTGATCACTTAGGAGAAGGAGTGGGGAATATAGTAATGGGAAAGAGGTGGACTCAGTGGGGGAGGAGGGGGGGAAGGATGTAGTGGGGGGGGGGGTGCAGCCAGAAGGGGTACGTAGGATTAAGCTATGTAGCGTGAAGTTATGTTAGGGGGGCCTCAGGCTGGGAGGGCCTCGCCTCAGAAGATTTTGAATACCGGGCAGGTAGAATTCTATTGGTACCCACCAATCTGAAAGTTATATCTTGTAATGTATGTGGGATAGGGAACCCGATTAAGAGGCATAGATTATTGCGAGCATTGGCGCGACTAAAATGTGACATCGCTATGTTACAGGAGACCCACCAGACTGCCGCGGAGCATCTTAAGCTGCAAAGAGATTGGGTGGGATTTGGATGGGGGGCTCCGGCAAAGGGGAAAAGAGGTGGAGTGGTCATTTTGATGCATAAGCGAGTCAGATTTGTTCTGGAGAGTGAGTATGTGGATCCAGATGGAAGGTAAATATTTTTGCAGGGAGTGTTGGAGGGGCGTCCAATAGTGTTGGGCAATTTGTATAGCCCGAATGTGTTGGATAGGGCATGGTATGCACGCCTGGCTTCCCGAATAGAGCAATTACCGGATGCTCCCCTAGTTCTAGCTGGGGATTTCAACGGTGTGCTCGATATAGGGTTGGATACAATGAGGGGAGGAGAGGATAGAATACGATTACAGACCACAAAAGCGTTGCAGGGGCTGCGGCGTAGATTGGGGGTAGTTGACCCTTAGCACTTGCTACATCCGACGGAGAACGATTTTACCCATCAATCGAGGGCGCACGGTTCGAGCGCGAGGATCGATTATATTCTGGTGTCAGAGCGGCTATTCGCTGGGGTAACAGATGCGCAAATTGGCCCCACTGAGATTTCAGACCATGCTTTTATCTGGGTAGAGTTCGATTGGCAGTATGTTACATCACAGGCTAGAGTCTGGTGCTTTCCAGTAGACTTATATAGAGATACAGAATTTCATGTCTACCTTAAACAGAAATGCCAAGAGATTTTGGAACATAATGGTCAACATCAGGAGGACCCAGAGCTATTTTGGGAGACCGCAAAGGTTGTATTGCGCGGAAATGTTATTGGGTACGCAGCCCGGAAAAGGAGGTTGCTTAATGAACAGATAGTGCGTTTGGAAAGATTAGTGGTGCAGGAAAGGAGGTGGTGGGCAGGGCGACCAGGCATTGCAGGTAGGAGAAGGGTATGGGAGGCCCAAACGGCCTTAAATGAATTACTCCATCGAAGGGCCAAAAAATCTCATATGTATTACCGGTATCAATTGTACCATTTTGGAGATAAGCCTAGGAAGCTGCTGGCAAGATGCATTAGAAGTAGTAGGGGGACCCGCTCAGTGGCGGTGCTGCGGGATGAATATGGAGGGGTTACATCAGGACAACCGTGCGATAGCCCAGGTGTTTCGATTGTTTTATCAAAAGTTGTCTTCTGCGGAGGAGGGGTCCTCACTCAATATGGAGCAATACTTACGAGAGCTGCAGAACCCCCGATTGGAGGCTGACAAAAGGAAGCAATTGGATGAGCCGATAACGCTGAGTGAGGTTCAACAGGTCATCCAGAAAGCCAGCTGTTATAAGACCCCAGGCCCGGACAGTTTTGGAGCAGAATTTTATAAGTTGTTGGAGGACATGGTATCCCCCTCTTTAGTGGCAGTGTACCATAAAAGAACGAAGCAGGGCGGATTTACTTGGGGCGATAATCATGCACATATTATATTAATTCCTAAAACAGGGAAATATCTCACACAGACAGCATCCTATAGGCCTATCTCATTGTTAAACTTTGATATTAAAGTGCTGTCCAAGATCTTGGCAAATCGCCTGGCTGGAGTTTTGGGGGAACTGGTGCATGAGTCGCAAGTGGGATTTGTGAAAGGCCGATATGCAGTACGCAATTTGCGGAAGATTCTCGCATCGTTGAAGTGGGTACGAGAACATAAATTGAACTCGCTTTTGATCAGCTTTGACGCGGAGAAAGCTTTTGATCGAGTGCACTGACAGTATTTGAAGGGCCTGTTACCATACTATGGCTTGGGAAGGTCTTTTTGCAGCATGATGGACCTTCTCTATATGCGACCAACGGCGGGAGTGTTATGCAATGGGGTGTTGTCGGATACTTTTCCCCTTGAAAGAGGTACACGTCAGGGCTGCCTACTGTCCCCCTTGTTGTTTGTGCTGTCCTTGTGTTTGTGTGTACGTAGGATAGAGCAGTCTACGGAAATAAAGGGGGTGAGAATTGGTAGGTATGGCTTTGAGACGGCAGCTTTTGCGGATGATATGTTGGTGCATCTGCTGTCTCCACAACAGTCTCTGCCGAGACTACTAGATGAATTTGCTCGGTTGGAGAGCTTCGCGGGGCTTCGTATTAATACAGACAAATCAGAGGCTCTGGACATGCTGGATACAATTAGGGGGGATTGGAAAGAAACGTTCCCATTAAAATGGGCCAAGAATTCATTTGTGTATTTGGGTATTCTTCTAACTCACGATACGAAAGAGCTGTATAAACAAAATTTTGATAGGATTTTCTCGAAGGCTCGTACTCGGTTGCAGGCGTGGAATCCACTTCCGTTATCTTTACTGGGAAGGGTGGCGGCGTTGGGGAAGGTGATTTTGCCAAGAGTGTTTTACTGGTTACAAACCTTACCCGTGTGACTGCTATGGCGGGACCTCAATTGTCTAGAGCGGGAGATTCGGGGGATTTTATGGAAGGGGGCGAGAGCACGCATCCCGCTAACTCGACTACACAGAGGATGGAGGAAAAGGGGGATAGGAGTTCCCGATCTGCGGCTATATGCCTTGGCTTGCCAAGCAAGACATGTGGGGGGATTGGCTAGGGAATACGGAAGTGTACACCCCTAGGGCGTTGGAAGAGGCCTTAGCGGCTCCATTGACTTTGCCGGTGATTTTACACATGGAGAGGTCATATTTACAGCGAAGAGTATCTGGGCATGTAGTGCTGGACCCGGTACGCCATACGTGGCGGCAGGTGAGCACACACTGGGGTAAGGTCTCTGGCGGTCTCTTGTTGGCCGTCACTGCAGGGTAATGCTCGGTTTACCCCTGGCTCCATCTCATTGGTATTTCATCAATTGGGAAGCCAAGGAATCCGGCGTCTGGGACACGTGGTGGAGCCGACAGGGGGGTGTAAGTCATTTGATACTTTATGTAGGGAATATGAGCTGAGTAAGCAGCACTACTTTGCATACGTTCAGCTGGCTCACTATGTAGTGTCCCTTCCACGGGAGGAACTGACTGTGGAACGCTCTGCACAGATCTTAGATTTTTTTGCGATAGGGACTGAGGCCCCACCTTCAATTTCGGAGCTGAAAAGACGTTTTGAGGGACTTGATCCCTTGCTAGATTATACTTTAGAGGAGGTCCATTGGGCGAGACAGCTGAATAGAGAGGTGGCCTTAGGCTCGGTTCGCAAAGCGTTGGGTCGGATTGCGGGGCTGATAGAAGGGGCAAGGTGGAGAGAGATACAGTTTAAGTGTATTATTTGAACACACTTTTCTCCAAGACAAGCTTTGCAGAGTCATCTTACTCAGTTTGAGGGTTGTCCTAAATGTTCATGCCCCTTGGCAGATTTGGGACATATGTGGTGGGGCTGCCCTAAAATTCTGAGGTATTGGATGCGGATTTGTGAGTTTATGAGCAGTGTATTGCAACAGCAGATTAGTTGGACAGGATCTTTAGTAGCTTTGGACCAACTTGGACCACTCCACCCAAAGGGGAGGTGGGAGAGTACTTGTGCGGAAGGCATGTCTGGTGGGGAAGGGTTCGATACTCCGTAGGTGGAGAGAGCCCCTCCCCATGACCTTCTGGGAATGGCATAACAGCTTTCATCAGTTAATGCTGTATGAGAGGAGGGGAGCAAAGGGGTGTGTGCCCCGTTGGACTTCCTTTCTCCTGGTTTGGGAACCTTATATTCAAAGACTAAGCTCGCGTGCTCACAATGAAGTGTTGCAACTGGGATAAGCTGGGGAATGGGTGGGGAAGCTAGGATTGGGCAAGGTATGGAGGATGAGTGGGAGCTATGTTGGGTATAATACCTAGGGATACCTTCGGGGGGGGGGGAGGCTGCAAGGAGGGAGGGGTGCGGGGAGGGGGGTTTAATAATAAATATTGTACTTTTGCACAACGGTTTATTGGGTGGCCCCGGATCGGTGGACAAGAGTTAGCCCCGACCGGAGGTGGTGTGTCCCTGTTTTTATGCACAGTTGTATGTTGTGTTTGAAGTGATTAATAAACAGAGTTAAAAAAATGTATGAGGTAAAAGGGCCTGTTATTATACAAGCATCCATAAAGAGTAATTAGACCCTACCTACTAATTAGCATTCCTGAAGAAACTCCAGTCCAGTCCTGCACCTCTGGGTTGTGCTCCCCTTCCAGCAGCTTGGAGAATGAGTATGTCATCTTTTTTGATGACCCTAGCATATATATACCGCTGGCACCTCCCACCAGCTCCAGTAACCTATTGACAAAGCAGACTCAGCGGAGAAACAATTAAGTAGTCCAACAAAGTAACTACAACTTCAAGAACAAATCTATGTTCCCTCCTCCCCCCAGAAGGGACCCCCCCCCCCCAAATAGAATGCGGCTTACCTGTGAATCGACTCGCTACAGAGGACAAATAGCGAGGCTCCCACCATCCCTACCCTGCAAAGCGTGCAGAACCAAATTCCTGATTCTCGTAGCCCCAGAACCCTATCACTTTGGGCCAGGTCACAGCAACAATATCTCATACAGAAACACACCAGGCAGGATCCGGGACTGAAACTGGAGTTTCTTCAGGAACGCCAATTAGCAGGCAAGGTCTAATTACTCTTTCCTAGTTGTCCCGCCAGTCCAGTCCCGTCCCACACCTCTGGGATGTAACAGAGAAGCTCACTCAACAGGAGGGACCTGCAAGGCCGGCTCGAAGGACCGCATCCCCGAAACAGGCATCCCCCGCTGCCTGGGCATCCAAGCGATAATGCTCAGCAAAGGTATTCAAAGAGGACCAAGCAGCCACCCTACATATATCCACCGACGGCATTAGACTAAATTATACCCACGAGATTGCCTGGGCTTGCGTGGAATGAGCCCACAACCCCCTCAGGATGTGTTTGTCCTTCAAAATATATGCCAAAGCAATCACCTCCCTAATCCACCTGGAAATGAAGGCCTTGGCCGCCACCTCTCCTTTGCATGGTCCACCAAACACCACAAACAGACACTCCGATATGCAGAACGGCTCAGTCCTCTTTAAGTAGGGATTTAGTACTCTCCGAACCTTCAAAAGACGCAGACGTGTATCTGCAGTCTCCTCTCCCACCCTCCCCAGAGACGGCAGGGAGACCGTCTGATTCACATGAAAGGCAAAAACCATCTTGGGCAAAAAGGAGGGCACTGTCCACAAGACTACCTTCTCCTAAGAAAAGAAAAGGAATGGCGGCTGGCAAGAGAGGGCCTGTAGCTCCGAAATCCATCTCGCCGAGCAAATCGCCACCAAAAACAGTCTTGAGCGCTAAGTCCTTCCGGAAAGTCCACCCCACCGGTTCATAGGGCTCCCCTGTCAGAGACGCTAGTACTAGATTGAGATCCCAGGGTGGAACCGTCGCCCTCTGCAAAGGACGAAGGCACCCCACAGCCTTCAGAAACCGTACTACGTCCGAGTGTTTGCCCAACGTAGTACGGTTTCACCCTTGGACCCTTCCCCTATAACAGGAAATTGCTGCCAATTGACCTCTCAAGGAGCTGGCGGCTAGACCCTTCTCGAAGTCTGCCTGCAAAAACTCCAAGATGTCTGGAACAGTCGCTGCAGTAGGCCGTCTCCCCCGGTCTGCGCACCATCCAAAGATGCGCCAGACCCTGATGTAGGAAAGGCAGGTAGACCTCTTCAGCAAGGTTGAAATTACCGAACCAGAGTACCCTACCTTCAACAGTCTCGCCCTCTCAAGAACTATGCCGTAAGCAAGAAATCAATCCACTTGAGGCATTCGGATCAGTCCCTGCGTCAAGATGTCATCTTACATTGGGAGCCTCCAAGGACAATCCGCTAGCAGCCGCACCAGGTCAGCATACCATGGGCATCTTGACCAATCTGGGGCTATCAGAATGACCAAGCACTGATGAGCCTCTATGAGAGCGCACGGCAGAAACACATAGTACATCCTCTGTGAACCACCTCTAAACCAGAGCATCCAAGCCCTCAGACATATTTTCTCACCTTCTGCTGTAAAAACTGCTTGGCTTGGCCGAACCCCACCTTGCCATGAGGTCCATGATTGGAGGGCCCCAATGGCTCAGCACTTGCTCGAATACTTCCGGGCAGAGCTGCCATTTGCTGTGATCCACCCGGACCCAGCTTAGGTAGTCCACAGTGACGTTTCAATCCATGCCATATGCGCTGCTGACAGCGCCTGAAGATGGACCTCCGCCCACTGCATCAAACTCTCTGCCTCTTCCTCCAAGGAGGCGCTGCCCATGCCTCCCTGGCGGTTGATCTAGGTCACCGTGGTCACATTGTCCAAGAAAACCCAAACTGCTTTTCCCTGCAACAAGCTCTCGAAGGCCCGGGAGTGCCAGTGCCACTGCCCACATCTCCAGTCTGTTGATAGACCAGCGGGCTTCGTAAGGACCCCAGTGTCCCTGGGCAATGTGTCCCTTGCAGTGAGCTCCCCAGCCAGACAGGCTGGCATCGGACATCAACAGAACCCACTGCAGCGACTCGAGGGGCATGCCCTTCGCCAGATTCCCTGAAGAAAGCCACCATCTGAGTGCCCCTCTGGTCACTGGTGGACAGGGGAACCTCCTCGAAAGCAGATGACACTGGTGGGACCAGCGACAAAGCAGAGACCACTGCAATGTCATCATATGGGTCTTTGCCCAGGAAACAAGCTCAAGGGTTGCCGCCATGGTCACCAGCACCTGGAGATAGTGCCAGGCCGATGGCTCCACAATCGCCAAGAACCAGCGTACCAATAACCGAAGCTCCTGCATGCGGTGATCCGGCAAGAACACATATCGATCTCCTGGGCCAGGACCAACCTGCTCTTGGGCAGGTTGATCACCCAGCAGAGGTCCGTAGGAGTTCCACCACTCTGGTAGTCTTCCTCATGCTTTCCTCTTTGATCTTGGCCCGGATCAGCCAGTCGTCGATGTATGGATGTACGAGAACTCCCTCCTTGCAGAGGGCCGCCTCTACTACGAACATGATCTTGATGAAAGTATGGGGGGCCGTCGCCAGGCCAAACAGCAATGCTCGAAAATGGAAGTGGCCCATTGGTACTGCGAATCACAGGAACTGCTGATGGGCCGGGCAGATGGAAATATGCAAATACACTTCTGTTAGGTCAAGGGACGTTAAGAAGTCTCCCTTGCGGATCACCATTATGACATCCAACACTCCCGGACGTCTCCATGTGAAAATGCGGCACCCGCAGACAACGGTTGACCTGCTTGAGGTAGAGGATTGACTGAAAGGAACCCTCTTTTTTGGGCACCACGAAATAGATGGGAGTATCGACCACATCCGCACTGGTCCTTGGGCACCAGGACCACTGCTCCTAAGAGCACGAACCGCATCAAGGTGTCCTTCACTGCGGCAGCCTTTGCTTGGTCCCTGCAGGGAGACTAGACGGAGGCCGGGAGAACTGGGCATGCTAGCTTGAGGGCATATCCATTTCGGATGACTTCCAGGACCCACTGATCTGACTTGACCTGGAACCAGGCAGAGTAAAACTCTCGCTTCATTGTGTTTTCCTAGGTCCCGAGGAGGAGGAGGGGGGGACACTAAATCCCCCACCAGCTCCTCGAAACCCCCAAAAGCCCTGGCCCTTTGAGGGAAACCGTCCCCTCTGATAGTGTGCCAAACAGGTTGACCCAAACCTCCAGAATTCGCGCAGCTGGGTCTGCGCGGGAGGGGGATTGCAACCCTGCTTCTGCTTATCTTCCAGGAGCCATCTGCCCCTTTAGAGTCCCCCAATTCCTTTACCAACTTGTCCAGGTCCTTTACGAAAAGGAGCTTCCGCTTAAAGGGGAGCCTACTGAGCAGGGCCTTGGAGGAAGCATCAGCCGCCCAATTCCAGAGCCAGAGATAGCAGCAGTCTGCCGCCGAGGCCATACTCTTTGACAGACCCCTGATAAGGTTATAGTGAGTGTCCATGAGGTAAGCTGCACCTGACTCTATTCTTGTGGCCTCCCCGCCGATCCCCCTGACAGGTCACCTAGCTGCTGAATCCGTTGCGACCAACAGAGGCAGGCCTGAAGCGCGAGTGTGTTAATATCAAAGGCTTGCTTTAACAAGGTATCCAAGCTTCCTATCCTGGATATCCTTGAGCAGTCGTAGCGTCACTTTGTACAGTTTATACTGAGACGTTAAAATGTTTAAGACAATAGAGCAGCCCTCCGACTGTGAAATACGGTCTGTGATTCGGTTTTTAAAAGCAAGGACCGTGTTATCAGTGGACATTCATCGCCAGATATGTGAGGTGTATGGCCCCAATGCAATGAGGGACAGCAAAGTGCGTAAATGGGTGAGATTGTTCAAGGACGGGAAGGACAATGTCCATGATGAACCGCAATAAGGTCGACCTTCAGTGATCACAGAAGATTTGGTGCGCACAGTTGACGTAAAAATTCATGAAGAACGGCGATTCACGATTTCCACTTTGACACTGAAATTTCCACAAGTTTCAAGGTCAGTACTATACAAAATCGTTAATGAAAAATTGCAGTTCAGAAAACTGTGCTCGCGATGGGTTCCCAGGCTGCTTTTCGAGGAACACAGTTGCCATAATCTTGTGTGTTGAGATTGTCTGTTTGGCTTTCACTTTGACTGGAGATGACATGTTTCTCCATTCCATCGACTGCTGCTATGATTCTGGAGTCATGTGAGAAACCCATGTCTCGTCCCCTGTGACAATGTGGTCCAAAGGTTCATCTCCTTCCTCATTGTATCGGATCAAAAATGTCAAAGCACTAGCCATTCTCCTTTTTTGGTGTTCCTCGGAAAGCAGCCTGAGAACCCAACATGAGCACAGTTTGTCCCACCCATCCTTGAACAATCTCACCCATTTACGCACTTTGCTATCACTCATCGCATTGGGGCCGTACACATCACATATCTGGTGATGAATGGCCGCTGATGACATGGTCTTTGCTGTCAAAAACCGAATCACAGACCGTATTTCACAGTCGGAGGGCCGCTCAATTGTCTTAAACATTTAACGTCTCAGTATAAACCATACAAAGCGATGCTACGACTGCAAAGCCATCTGCTTTTGCAAAAGGCATGCGGGAGCCGGCACGCATGCTTGTTTCTACAGGGGGAAAAAAATTTACAAAGCTACAGCCAATCGGACCTTACTTTTAAAAAATAACCCTCGTACTATCGACCGCCTGGCCAGAATGAACAAATGGATGGTGAAATGCTCAAAGAAATCAGGGAAGCTAACAAAAGTTACAGAACAGTAATAATGGGTGATTTCAATTACCCCAGTATTGACTGGGTCAGTGTCACGGCAGGGCATGCTAGGGAGATAAAGTTTCTAAATGAAATAAATGACTGCTTCTTAGAGCAGCTAGTTCATGAATCGACCAGAGGGGAAGCCATTTTGCACTTAGTCCTTAGTGGAACAACAGATCTGGTGCAAGAGATAAGGGTGTTGGGGCCACTTGGCAATAGTGATCATAGCATGATCGCCTTTGATTTAATTAATGGAGGAGGGATGGTAAGGAAATCCACAGTACTACCTTTTAACTTTTGAAAGGGAGACTGATAAAATGAGGAAAATAGTTAAGAAAAAACTAAAAGGAGCAGTTGTAAAGGTCAAAGACTTACATCAAGCTTGGATGTTGTTTAAAAATACTATCTTATGGGTCACGTGATGCAGTGAGGACAGCAGACGTGTTCTAGCTGTGCTCCGGTCTCCCTTACCCCAAACCGGCAAGTTAAAGTGTCTTTTAGCAACTATTTGTAGGGGCTCAGTGCTTTGGCTTCCCCCTAATTACCGGTGGGTCCGGCTTGGAGACAAGAGAGCTTTTTCAGCCATGGCGTCAGCCACAAAAGCGGTCCGAAGAGAACGAGAGCGGGCAACCTCTGCGGCCAAAATGGCTGAAGGCAGCACGATGCCGCGATCACCATCTTCACCGGCCTATCTAGAGGAGGTTTCCGCTGCGGTGTCGGAGGCGCTTTCTCCCCAATTTGCGGCCCTACACGAGAAGATGGACGTATTGCAGAGCTCGGTAGGAGCCTTGGGGAACCGCATGGCGGAGGCGGAGGAGCGTATTGGAAAAAACGGAGGACTCCATCGAGAAAGTGACACACGAATTGGCTTCCCTGCAAGCTCAGATACAGCTCCATACGACTAAACTTGATGAATTGGAAAACCGCTCCCGCCGCAACAATCTTAGGATCATGGGTATACCGGAGTCGGTGGCAGACAAAGATCTCAAGCGGTATGTAGAGACCCTCTTCCCACAGCTCTTTGAGGGCCTGCTTGAGGGCGGAGACTTGATCATCGACCGTATCCATCGGGTGGGGAGCAGGCAGACCCAAGACCGCAGGCCCAGAGTGGTGTTGGCACGCTTCCTCCACTTCCCACAGAAGGAGGCGATCCTTCGGGCTGCCCGACAGCGTGGAGCCCTCACCCATGAAAATCTTACCTTTCGTATAGCGCAAGACTATTCAGCGGCCCTCAGCTTGCGTCGGAGAGCATATGCTCCACTCTGTCAACAGTTGATTGATGCCAAAGTGAAATTTCTGGTGCAGTATCCGGCCCGCCTGCGTGTTTATCACGAGGGAGGCCACAAGATCTTTGACTCGGCAGAGGCAGCAGCCCCCTTCATGGCAGAAGTGGTGCAGGGTCGCAGTTCACCTGCACACCTCCCTTAAATCAGCGGGAACTGGTTGGAACATAAGTACCCTGAAACGAGCAACCCCTTGAGCTGCCCAGATGGGGCCTGCAACTTCAGTGAATGGCGGCCGGAGCGCGACATCACTGGGTGGCCTTTCTAATGTGGTCTGGACAGTGTTACCTTCCGCAGTGACTGCTTGATACCTGGGTCCTCAGAACTGACCCGGGAGGATATCGGGGACTAATGGTTACACCCTGACAGAGGACCCAGATAAGGCCTACAATATTTTAGGTTACCGTGGTTTGTCTCTCTTGTTTGTCTTTGGGGCTAACCACTGTTCATTTTTTTTTTTTGAAGGTGTGTATGTACAAGCGGGGTAGGGGTAGGTTTCGTTTAATGGTTTGAAAGGGGGTTATGGCCGTGTTGGGGGTTTTCTGTTATATTCGCCCCTCCCCAAGATTAGTTTTATTTAACTGGTTGCTGTTCCCGGGGGCGAGGGGGGAGGGGTGAAAGCGTTCAGATGGGGGGCGGGATGGGGTTGCAGAGATGTGAGGAGGGCCCTGAGTGAGGGTTGGGGGGTGCAGCATTGGGGGGACATCGGGTACAAAGAAAAAAAAAATAATAATTAAGGGAAAAAAAAAAAAAGAGAAAAAAAGGAAGGAAGGGAAAAAAGAAAAAAAGAAAAAAGGGGGGGAAGAGCTGCCGGTTACCCGGGGTTAGGCATGGGGAGATGGGTGGAGAAGATAGGAGGATAAGCGGAGGGTAGCATGAGAGGGAGGGGAGGAGAAAGGGGGGATGGAGTTGGAAAGATGGCGCTGAGAGGTTTGGTAGTGTGGAGTGAGTTACTAAGGGGGGGTGGGTCGAGCGTCTCGTCTCCTTGGGCTGTGCGGATTCGATGGGACACCACACAGACGTCTCCACCTTTCAGGTTGTATTGCCTTTATGTTCCCCACAGGTTCTGCAGGGATCTGTGGTATGGACATTGTAATTTATCTACTGTAATTGGAGGGATAGTACGACTTACAGTGTATAGCTCCGAAGGCCTTCCTTCAACAGCTGTGTAGTTGCTGAGTGGAGTGCATGCGACTCCGGAAGAGTGAAGGGTGCATTGGTTGGGCTGGGAGTAATTCTGCCCCCTGGAGAGCAGTGTTTTCCCCCCTGCCTCTCTCTCTAGATAGCGGTTTATTAATGGGGGGGTGTGCCCTTCCTCTCCGCTTTGTCTCTCGCTGCCCTACCGGGGTGTATGCGGGGAGGAGCCCTGCTATTTAATTCTGAGGGTGTTCATTGGGGGTGAGGGAGACTGGATGCATTATAGTGACCAGCGAGGGTATTCCTCGCTATGACTAAGTGGCGGGTAGACGGCCACTGGGGTAATGATATGGTGGGATTTGGGGGGAAGGGGGGGTGGGGTAGGGGTAGGGGCACACGAGGGAGGGGGGGATATGGTCATACCTATCATTGGGATTTTATTTTTGGGCATTGCCGCCTTCAATGGTGTTGGGGGGGGTCCCAGGCTGGGAGGGCTCCTTTCAAAATAATGATACTTATGTTGGCACAGGGTCTCCTTATGTTCGCTGTACACTGAAGATTATATCTTGGAATGTTTGTGGTCTCGGCTGCCCCATTAAACGCTCTAAAGTGCTGCAGGCCCTCGCTAGGCAGAAGGTGGATATAGCTCTGCTTCAAGAAACCCACCAGACAGCAGTGGAGCACGGTAAATTGGCTAGAGCATGGGTGGGGCAGGTCTTTGGATCCCCAGCGCAGGGTAAGAAGGGAGGGGTTGCTATATTGATTCATAAAAGTGTGCGTTTTGAAGTCGAAAAAGAACTTGCAGACTCCTCTGGGAGATTTGTCCTTATATACGGAACTTTGGAGGGGAAACCGGTGATTGTTGGGAACGTCTACTCCCCTAATGTATTGGATTCTGGGCTGTATGCTCGTTTGGCTACTAAAATTGAGACACTACCGGAAGTGCCTGTGATTCTCGGGGGTGATTTTAACGCCGTGATGGATGTGATGCTAGATACCTCCCTAGGTGGAGGTTCACGGGAGAGACAGCGATCCACCCGGGCGTTACTTAGATTGCGAGACCGGTTAGGCCTTGTCGACCCCTGGAGACTCCTGCATTCCTCCGAGAAAGATTTCACCCACCAATCCCGAGCCCATGGTTCCTGGTCGCGTCTGGATTATTTGTTGATTTCGGGGGGGTTGTTCGCGGTGGTGAGGGACGCACAGATCGGACCAGGGGAAATATCTGACCATGCCTTAATTTGGTTGGAGGTTCAGTGGGGAGGGACGTCTTGTGCCTCACGAATATGGCGGTTCCCCTTGGAGCTTTATACGGATCCTCATTTTCGCTCCTTCCTGCGCCGCCGTTGGCGGGAATTTGAGCAGGATCATATTGGCCATCAGGCTGAACCGGAATTGGTCTGGGAGACCGCCAAAGTGGTATTACGAGGCGATATTTTGGGGTACCAGGCCAGACGGCGGAGGTTGATGTCGGAACGCATAATCCGCCTGGAGCGGGAGGTGACAGCGCTGCGCCGGCTCTATGCCAGCAACCCTACGGCTAGCCTTAAACGACGGCTATGGGAGACCCAAACGGCCTTGAATGAAACTCTACACCAGCGAGCGAAAAAATCTGTGCAATATTATCGCTACCAGCTGTACAGGCAGGGCGATAAACCTGGAAAACTTCTGGCTCGCTGCTTACGCGGACCTCGGGGCTCCAGGCTAATCCCTGCGTTACGGGACGATGGGGGGGGGTGCTACACCGGGATACTCCACAGATTGCTAAGGTTTTTCGGTCCTTTTTTCAAAAGCTTTATACGGCGGAGCCTGGCTCCCCGGTCCAGATGAGGGATTACCTTGCCGATTTGGATCTCCCTCAAATAACGGAAATACAACGGGAGCAACTAGACCGACCGGTTACTCTGCAAGAGGTGCAGACTGTCATTAATAATGCGTGTTGCTACAAATCCCCGGGTCCGGACGGGCTCGGTGCGGAATTCTACAAGATTTTGAACGAGTTGATTTCCCCGACGCTTCGAGAGGTGTATACTTGCAGGGCTGAGCAGGGCTTCTTTCGTTGGGGTAGTAACCAAGCTCACATAATACTTATTCCAAAGCCTGGGAAAGACCCGCTCTGCGCCGCTTCCTATCGCCCCATCTCGCTTCTTAATTTTGATCTTAAGCTAGTGGCCAAGATACTGGCGGATCGTTTGGCGGGTGTTCTAGGCCAATTAGTCCATGAGTCACAGGTCGGCTTTGTGAAGTCCCGATACGCCGTGCGTAACTTACGGAAAATCGTCGCCTCTTTGGAAAGGGTACACCGGCGTGCCCAGGACTCTTTGCTGATCAGCTTTGATGCTGAAAAAGCTTTTGATAGGGTCTGTTGGCAATATTTACACTATCTGCTTCCGTGCTATGGCCTGGGGGATTCATTCTGCAAAATGGTGCGGGGCTTATACACCAACCCGACGGCGGCGATTTTATGCAATGGGATGCTCTCGGAGGCATTTCCGCTCTGTAGAGGGACCCGACAGGGGTGCCCCCTCTCCCCGTTGCTATTTGCCTTGTCTTTGGACCCTCTCATTCGTAGGGTGGAACGGTCTCGTGAAATCCGGGGTAATGTTATCGGGAGACAGGGCTTTAAAATCTCCGCCTTCGCAGATGACCTTTTGGTCCATTTACTATACCCCCAAACCTCGTTGCCGGCGTTGCTAGAGGAATTCCGGATTTTCGGGAGTTTTGCGGGCTTTTGTATTAACCGAGACAAATCCGAGGCGTTAGACGTGTCGGGTCAACTGCGAGCGAAGTGGAGGGATGACTTTCCACTCCGTTGGGCTATCGATTCCTTTATGTACTTGGGGATCCTTTTAACCCCCCGACCGGCACACCTCTACCAGGCCAATCTCACTCGGGTGATCACGAAGCTACGGGCTCAACTGCAGGCCTGGGGATCACTTCCATTGTCTCTCTCTGGGCGTATAGCAGCGATCAAGATGGTCGTTCTCCCCAGAATACTATATTGGTTGCAGACCCTCCCGGTGTGGGTCCTGCGCCGGGACCTCCTTCGGATCGAAGGGATGTTTAGGAAATTCCTCTGGCAAGGGGCGAGAGCTCGCATTGCGTATCGTCGGCTGATGGGGGGATGGCGCCAAGGTGGTATGGGACTTCTGGACTTGGGGGCATACGCTATTGCTTGCCAGGCGCGACACCTGGGGGATTGGCTGGGGGGCACTGAGTTGTTTACTCCCCGGACATTGGAAGAGGCCTTTGTCGCCCCACATTCATTGTTGGCCATTTTACATCTGGAAAACAGGGTGCTCCCGACCTATATCACAGACAGTGTGTTCTTGGGTGCTGTTCGCCGTACCTGGCGACAGTTAAATGTGCTTTGGCAACGGGAATGGACGGTTTCGAGTTGGCTCCCATTTCAGGGTAATGTTAACTTTGCCCCGGGAACGGATTCTGCAATCCTGCGGCGGTGGGCAGCGAACGGACTCTGCATGGTAGGGCATGCGGTGAACTCTACCGGTATGTGTAAATCTTTTTCAGTCTTGCAAGCAGAGTATGATTTAGACCGGTCCCACACCTTCTCCTATATGCAACTCTCACATTATGTGTCGTCCCTGCTGACAGCTGAACTCCAGGAGGGGAGGTCGGCACAGATTTTGGAATTCTTTGCGATAGGAGAAGACATCCCTCCTTCTATTCGTATCTTGCGGACCAGATTGGATCAGTACCGCCTGCTGCCAGACTATCGACCTGTAGAATTGGCATGGGCCCGGGAACTGCAATGCGAGATCCCCCCGGACACTGTCCTCTGGGGTCTTAGATGGGTAGCCACACTTGCAGAGGGGATGCGGTGGAGGGAGATCCAGTTTAAATCCCTGACTCGGGTACACTTCTCCCCACGGAGGGCCTTCCGGTGTCAGTTGTCCCCTGATGGAGGCTGCCCGAGATGCTCCGCCCCCATGGCGACTTTATTCCATATGTGGTGGGAATGTCGACATATTCGTCCGTATTGGGCCCGGATTGCATCCTACATGCAGGGGTTGTTGGGGCAGGTGGTGCGCTGGGATGCCCTCTTTGTTGTATTGGACTGCCTGGGCCCCACATGTCCTAAGGGCCGATGGGGTCGCTTGCTGCTACGTAAGGCTTGCCTGGTGGCAAAAGGGCCTATACTCCGCCGGTGGAGGGCGAGCTTTCCGCCCACCTTCTGGGAGTGGAGGAATGCTTTTCACCAATTGATGCTGGCGGAGTGTCGGAGCGCCCGGGGTAACCCTCGCCGTTGGTCCGCCTTTCAGATGCTGTGGGATCCATATATTCACCACTTGAGCCCGCGAGGCCGTAACGAGGTGTTGCAATGGGCTGCAGCCGAGACCACTGTGCCTATATGATGTTGGAGGGATGGTAGGTTCCGATGTTGTACTGTACGGGTGTGATTTTGATGGGAGGAGACCATGTCCTTTTGGGTGGGGGGTGGGGTGGGATTTTAGTTGTGTATAGTACTGAACCTGAAAATGTAACACCAGTATTTGATTCTGGCTCTCTGTCATGGGGATAAGAGTCCCTCCCCACGCAGGGACTGATCGATCTTTGTTGTACTCGTTTATTGCTGGTGTTTTAAAATAAAGTTTTGAAAAAAAAAATACTATCTTGGAAGCCCAGACCAGCTGTATTCCATGCTTTAAGAAAAGTGGAAGAAAGTCCAAAAAACTGCCAGCATGATTTAAAGGTGAAGTCAGAGAGGCTGTTGTTGCCAAAAAAGCATCTTTCAAAAGAGCCAAATGACGAAAACTGGAAAAAGCACAAGCACTGGCAAGTTAAATGCAAGGCATTGATAAGGCAGGCAAAGAGTATTTGAGAAGAAACTTGCTGTGGAAGCAAAAACGCATAATAAAGACTAAGTACATTCATAGCAAAAAAAACTGTGAGAGAGTCAGTTGGACTATTAGATGATAGAGGAGTAAAAAGGGGCAGTAAGAGGGGACACGGTTATAGTGGAGAGACTGAATGAATTCTTTGCTTCGGTCTTTACTGAGGACGATGTAGGGATGTTATCCATGACTGAAGTGGTATTAAAGGTGAAACTGCAGAGGAATTGAAAGAAATATTGATACACCGGGAAGATGTATTACAACTATTTGATAAACTGAAGAGTAGCAAATCACCTAGACCGGATGGTATACATCCAAGGGTGTTGAAAGAACTGAAAAAGGAGACTGCAGACCTGCTATTAGTAATCTGTGAACTATCATTAAAATCATCTCTAATACCTGGAGATTGGAGGATCGCCAATGTAATGCCAATTTTTAAAAGGGTTCCAGGGGTGATCCGGGAAACTACAGACTGACATCAGTACTGGGAAAAATGGTAGAAACCACTATAAACAACAAAATTACTCATCATGTAGATAGTCATGGCTTAATGGGAGACAGCCAACATGGCTTTAGACAAGGAAGATCTTGTCTTACTAATCTGTTATTTTTTTGGAAGGTGTGAATAAACAGGTAGACAAAGGTGAGTCGGTTGATATAGTGTATCTGGACTTTCAGAAAGCCTTTGACAACGTCCCTCATCAGAGACTTTTGGCAAAAATAAGAAGTCATGGGATAGGAGGCAGTGTACTATTATGGATCAGGAACTGGTTAAAAGATAGAAAGCAGAGGGTAGGGCTAAATGGCCAATTTTCCCAATGGAAAAAGGTGAATAGTGGAGTAACCCAGGGATCTGTGCTGGGTCCGCTGCTTTTTGACATATTCATAAATGACCTGGAAAGTGGAATAACGAGTGAGGTTATCAAATTTGCAGATGACACAAAACTAAAGTTGTTAAAACCCAAGAGGATTGTGGAAAATTGCAAGAGGATCTTGATAAATTAGAAGACTGGGCATCCAAATGGCAGATGAAACTTAATGTGGACAAGTGCAAAGTTATGCACCTAGGAAAGAACAACCCAAATTATGGTTACACGATGCAAGGTTCCACCTTGGGAACCACTACACAGGAAAACGATTTAGGCGTCATCATGGATAACATGTTGAAACCCTCCATCCAGTGTTCAGCGGCGGCAAAGAGAGCAAATAAAATGCTAGGCATCATAAGGAAAAGAATGGAAAATTAAAAAACAAAGGATATTATAATTCCTCTGTATCGTTCCATGGTACGACCACACCTTGAATATTGTGTGCAATTCTGGTCACCGTATCTTAAAAAAGGATATAGCGTTATTAGAAAAGGTGCAGAGAAGGGTCATCAAAATGGTAAAGAGGATGGAAGGATACTCCTATGAAGAGAGGCTAAGAAGGTTGGGGCTCTTCAACCTGGAAGAGACGGCTGAGGGGAGATATGGTACTGGTCTATAAATTAATGAATGGAGTGGAACGGGTAACTGTAGATCGATTTTTTACATCATCAGAATATAAAAAGACTAGGGAACATGCAATGAAGCTACAGGGTAACCTATTTAACACTAATAAAAGAAAATATTTTTTTACTCAACGTGTAATCAAACTCTGGAATTTGTTACCGTAGGATGTAGTAAAAGCTGCTAGTGTAGCTGGGTTTAAAAAAGGTTTGGACAAGTTCCCGGAGGAAAAGTCCATAAACCATTATTAAAAGGGACACAGGATATCACTGCTTGACCCAATACAAGCATTGAGGAACCTGTGTCTTTAGGGGAGACTGCTAGGTACTTATGACCTAGATTGGCCACTGTTGGAAACAGGATACTGGGCTTGATGGACCTTGGTCTGACCCAGTATGGCATATTTATTTATTTAACTGTATTTATATCCCGCTTTTCACCGGGTCAAAGCGGTGGGACATATAACCAGGGGGGGGGGGCCATCACCGGGGGTTCAACATTGATGATTTTTGGGGTGAACATAGAGACTGACAAGATAGCATAGTTACTGGTTTGGAGATCTTGGAGAGAAATAGGGGGGGGGGGGGGTTCCTATTCAGAGATGTTCTTGGAATAGGATGGTTTTTAGCTGCTTTTTGAATGATGGGAGATCACCGTTGTTCTTGATGTGGTTTGGTAGAGAGTTCCAGAGGGATGGGGCATAGAGTTCAAAGGCTCTGTTGCAGGTCCGTTGAGTTGCTTTGGTTCTTTTGTGGGGGATGGCAACGGAGCTGTTGGAGGATTGTCTGGTTGTTCTGCTGTGGGTTGGGCGAGGCAGTAGGGCGCGGAGTGGGGTGCCCTGTGTTTGGTGGATGGTTTTGTGGGTGAATAGAAGAGTTTTGTACTTGATTCTTGCTTCGATGGGGAGAATATGAAGGTCCCTCAGAATTGGGGTGATGTGGTCTCGTTTCCTTGCATTGTGAATTATTCTCGCCGTGGTGTTTAGGGCAGTTCGGAGGGGACTGGTCTGTGTGGCAGGTAGGCCATGGTAGATTATGTTGCAGTAGTCCAGATGAGGGAGTGTTAGAGCTTGCATTACTGTCCTGAAGTCTTGTGGTTCGAGGAGGGGTCGGAGGCGTTGTACCGTTTTCGCCTTGTGGAATACAGTTCTCATGGTCTTGCTGATTTGTTGCTTAAGAGTTAGGGCTTGGTCAATGATAATGCCGAGATATCTTATGTGTGGTTGTACTTGAATTTGCGTGGTTCCCATGGTGAGGTGAGTGGGTGGTTTGAAGTCTGGGTCTTTTGTCACTATAAGGGCTTTGGTCTTCTTTATGTTAATGGATAAGTTCTTCTCTTGTAGCCAGTTGGATACGTCGGTGAAGCAGGTTGATAGCTGGTTGTTTGTTGGGTCCGTGGTTGTAATTGGGGCGTAGAGCATTATGTCGTCGGCGTATATGTGGAAGTTGACATTGTGAGTGCGTATGACTGAGCAGAGTGGACGGAGGTAGATGTTGAAAAGCATGGCTGATAGTGTAGATCCTTGTGGTACTCCTTGATGTTGCTGGAAGGGGGATGAGGTGGAGGTTTTGGTGCAGATCAGTTGCTGTCGGTTGGTTAGATAGGACCTGAACCATTGGAGTACAGTACCTTTGATCCCAATTGTTTGGAGTCTGTGGATGAGTGTGTTATGGGAGATGGTGTCGAATGCCGCTGATATATCCAGAAAAATTAGGATGTATCCGGAGTGTTTCTCTTGGGTTCTTATGATAAGGGTGTTCATCAGCATGGTCATTAGGGTCTCGACCCCGTGTAATGGTCGGAATCCGTGTTGCTGTGGGTCCAGTATGTTGTTAATGTCTAGGTCTTCTTGAAGCTGACATTGGACTATCTTCTCAATTATCTTTGCGGTGAGCGGGAGGCTTGCTACTGGCCTGTAGGAGGTGGGGTCTAGGGGATCTAGGTTGTGCTTTTTTAGGGTTGGTCGGATGATTGTGGTCTTGAGGGCGTCTGGCATGTGTCCTTGTTTAAAGGATTCATTTACGATGTGGGTTAGTGGTGCACTGAGGTCTTCTTTGGTTTTCTTTATCCAGTCAGCAGGGCAAGGATCCAGCGGGGAGGTGGTGGTGTTCAAGCAGGAGATGGTGGAGGATATTTCTTCTGTTGAGGTTGTGTCGAATGTATTCCAGTCTCTGATCAGGGTGGTGTAGGAAGTTGTCTTGGTTGTTGTTTCAGCGTAGTGATGTGGGTTTTGTGGTTGCTGCAGCTGTTTGTATTGTCGGGCTAGAAGATCAGGGGGGATGTCTGGCAGCTGGTCGGAGTTACTGGGTGCTTTTGTTAGATTTTTGACAATTTGGAAGAGCTCTCGAGGTTTGTTTATGGCTGCTGTCCTTTCAAAAAGACAAATGAGAATTTCAGCAGGACAGACTATAGCTCAGAAATTTGCCTTGTGGTACAAATCGCGACCAAGAAGACCAACTTAAGCATCAAATCCTTGAGAGTAGTGCGCTTCAATGGCTCAAAGACATCAGGGCTTCGAGAACCAGACACAGATCCCAGGAAGGGATCACCAAGTGGAGGGGAGGAAGGAGAGAGTAGAAGCCGAACACCACGACCACAGCCAGTGGGATGAGGCATGTGGGAGAATTGATAGCCACCATGACAGAGAGCAGTGACTGAAGCAGAGTCCCCTGGAAGGAGACAGATTTCAGAGCAAGGATGTGGAGAGCACTAGAGATAAAGAAATCATGAGAAAAGGCAAGTTTATTAGAGATGTAATGTCCGTTCCACAAGGCATATGAGAAAGGGAGAGAGGAGGGGGAAAGGAGAGGGATATGAATAAGATTTGAGCTGTTACATGAGGATCTGTTATGGGAGTGGGACAAAAGTCTAGAGGGCAAAAAACAACTTTTTCTTTCTTCATTCGTTCTAAAAATAGCCCCGTTGGTTCGGAGACCCTTCCCTCCTTTTATTTGTATTTTTAGAATGAATGAAGAAAGAAAAAGTTGTTTTTTTGTGCTATAAGGTATGGTTCAAATATGTGGAGTATTAGTTTGGAGTAGATTGAATAATCAATTGACGCTCTGGAAGTAACCATAATTATTGCTAAAAGTCTAGAGGGGCCAGGGTTGGGGTTGATATCTCTGGAAGGAGGAAGAGGAGGAGTAAGAGTGCAGGGCAGAGAGGAGACAGCACAGCGGTAATGAAGATGAGGTTCTTTCAGAGAGAGGAGAGGGCCGAATGAGAGGGAGAAAGTGGTGAAGTTCAAGAGCTGATGATAGTATAGATGACAAGATGGTGGGGGAAGTGAGGATAGTAAAGGGGAGATAAGGGGGAGGGGGCTTGAAGATGTTGGTAGGTGGGGAGACAACTAGGGAGTACGAGCAATAGGAAGAGAAAGTGTTGAGGAGCCATAAAGAAAGAGATGGAGAGGAGAACAGAAGTAAGAAGAAATAAAAGGATAGATGGTAGAAATTGCAGGGGATAAAGTGCACCTGTGAGTAATTGTGGTAATGGAGCACAGGGTGGCTATAAGAGGCTAGAGACTTATCAGTCAACTGACCCCTGAAACAGGCCAAAGCTGCCACCTAAAACTTCAGAGAGCTAAGATAAAAGGTCCTTCTCCAGACCATCCTGCAGAAAAGGCCAACTGAGACAGCATCTTGGCTGCCTCACGAGCCAGCTGCGGTGCGCTGCACCAGCACTCAAAGCACCAGACCTGAACCTTATGCCAGGCTGGTGGTCCTCTTTAAAAACAACTGCCGGAGAGAAGTCCTTATGCTCTGTCTCCTTGCAGGAGCCGAACCATACACTACTACTACTACTGAGCATTTATATTGCGCTACAAGTCATACGCAGCACTGCACAGACAGGTAAGAGACAGTCCCTGCTCAGAGCTTACAATCTAGTTAAGACAAACACAGAAGGTGTAGGCAGGGATAAGGCAAGGGGAAAGAAAAAGGAGATCAGCTGAGTCAAGATCCAAAAGCAGCAGCGAAGAGGTGAGTTTTTAGCCTGGATTTGAAGAGGGTTAGAGAAGGTGCCTGGCGTACAGACAGGTAGTTTGTTCCAGGCGTAAGGCGCAGCAAGGTGAAAGGAGCGAAGTCATGAGTTAGCAGAAGAAGAGAAGAGAGCCGGGTCCTGAATGACAAGCAGCCCCTGACAATACAGTAGGCCCTGAGACGGAGGCAAACAAAGAAGTGGCACTTGCAGGAGCCACATCAGATCTCCAAATCATGTTCTCATCGGTCAATCTGGCGCCAGAATAATCCTTCTCGGGTGGTGCTCCATACCCCGAATCACATGTCCCACAAGGGGCCACAGAGGAAACACATAGAAATTACACTTACCTGGTAATTGTCGTTCCTTGAGTTACGACAGTTTAGTCCCTCTACTTCTGGGTTGTGCACCTCTTCCTGCAGCTAGGAGACTGGGCATGTCAAAGTCGTGACATCACTGGATATAGCTTGCTGGTATCTCCCATCAGCCTCCAGTGTTACTATTGACAAAGCAAACTCAAAGGAACAACAAATAAGTAACTATACCATAATTTTAAATAACGCCCCATTCTTCAACCGGAGGAGCCTTTTAAACCGTATCCGTCTTATATTTTCTTTTCTCTCTTTTTTTTTTTTTTTACTTTACATTCATGTCCCCCCTATGCAAACACGTATCCTATACCATCACCTCGTTTAAATAAGAGAAAAGAAAGAAAGAACAGAGAGGGATACTCACTGCGATCTAGAAACTGAAAGGATCTGTCTACTCCTTGAGATTGATGCTTCACTCCGCCTGAAAATAAACTCTGAAGAAATCACACTCCTGGGCGGGAATGAGGACTAAACTGTCGTAACTCAAGGAACGACAATTACCAGGTAAGTGTAATTTATTTCCTTATCGTTCCTCCAGTTTAGTCCTCTACTTCTGGGATGTAACAGAGCAGTAATCATTGGGAGGGACCTATCAAGCCAACTCACCACACTGCCGACCCGGAACAGGCTTCCTTTACTGCCAAAACATTTAGGCAGTAGTGGTTACTGAGGAAATGGAGACGACCTGGAAGCTGCTCTACAAATCCCTCCTGGTGGAATGACACGGTGATTCACCCATGAAGCCGCTTGTGCCCTGGTATCAAGAGTCAGAAAGCCCCCCGGAATCATACAACCTCGCCAGCAGAAAGCTGAGGCAACCACCACCTTAACTCAGTGCGAAATGGCCGCCTTCGCTGCTGCTTCCCCTTTGTGGGGACCTCCAACCAGCACACAAAAACAAAGAAAGGAACATCGCACCCTGCATGTAATGTTTCCTATCGGTGTAAGCTACGAATAAAAACCTCCCCTTCCAGAAAAACCGAGAACTGGAAGAGAAACCAATAGGCTCAGGAGAAAAATCAGAAAACCACCTTTTGGAAGGACGACAGGACTGCTCGCAAACACCACCCTCTATCCAGAAAGGGTGAAAACGGCTCATTAGATGACAATGCCTGAAACTCTGAAACTCGTCGCACCGAACAACGAGCTATCAAAGCCACTGTCTATAACAGCAAATCCTTTACCGACGCCTGGAGTAAAGAATAAAAGGACTCTTTAGCTAACGCCTCTAAGGCCCAATCGGGATCCCCCGGCGGCACCCGAACTCTCCTTGAGTAGCGCAGTCGGATCTCAACTTAAGGAAACGCTACACATCGATCCGAACACCTAGCGCTATTCCCTTCACAGATTCCTACAGCCGGAAACAGTCGCCCGCTGGATCCTCTAAGGAACTGGCCGCTAGTTCCTTCAGACACTGTCCTGCAGAGAACTCAGACCAAGGATACAGACACCTTTGTCGCCCGGACTTGCCGCCGTGAACAGCAGCCTTCCAAAAGGCGCTAAGCATGGACCTACGTAGCAGAAGCAGCCTGCCTCCTTGCTCTCAACAAGGCGGCGAAGACTGCCGCAGAATAACCCTTCTACTTGGGCCCCGCCCATACAAAGGCCAAACCGTAGGCGGGCACAGATCCACCTGAGACATTCGTCACGGACCTAGCCGCAGCAGAACGTCCGCTACCGACAACTTCTAGGAAAAGCCTGTCGAGTAGATGAATGAGAAAAGCCTAGTACGGCCGTCCCGCCCAACCGGGCGCTACCAAGAGCACTTTTCTCCGAAAGCCCCGATACGCCAACTAGTTGCCCTATGAGAGCCCACGGGGAAAGGACAAGACAGACTTAATGGGAGCTTACTGACCCTCGACTGGGACGAACCATCAGCTGCCCCATTCCTCTACCAGAGAGACCTCTGGGTGAACCCCAAGGAAGCCAATAATATTAGCTAGCGCTCGAATCAAGCCATAATGCACATTTGCCCCATAAAGCAAATCAGGCTGTAGTCGATTCAACTCCCTGATCCTTTCCTGTTCCAGGCGAGTAGACTGCCGTAACACTGCGACCAGCGGAAGCATGCTCTCGCCTCCCCAGGCTCCAAAAATGGGAGCTTGTAAGGCCAGAGCAATGCCCCCAACGATCGCCTCAGTGAACCATCTACTTTCCCATCTTGCGATAAAGAAGATTGCTAGGGCTCTGTTCCATACAGTGAGTCCGCACACCCTGGAAGTGCAAGGTGTGCACCCAGCCACGTGGTACCCAGGCGTGCCCCTGCTTAGCCTCAAAATGTCAATCAAGAACAGGCGAATTCAGGACAGCTGAATACTTTCTTTATTTTCCTTCCTTCTTTATTTATTTATTTATTTTTATTTTTATTTTTTTTACAAAGACACCTCTAAACCAAAAATGCCTTCAGCATATGTTGAGACGCTCTTTCCGTGCCAACAATATGAAGTAGAAAGAATTCCCAAACACAGGCATACTAATCCACGGCCGTCCTGCTAGAGTAACGCCCCATTCCGTCTGACTGCACAAAGATGGACTTTATATTTTAAGTTAAACTAGCACCTGGTGATATGAAATACAGCTCTCATTCTGCAGTGGTAATTGAGTCAGCAATAAAGAAGCCGAGAAACTGCAGACAAGTTCCCATTATACCACCTGGTAAAGACTCCACCTTTAGACCACTGAAGCAAAAAAAGCATGCGAGCGTGCCTTGTGTCCTGCCAGCAGCTGATCGAATTGAAGGGATTCAGTGTATGCAGGGCATTGTCCAGAGAACGCAAGGCCCCTCCTCCAGGCTGACTCCACATTCACAGTCTAAACCGGCAGTCACCTTGGCTGATGCCGATCAGCGCAGAAACCATCCTGTAAGCCCAGCATATGAAGTATGCCTACTAGAGTCTGAGCCGCTGCCATTGCTGCTAGAGAACTAGCCTAGCTGTTCTGGCCCCCCATTAAGGCATTCACTGAACACTAGCAGAGACTCTCCGTACTGGAGAACCTCTGATAAATGGAATGGGAGCATAGATAGCTCCAAAGGCCAGAGTTCTATTTCGCAATCCCTCTCCGCTGAGCTACCTTTTCCATATGTAAAATTAAACCCCATATAGCCAAAATTAAGACATTACAAATCTACCGTAAAATCTTATAATTTGGCAAAGTCAAACTAAACGGGAACATTTTCTATTAAGAAACCACACAACTATAAAATTCTTCCCATGCCATAATGCTTATGGCAGAGCATTCCACATCTGTGGACTGGCCATGGCGCTCACCCAAGCACTTGTTACAACTGTCCAAGAGAGTTATCACCGTAATTCCTTTTGACCTGAAGAGGTTTACAGCGGAACATAGCGCTATATCACAGCAGCTAAGCCAAAATATTATCCTACCATATAAATAGACTTTAACGCTGTATAGGACCTTCTATGGATAGCGGAAGGAGATTCTGGTAAATCAACATAGCTATGCCTTTTTTTTTTTTTCAAGATAGGACTCCAAAAACCAAGTTTCCGCCAACTCCAATGAAATCAAAGCAGATCCGCTAAAATTACCCAAACTGCTACTATAGCTTTGCAAGAAGCTACCAGCCCCCGCTGCACCCAGTGGTCCTTCCCCCCCCCCCCCTTATCCTGGGAGATTCTGCATTGCAGGAGGCGTTGCCCACCCCCTGCCAGCCTACTGCATCTGCCAGGGAGCTGAAGAGCAAAATAGAAAGTACCCCTGGAAGCAAACAATGTCCCATCCTTGGGATCCAGGCGCAAAAGGTAAAAATCAAAAGTAAAATCAACAGTGTTAGCTAAAAATGAACAAGGCTATCTCTCACTAAAGCGAGTTTCTTTTTCTTTTTGAAATCCCACCGAAGTCCATGGGACCCAAGCTTTCGAACACAGCCCCTGACGCTGTGCATTAACCGCAACCAGAGAAATGAAATGAAACCCTGCTCTAGTAATAGATGAGAATTTCTTGGGAAGGGCCTGCTAAGTGTTGCTATGAAACCCACAAGCCTCCCTGCAGTCAGAGAAATAGCAGTGGGATACACCGACCACCTTGCAAATGGAGGTCTGAGAGGTCGTTGCCTGTGTGAACCTGATGAGTAATATGATATTGTATGGTACCACTCACCCCCCAGGGATGGGGGCACTGAATACTTTATGTGATTCATGAGCAGCACTGTCATTCGGTGGCCTTTAGGGCAGCAGAGCCCGACCAATGATACAGAAATTAAGAGCTTTAAATCTTGGTCATATAAACTGGATTCTCAGACCTTACATCACATCACCGAGGCTCTGTGGTGATTTCTTTCCTGATCTGCAGATAATGGCTGCCTGCACAGTCATAGAAAGGCACTATTGAGTGTACCAGCTGCCCTCTGGTGGCCATAGACCGTAGCACAGGCACTTCCCAGTTGGCAGTTTAACTGCCAGTCTATTTTTGTACATTCTAAGGTTTGCTAAACCTGTCCCTGTGAATTTTGGGCAACTTTCACTATAGACTACATAAAGGCACACTTCTAGGCTTTCCCTCCTGCAAACTACAAGTTAGGGCTCTGCCCTTGAAACTAAAAGCTGGCAATTTGCCTAATATCCTGGGCCTGAACAGATGCTCCTCAGAGACATGATTAGGAGGGAAAGAACATGCGGTATCAGGGATCAATGCCAAAACTGCTGTCCTGTTTAAGTTTATTCTTATTTATTCTATAAAGAGGATTGACAACAGTCCCCCTTAATGCTGAGGAACCCCCTGGCCTCAAAAAAAAAAAACTACAAACAAAAGAAACAAACACTAGGCCCAAACATTTAGCTATTCTGCCTGTTGTTTTCCTCACGCAGGCAACTTTCGCGATGCGGTCCAAATACCTAGAGAGGAAATGGCCGCCCCTTCGCCAATGAATTTTGGCACCAAGAACAGCCGCCGCTGCAAAAATGAGGCCTCAGCAGACCAACAGAGCCCGAAGGCCTTACCTGCAGGGCCAAAAGCCACACAGCCTGCTCCTACCTCCTTGAATTCCTCCGATCCTCAAGCTGCGCTGATGTGCCTGGCAGCCGCAGCGAGGATCGCTCAGCCGGTTCCACAGAGTAAAATTAAAATCCCGCAGCAACGGAGAGGCTCCGTCTCACACAGCTTCAGTGTGGCTGTACGGGTCCCGGAGCTCTCTCCCGTACAGTCCAGGGAGAGAGATCCGCACCGGCAAATGCCTGCAGCAAGTGAAAATCACTGACAAGGAGGGAAGGCGAGAACTGATACTAATTTAAAGAACCAGGCTCAAATTTAAAATTACTGTAAATAAGGAAATTTGCTCTTAACTAAAGGGAACTAATCCCCGATTGTCAATTAACCAAAGGTAACTGAATTAAAAGTAAAATTAAAAGTAAATGAAAGGTAAAAATCAAAAGTAAAATCAGAATTTGTCACACTAAATGCTCCTATCTGTTCCCCCCCCAAGTGAGCCCAGAAGCTAGGCTCACTATGTCCTCCTGCTGCAAGGAGACTGGACACACTGAAGGCTGATGGGAGATACCAGCAGGCTATATCCAGTGATGTCACGACTTTGACATGCCCAGTCTCCTAGCTGCAGGAAGAGGTGCACAACCCAGGACTAAACTGGAGGAACGATAAGGAACTGAAGAAGCAGCACACTTTGGCATTGGAGCAGGTCACCTTTAGATACCTCTCAGGGGGACCCCCCAGCAGCACAAAAACAACGGAAACATCTCTTGACTCAACTCCCACTCTCTCGGAATCAGAGTGTGCCAGCTGAAAAAATATTTCCCCACAGTACCTACCTGGAGATCCATTTCCAGGACTACCCTAGGACTCCTCATGCTGTCTTGCCAATGGACATAAGCAAACGCCATGGCATTATCCGAGAAAACTCGAACTGCCTGCCTCTCGACCAGGGCTGGTAACGTAGAAGGGCCAACCCAATGGCCTTCGCCTCAAGGCAGCTGACAGACCACATTCACTTCCCTGTGGTTCCAACAGCCCTGGGTTGTTCGACCTTGACGCGAGAGACTGACATTCGACGACAGAAGGGTCCATGAGCAATCATCCAGCGGTACGCCCTTCCTCAGGGTACTGGGCTGCTGCCACCACTGCAGGCTGGCCATCACCATCATTGGGAGCGGGAGCCCGAGCTCAAACCGTTGAGAACTTATGGACCACAGAGTCAGCAAGAACTACTACAGTGGCTGCAAAAATGCACACAATCATGGCACCATTTTGATTATCGCTGTCATCAATCCAGAGAGTTGAAGATAACCCTGGACTCTGGGAGCCTGCTGCAAACAAAACAGTGCTAGGCAATCCAACGGCCTTTGACTTTTTTTTTTTTTTTTTGGCAGTAAGACACTGCACACTCAAGTAACGAAATGTGTTCCAAGGAACTGGAAATGCAACCACTTGTTCTTTCCATAAGTGATCACCCAGCCGAGTCTTCTCAAAAGGGACACCACTCGGGGAGTTACCCCAAGACACTTCTGAAAGAGAATGGGCTCAGATGAGCCAGTAGTCCAGATATAGATGCACAGAAATCCCTTTGCGCCACAGTGCCATAGCCACCACCACAAAGACCTTGGTGAACATCCATGGGGCAGTGGAGAGTATGATTGGGAGCACGGCGGACTGAAGATGAGAGCAAAGCATAGCAAAACACAGATACTTTGCTGATCCCCCGGGCCAAGATATGAAATTATGATTCAGTCAAAACCAGAGAATGCCAGGAATTCCCTTCAGTGCACCTCTTGGAATCATGGTTCAGAATGTTTCCATCCAGAAGCGCAAGTGCTCATTGACACACTTGAGGTCTAGAATGGGCCGGAATCTTCCTTCTATGTCGGCACCATGACACAGATGGAATATCTGCCCTTGCCCCGATCATCCAGTGGAACAGGCACCACTGCCTTTCAGAGAGGCAGCTTATCGAAGGTGATTCGCACAGCAGCCCTGCTATTTGCAGCCCCACAAGGGAAGAAGAAAAAAAGCAGCAAGGATTGGCTTTTGCATTCCAGGAAAGCACAGTTACTTACCTGTAACAGGTGATCTCTGGGAACAGCAGGAATAAATCTTCACATATGGGTACGTCGGTACCGACGGAGTCTGCGCGGGAACGCTTCCCAGCATCCAATCAAGAGCTTTTGGAAGCATCCCAGCACGCCTGTGTGCTGCCTTCCCGCCTTTCCCAACTGCCTCTCCTCAGTTAAGTTTTAAAGCTGAGACAAAGAGAGAGAGAGAAAGAGAGGAAAGGAAAGATAGATAGAGATACAACTCCTGGGGAGGTGGGAGGGTTGTGAAGACTTATCCCTGCTGTTCCCAGAGATCACCTGTTACAGGTAAGTAAATGTGCTATCTCCAGGAACAAGCAGGAATGAGTCTTCACATATGGGGACTCCCAAGCTGAGATGCCTGGAGTCCCAGCATGTCATAGGCTGGAACATGCTATTTCCCAGAACACCAGGCATCCTGAGGATGGAGGGTAGGAGTTGAAGAAAGAAGGATGCTGTGGAACAGCTAACCTAGCATAGGACTGCAGAGATGGAGTCCAAGTGTGGATGATGATGGTCATCAATAATATTGCAAAGGATATTGCAATATGGACCTCCCCTGACAGGATTTCACAGAAGTATGGAGGTTCATGGATCTACTGGGAAACCTAGTAGAGGAAACCTTGAAGAGGACCTCACTGTAAGTGGAGGTAATAATCCTGTAGGAAAACCAGTGGAGATCAGAATCTGAAAGGTAACAGGTAACCCCAGTAGGGAAACTGGGGTAGTCCAAAAACGGTGGGCCTTCAGCGGAAGGCTTTATGAGAAAAACCTTAGCTCTTTTGGAGGCAGAGTGAGTCACTCTTAGGAGCAAAAAGAGAAGGCTAACCGATTTGGACAAACGGGCACAGTCCTTGTGGGGAGAAAGGGTGTGGGAACTCCTTGTATCCCAAAAAGAGAGGACAAATGCCTGAGGCGTTAAGCCTGTGATTAACTGAAGATCCACAATGTCTCTCGTAACTGGGGTAAGCTAGGAGAGATATTGGGCACGGAGAGCTTCAGAGGTACCTAAACCGTTAGGTTATGGTGTAAAAATTGTTGACTACCACAGGAGTGGTTGTGTGTGTAGAACCCCAAACCTGCTAGATAGCATAGGTATGGGTAAAGCCCCTCTGTCAGAATCATATAGCTATATGAGGATAGACAGTGAGATAGATATGTATCCATATACTTATCTATAATAAAATATCTCAGATACATATATAGATAGATAGATATATAGATAGATAGACATATAAAAATATATCTATAGTGAGATATGGCAGGGCATAAAAAACACAAAAAATAAATATGGATATGTAGGCCTACATATGGGTGTCTGCAATTAAACAGAGATATGCCTACAGCACAGTGATCATATAGGATATGTGGAGAGGAAAGATTCATCTAATAACAAGGAGGTGGAACCTACTTGAGAAGACATATAGAGAATCTATTCCTCCTGGTCATGATCTGCAAGAATGCTAGTTAGTGAAAAATAACCAGGACTGTTACGTGAAAAACAAAGGATAATGTCAATGTGCAGCCAGCAAGTCCCGAGTCTTCCAGGACTCTAGCATGGTAAGTAGACAGAAGACGCCTAAGATGAGATACCATGTTTACCTGCTTAAGGGCAAAGGTATCATGTGTTCTTACCATGAGGATGAGCATATCCCCGATTGGGAATACTATGGACCAAAGCAGGGAACTGGCAACTCCTTGAGCTTTCACGTAAGAGAAGGCCTATGTCCTTTATATCAAAAAGGAGATAGTAAAAGAAGGGAGAACCTTCTAGTCATGGGAGACATGACTGAAAAGCCTTTTCTAACCAGCTAGGATAGCTGTTGGAGAAAAAAAAAAAACCATGCTCTCTAGCAAGGGCCCATAGTGGAAAGCTTCTCTGTAGATTGCAGAGAGCATGATGCAGGAGAATGAGGAGATAGAACTGGCTGTTAGAGAGCCAGTATCTCTGCCAACTATGCTGACAAAGTCAGGAAAATGAAGAGGGCAGAATAGAAGACAATCTAGAAAGCTTGTAGTGAGATGATCTCCAAGAGAGATGAAGCACTGACTTGGAGCCACTACTAAGACTAGACAGAATGTTAGTGGAGGACAATCTGGTTGTTTGTGGACAAGAACCAGTGGTCCAAACATTAAAGCTCCTGCATAGGCAGCTGTTAGCAAGACAGCAGAAAAAATCTTACTGTTCAAAAACAGAAAGAACAGACAGAACAGGAGTAGGAAACTCTGGACATGTTTGATGAGCTGCCCCAAAGCAAGATTGAACAGGGGAGGTAAACTCTGCACTGGAAAGTGAGAAAAGTAGAGAGGCTGAAGAAAAAGCCTCCCAGTAAGTGATTCCCTCTTACAGGGGAAAAACTTGGTAAGAGGGTAAAGAGAATGGAGCTGAAGAAGACTTACGAAGTAGAAAGTCTATAGAAAGGAAAACTACATGCTGGCACAGGAACTATCATTGGATAGTGGTTAGACCTCTTTCCCTAGCAGGAAAAAGAGGAGAAACCTGTGACCTATACGCATGAATATCCTGACAGCTCATAGAAATATAGAAAAAATGGATATCTTTTGGAAAGGGATCCATGTGTAGGGGTTAGAATGGTGGATTGCCGCCATTGAGAAGAAGCAACTGTAGATGCTAACCCCAAGAGTCACAAGCATCTGATGATGACTGATCAGAAACCCTGCAGATGCTGGGTTTGCTGAGCCTGGTGAGGGGTTGGATTCTTCAGACCAGGACGATGCCTCCACTGTTGGGGAACATTTGTATGATGGGCAAGTGATGAATAAAACCTTCTTCTCCTGTGGGAAGAAGGTTTGGTAGGAGATTTCCTACCTAGTGGGACAGAAGAAGGTGTAGAACAAACCTTAGGAACAGGTAAATCAGTGGATAACAGAGTAACCTGGCGTAAAGACTCCTTGTTGAAAAGATTTTCTCCAGTGCAAGGAGTATGTCCCAGACGTTGTTGTGCCCATTTGTCCAAGTCTGAAGATTGGAGCCAGGCTCTACGTCGTGCCCCTATAGCAATAGCAGACGTTCTGCTAACAGATTCAAAAGAGTCTAGGGAAGCACGAGAAAGAAACCAAGAAATATTCTGGATATGCTTAAGCAGTGAAGAATAGTCTTTACTCCTAGAATCTGGAAGGAAAGGAGTCAAAAGATGTAACTGCTTTGTGACCTCCTCAAGAGAAAGACTCATATAAAAAATATATGAGAGAATTCTTGCAGCAAGCATAGATGTCTGGAAGGTTTGACGTCCAAAGGCATCTAGTGTCTTAGACTCACGACCTGGCGGATAAGAAGAGTGCTTTTTCTTACTCTTTACCCGCCTCATTGCTGACTCCACTACTATGAAATGATGAGGAAGTTGAGTCTTTTGAAACCCTGGAGAGGGGGGCACCTGATATAGAAGATCAGTTGCCCTGGGAGGTGGGGGTACCCTTAAAGGTGTTTCCCACATTCCTAGAAGGAGATCCTGCAAGAAATGATGCAATGGAAGCATTATGTTGTCCTTTGCTTTGGCAGAAACAGAGCCTTGTGCAGGATCATGTCCTGGAATAGGAATGGCAAGAGATCTTGCTATATATCCAGGAGGAAACTCTGAAAAGAGGGATCCCAAACAGGAATCTCCCCTGGACAGGGTAGATCTAAAGAACTAGCCTGAGCATCCAGAGTTATCCAAATATATAGGAATAGAAGATCCTGCAGAGTGCAGTGTGGAATGCTTAAAAGATGATTGCTGGTACTGGCTGTCAGGAGCAGCCCCCATCCTTACCACATCATCCATGCCAGGTATCAACTCCAAGCTTGGTATAGAACGGAGTGATCCTGTTTGAAAAAGCATGGCAGGAATTGGCGACGATGCTACTGTGGGTACCGGTACCGATGTCGATACCGGTACCGATGTCAGAGTCGAACCCGACAAAGACATCGGAGCAGTCATCGGTGACTTTTCAATCGGTACCGAGGTAACCGAAAACCTCCGGCCGCTATCCTCGGTACCGAAGCACCGGTATCGATCAGTGTCGGTACCAAAATCTATTGGTACCCAGTCTTCTAGACTAGAGATCGATTCCAAACTCGGCATCGAGGGCAAAGAGCCTGATAAGCGAAGCATGGAAGGCACCGACAGCGAAGGTAATGAGGACATCGGTACCAACTTCGGTACCGTGTCTGATACCAGTGAAGGAAGGGCAACCAGTGGCAACTCAATCGGCGTCGGGGGAACCAAGAGTTGCGGATCCGAATCATCGGAACCGAGCCTTCGGTATCGTCGAGAGCCGGTACCAAGGCGAGTCGGTACCCAGTCCTCCAGACTGGAGATCTATTCCAGACTCGGCATCGAAGGAAGCGAGGCTATCGATGCACATCTGGAGGGTACCAACGTCGGTTGGAGTATCGGTGTTGGTACCGATAATGGAAAGTCAATCTGGAAGGTATCCACCGGTCCCGAAGGTACCGAGGACGCCAGATGACGGATCCCTGGTGAGGAGTGTTTCATCCAACACCAGTGCCGATGCCGGGGTATCGTTACCGCTCGATGCCACCACCGTACACGGCTTAGGTATGTTCTGTGGAGGGTGAACCCCAGGAACAACCTGAAACCCCTTATAGGCTTTGGAGACCGAAGACTCCCGCCGGGGTTTTGAAGCCAGTGGACCCTCGAGGGCAAGGCCGGAGCCGTCTACATGCTGTGCATGAGACCTACCACTCGAGGACTGGCTAGTCTTAACAGACTGTTTGTGGGTTACCTGATCCTGTGTGGACTAAGAAGGGGACGGTGCCCCGAAGTTGGAGGGCAACCGTGTATCGAGGGAGCCTCGATGTTGAAAACCTCTTCTTACCAAACTGTTGTCAGGACCCAAGCAGGTTAGACACCGACTTCGAGGGTCTAAAAATAAAGCTGTACTGCCACAGTCTGAACATTTCTTGGAGAAAGTCTCTGGCGGTTCCATGAAGGAAAAAGAAGAGACCTAAAAGGCCTAAGAGACCGTGGGACACTATGAAGAAAAAATATATCCTGTGGAAAAGGAACATTTTTCAAGAAAAGAAAAGAAAACACCGGCGGTACCGGTGGCATCAGGAAGACAGCCGCGACCACAAGAAAAATAAAAAATAAAAACAAGAATTTTCTGCGGTGACAGGATGACATCCTGCCGGCTCCGCGGAAAAACGAAAACTGAGGAGAGGCAGTTGGGAAAGGCGGGAAGGCAGCACGCAGGCGTGCTGGGATGCTTCCAAAAGCTCTTGATTGGACGCTGGGAAGCGTTCCCGCGCAGACTCCGTCGGTACCGACGTACCCATATGTGAAGACTCATTCCTGCTTGTTCCTGGAGATATAGCTGTACTGAATGAATCCTTGGGGACCCGGACCATTCCTGAAGGAAGAGGCGAAGCCTACCTCCAAACCAGAGGAACCAGGGAATGGGCCCCCAAACTGTCATTGCACAGCCTGGAAGGATCCTCCTCTGGATGGAACTGGGTCTACTCCATCCGTCTTTTTACCCCACTACCTCTCCGGATAGCTGTTATTTATCAACCTCCTGACAAGTCCACCTCTACCTTTCTCTCTGACTGACTCGTGGCTTTCCTTCTTTGTGGACTCATCTTCCCCCTCCCTTATTCTTGGGGATTTTAACATTCATGTTGATAAACTCTCTGACCCTTATGCTTTAAAGTTTCTTTCCCTTACTCCTCATTCAACCTCCAGCTTTGCTATAACTGCCCCCCCCCCCCCCCCCAGCATGGCCATTTCCTCGACCTTGTCTTCTTCACAAATTGCTTACCCTCAAACCTCTGCACCTCACTTCTTCCCTTATCTGACCACCATTTGCTAAGCTTCATTCTTCATCATCCCCCCTCCCCCCTGCCTCAATCTCACCCAGTCTCCTCCAACCTCTTTATAAATCTTCATGCTATTGACCCACTGGCTCACCATCTCTTTCCTCCAATATGTCATCTGAGTCTATTGATGAAGCATTAGCTTCCTATAACACTACCCTCTCTTCTGCTCTGGATGCTCTTGCCCCAACCATGCCACGTCCTGTGAGGCGTATATCACCTCAGCCCTGAATATCCTCCACTACCCGCTATCTATGTTCCTGTGCTCGCTCAGCTGGGTACACTTTGCTCAAATCCCGCATCCCTGCAGTCTTTCTACACTTCAAATTCACACTTGCCTCTTTCCAGTCAGCCATTGCACCTGCCAAACCATACTATTATGTCCATCTGACTCTCTCGCTTCTGACCACTGCCGTCTCTTTACAACTCAATTCTCTCCTCAAGGTGCCTCTGACTGACCCCTCCTTTCCTTTCTGCCCAACCCTTGGCCAACTATTTCCATGACAAAGTCCACAAGACCACACTCAATTCCACACAAGGTCAGCTCCACGTCCTCTTCCCCCCTTCACTCTCAACTTTTCCCCTCAACCTCTGCTACCCTTACTTCCTTTTCTATGATCTCCGATGAGGAACTCACATACCTTCTTTCCTCCACCAAACTCACTACCTGCTCCTCTGATCCTAGTCCTACCTGTCTCCTAAGCTCCATCTCCTCTATTGTAATTCTTCCATCTCTCATATTCTCAACCTATCGCTCACCACTGCAACTGTTCCAGCAGCCTTTAAGCATGCTGTGGTCTCACCTCTCCTTCAGAAACCCTCACTTGACCCTACCTAACTATTGACCCATCTTCCTCCTCCCCCTTCATCTTTAACTACTTGAACGTGTGTTTCACCGCCTTTGCCTTGACTTTCTATCCTCTAAAGACCTTCTGGATCCCTTGCAGTCTGACTTTCATTCCTTCCATTCTACTGGAAACAGCTCTTGTCAAAGTCTCCAGTGACCTGCTCCTGACAAAATCAAAGGACTTTTACTCGAGCCTCATCCTTCTTGACCTTTCTGCTGCTTTTGACACTGTTGACCACAACCTTTTCCTTGATACCTTGTCCTCACTTGGTTTTAAGGGTTCTGTGCTATCTTGGTTCTCTTCTTATCTCTCCCATCACTCTTTGGTATTTGTTCTGGTGGATCCTCCTCTACTACTATCCCGCTCTCAGCTGGTGTACCCCAAGGGTCTATCGGGCCCACTCCTTTTCTTGCTCTATACCCAATCCCTTGGTATGCTCATCTCTTCCCATGGCTTTCAGCACAATCTTTACGTGATGAGACTGAGATCTACCTCTCTACACTTGAAATCTCCCTCGCCATCCAGGCCCGGATCTCTGCCTGCCTATCTGATACTGCTACTTGGATGTCTCACCACTGTTTGAAATTCATCATGGCCAAAAGAGAGCTTCTTATTTTTCCCCCTAAACCTATTTCCCCCCTTCCTCCTTTCTCAGTCTCTGTGGATGATGCTCTACTCCTCCCAGTTTCCTCGGTGCACAGCCTTCGGGTCGTCTGACTTCTCCCTCTCCTTCTCCACACACATCCAACTAATAGCTAAAACCTGTTATTTCTTTCTGTATAACATCAGCAAAATTTACCCCTTCCTTTCTGAACACACTACTAAGGCACTCATTCACTCTTTAGTGACCTCCTCCTTGCTGATCTCCCCCTGAATCAACTCTCTCCCCTTCAATCTGTTCAAAATTCAGCTGCGCAGCTAATCTTCCACCAGCCTTGATGTGCTCATATATACCCTCTTCTCAAGTCGCTTCACTGGCTCCCTATCCATTTCCATATCCAGTTCAGACTTCTCCTACTGACCTATAAGTGCACTCATTCTGCTGCTCCTTACTAACTTTCCTCTTTTCTTTTCCTATACCCCTCCTCGTGAACTTCGCTCCTCTGGCAGAGCACTTCTATCTGTGCCCTTCTCTTCTACTGCTAACTTCAGACTGATCCTTTCACCTTGCTGCTCTTATTCCTGGAATAAACTACCTGAATCGGTCCATCAGGCTTCATATCTGGCCCTTTACAAATCCAGGCAGAAAACTCACCTTTTCAAAGCTGCTTTTGGATCCTAACCCACTGTGTCTCCAATGTGTTTCCTTACCATTCCCCTAGATGTACCCTTATCCTCAGCTGTTGTTCTGTCTAGATTAGACTGTAAGCTCTGATGAACAGGGACAATCTTACACGTGTCTGTACAGTGCTGCGTACGTCTTGCAGCACTATTCAAATAATTAGCAGTACTTCTTGGGCCCAAGCACTCCAAGAAAATACTGAGAACCAGCCCAAAGTCCATAAACAGAGAAGAAGAAAAGCTTTTCAGGATGGCAGCATCAGGAGTCCCAAGGCCCTCAGAATTTTGAGGAGCAGGCAGAGGCTGATGGAAAAGCAGGCTCCTGCCCGCTTCACAAGCCCCCTGGACCTGTCCCCCGAAAGGCGGTAAGATGCTGTCTCACCCAGGTCCTTTCAACAGCTTCTCCAAATCAGACCCAAGAGAAGTGTCCTTCTAAGACCAGATGGGCAACCGGGCTTTGGAAGATGAGTCTGCTAACCCATGTCAGAGCCAAGCCAACACCGTTCACTGCCAGCAGGGCACAATTCCTGGCCATTAGACGTACCAGAAGGAAGGGGTAGCAGACTTCAAAAGAGGGGTAGAATCATCCAGCAGTAGAAACAGAATCCACTGGAGCAGGGCTCAAGACAACATGCCTGAATATACCAAAACTGAAGAACAGCAGCCACTTCAGCAAATTGGTTCTTTAATATGAATCCACCATTCCTTCCAAAGTATCCTTTAAGGCTAATCTGCCTTCCATGGGAATAGTGGTCTGACTGGTAACTGCCGTGACCTGGGCATCCACCTTGGAAATATCAAATCACACAATGCACTCCTCCTCCTCCCTTGGTCCCTTAGGCTGGGAGGCAGGGGAATCCAACTCTGACAAGAACAGGCCCTTAAGCAACTCTGGTAACAGGAAGACAGTAGTAGATTTCCACACCCCTTGAGGAGTGGATCCATCTTCAGTTCCTGCTCCATGCCTGGAGCATTTGCCAAGCTCAAGGTGGATAAGACCCTGGGAATCAATGCCTCCAGTTCATTCTTCTGAAACTAGTAGATAACATCAGCCTCCTCACAATCCTCTGAAGACAAGAGTACTTCTTCATCCACCTCAGACATCTGAATCCAAGTTACAGTCCAAATCTCTGACAGATCCCAGCTAATCCCCATCTCCAGGGGGCACCCAGGCAATCGAACAGGGCCTTCCACTCTTAGCCTGCCCCTCATTTATTTATTTATTTATTTATTTAGACAGTTTTGTATACCGCCTTATCCTTCAATCAAAGCGGTCACAACACAATTGGGGGATACATTTAACACACAGGGATATGAGACACATACACTAATACTTACAGGGAACATGGGCAATGGAGGGTTAAGTGGCTTGCCCAAGACCACAAGGAGCATCTGTGGGACTAGAAACCTCAGTCCTTCCGGCCCAAGGTTGCTGTCCTCTAGTGGGATTTGAACCCCCGACCTTCCGGCCTGAAGTACCTCGTGAGATTGTGCTTGGGGAGGGGACAGGCAACCAGAAGCCGCAGGGTCTGAATTTCCATGTCAGAACAGGCCTGTTGTAAAAAGTAAAAGAATTCTGGGGAGGACAATCCGGAGCAATGAGCTTCCCTATATCAGGGGACATAGTCGCTACTGATCCCTTAGAGGTCATGGAGCGGCACGCAGCACGGTCACCAGAACCTCCAACTCATTATCCTTATCCACAATGCCATCCACCACCTCCTGCTCTTAGGGAGGCAAGTCTGGACTAACCACATCCCCAAGCATAGAGTGGGGAGAGGAATCCCTTCAAGAAAAACTCAGAAGCTGCCAGAACTGGGTTTATATGCAGTTCCTAGATAGGAATAATATAGCCTCAGAAGGGAAGCAGTAGGCACAGATTTGCTACTGTTTAGTTTCACTGGTCAACATTGAAATCGTTACTGACTTTAAAAGGCCCTAATCTGTAGTATCTTCATGAGCTGAACATGAATAAAACATTAAAAAAAATTTATTGGCTCTCGTTTTGAAGATATTGCATGTAGTTCATTTTTGACGTTTCACTGTGTAAATTTATCCAATAGGACATTAACAACATCCCAAATAAGCCTTGAATGATGTAATATTGCATCACATTGCATAATATCAGCATGCACACATCATCCAGAGTTGATTGCATCATTTTCTGATGCAATGCAATACTACTGCCAGACGGCTGCTGAAGCCATCTGACGTACGCAGTCGGAAAGGCTGAGCATTTAAAATATTTCAGACTGTGTGCGAGACAGTTTAAGCTACCGTTACATGTAACTTTTATTAATCATATAATTTTAGCCATTTAGGTACAATACAGAACAGTAATGCCGTGAAAGTGCATTAATACCGTTGACAATTTCTTCTACATTTGTGGGAAAGTGACATTTGCCAACCAGAAGAAAAGTATCACTTCTCAACTGAAGAAGGCATATCATCTTTACTTTGGATGCAAGATTGGTGACCAAGACAAGCCTTGGGCCCCGCATATATGCTGCGCTACATGTACAACACAGCTTTCACAGTGGTTGAATTGCAAAAGCCCATCAATGCCATTTGCAGTCCCCATGGTGTGGAGAGAGCCAAGCAACCACAAATGACTGTTACTTCTGCTTGGTTCCTCCTCTTTCCAGCGGAATAACGAAGCAAAAGAAGTCGAGCATAGTCTACCCAAACATTCCATCTGCATTGAGACCAGTTCCACATGGTGAGGGACTTCCTATTACAGAACCTCCATCAGAATATTCTCTTGATTCATCTGATGAGGACAAGGGTGAGCCGATCTATTCTTCTCCTGGTCCGTCAGCATGCAGTGACCCAGATTTTCACTGGGATGCATATCAACTCCACACAGAATAACACAGGAAGAACTAAATGACCTGGTTTGTGATTTGGACTTATCCAAGAACAAGGCAGAATTGCTAGGATCAAGACTCCAACAATGGAATCTTCTAGAAGATGTCAATATTACTCCATATCGAAAGCGCCACCAGCAGTTGGAGCCTTTCTTCAGAAAGGAAAGTAATCTGGTATTCTGTTCCGATATTGAAAGCCTCATGAATGCCTTAAAAATCACTCATGACCCACAAGACTGGAGACTATTTATAGACTCTTCAAAACTGAGTCTGAAGGCTGTGCTTTTGAACAATGGAAACAGTTTTCCATCTATTCCAGTAGCGCATGCCGTCCACAAGACATACATACGATAACTTATAAAATCTACTGACTTCCATTAACTATAACAAGTACAGCTGGCACTTCTGTGGTGATTTGAAGGTAGTTGCCCTTTTAATGGGACTGCAGCAGGGATATATAAAATACATGTGTTTCTTATGTGAGTGGGATAGCCGAGCAAGGGATTGGCACTACTTGCGGAAGGAATGGAATCGCAGACAAAATGTAACAGTTGGAGAGAAGAATATCCAGCACCCAGCTCAGGTTCAGGTTCACAAAATCCTGCTACCACCCCCTTCACATCAAACTAAGTTTGATGAAAAACTTTGTGAAAGCCATGGACCGCACTTCGCTAGCTTTCCGATACCTGCATGAAAAATTCCCTCGACTCAGCAAAGCAAAGATTAAAGAGGGAGTTTTTGTGGGTCCTCAGATTTGAGAGCTCTTCAAAGATGACCGGTTCAACAACTTGCTGCAGGGTGATGCGAAACAAGCAGGAATATTAGGGCAGAAAACTACAAGGAACTAGTAGAAGACATGCTGATGCAGTATCAGAAACCTGGCTGCAATATGTCTCTAAAGATCCATTTCCTTGATTCCCATCTCGATTTCTTTCCTGACAACTGTGGTATGGTTAGTGATGAACAGGGCAAACGTTTTCACCAGGATATCGCAACGATGGAGCAAAGATACCAGGGAAAATGGTCCACTAAAATGCTGGCTGACTACTGCTGGACACTCCCCAGAGAAGCTCCCAAACAGCTGTACAAGAGACAGGCGAAAAAATCTAAGAAGTAGTCTATGACTTGTTTTTTTACAGGTATTAACCGAAGGCCTATTATATTTACTATTGACATGCATTTCATGATGTAAACATTAATTCTTGTAGATTACAAAAAAAATAGAGCCAACTTTGCAATTTCACTATCATATTCGTGTTCAGCACATAAAAATTGATAAGAAATTACTATTTTTATTTCAGTAACATGACTTTTGTAAAAATTTGTTGACCAGTGTTATCAAACAGTTATAACATATCTTCCTGGTTTATCAATATTTCTTTCAATTCTTCCGATGCATTGGGATCAGGGTTCTTTGGTGTTCCAATGTCAATGCCTCTACCACCGGCAGGGAATGCATCTCTAGAATTGGCTGCACAAAGATCGATTATGATGCCGAGGCTCCTCTCTGCTGCATCACTAACAGTTCTGCAAAGCAATCCTTAAGCACTTGCAGTAGGCACTTCTCTAAGGCTGCCGATTCCAAAGGCTGTGGGGCCTGAGCACCTTCAACAGATGTACCAGACATTTGTGCAGGGATATCAGCAGCTTAGTCTCAGCTGTCTGTGCCCCTCCAGTGTTCTGGAGGATAAGCAGCCCTCCCTTCAGGGGGGCAACTCACGCTGGCCCCCACTGCTCTCCACGTCATGTTTCGATGGGCTTTGATACCAATGCATCAGGCCCTTCACCTGGTGCTCGGTACGATCACCCCTTGACATCGATAGAGCAGAGGCAGAGTCTCTCCTCGATCCCAAGGCAGGGACCGGTCGATGGCCGATGCTCTGGGGCACTACAGGTGCTCAGCTCAGTCTGAGCTCGAGAGCCTCTCTATGTCGATGCACCATCCGGTGCATCTTGGATGCTATAGAGGCCGATGTCATCTGTGCCAAAGGGGATGGATCAGACCTCTGAGTGCCAAAAAGGGACTCTCACTGCTTCTCCTTACCTTTAAGACCTCTTTTTGTCATCTGCAGACAAAGCATAATAAGAGGATGGATGATCAGGTCCCAGGCAATGAAAGCACCAGTTGTGCCTATCCGTGATGGATATGGTTCTGGCACAGTTGGAACATTTTTTGAACCCGCTCGCTGGTTTTTGGGACATATCGTGGAAAACCAGCTGTGACTAAGTCTAACGGCTTGATGATGAAAATAGGCCCGACTGGGGCACTCGCTGGAGGCAGGGCCAGCAACGAAAGTGACAAAAGAGCAAAAAAAGCTAATTTTAAAAGAAAAGGGAAGTGAACTGTGATGACAGGCATACGAGGTTTTAGACAAAGATCCCATAGGGGGTAAAGGTTCCCCTACGGGATCTTTGCTTAAAGGCAAGACTGTGGATGTGTCCATGGGGCTCCATGGAAAATTAGACTAAAGAAGACGGCACCATGCCAGCAGGCGGGAAAGGAGGCGTGCAGGCACACTGGAGCCTCCCAAAAGCTTTCAATAGAAGCTGGGGAGCAGGTGTAGATTTATGTAAGAGCATTTGTGCACTAGTGGGAGTCATTGTAGGAGTCTACGTTAAAGAGTCACACAGGCCTTATACTGCCTTTATAAAATAATAAATAAATGTTTGGGTGTTTTCCCTCTATACAATAGCCATAACATAGGCACCTATTTTGGACTTTTCACATTGGCACCGTGTTATAAGGTGAAATTAGACTTACCTGCTAATTGCTGTTCCTTGCGGAACTCTAGTCTAGTCCCGGACATCTGGGGTATAAGCACCTCCTCCCGCAGCCTTGGAGACTGAGCCCATCACCTTTTTTGGTGACACCAGTATAAGTAGCCGAGGATCCGCCCCTCTGATCCAGTAACCTATTGACAAAGCAGACTCACCAGAGCAACAAGTAAGCAGATATATCACATTAAATCAAAAGTGTTTAACTGACACACTACATAGCAAGCAACTGAAGTATTAGAACAGGTACGCAACTGCCGAATACGGCTATTTGTCAGACAAGGCCAAACGAAGAAATTCGCCTAGCCTTGTCTGGCCCCCTCTCTAAAAGTCCCAGCAGGTACTGAAATCCCTGACCCCGAAAGACTTGCCTCGGGTCACCCCCCCTGTCTACAGACTAGGTTGACGCTGCAGTTTTGCCATACAAACCTTTAAATTCTTCAGGCCACAGAGATCTGCCAACAGTAGGGAGGGTCACGTGACTAGACTAGAGTTCCGCAAGGAACAACAATTAGCAGGTAAGTCTAATTTCACCTTCCTTGTCGTCCCTCTAGTCTAGTCCCGGACATCTGGGGATGTAACAGAGCAGTAAACTTCAACGGGAGGGACCCGCCAGACCAGCCTGAAGAACCGCCGATCCAAAACGCAAATCCCTGTCCGCCTGCACATCAATCCTGTAATGCTTGACAAAAGAATGTAGCGAAGACCACGTCGCCGCCTTGCAAATCTCCGCCGCAGGCACCAAACTATACTCCGCCCAGGAAGCCGCCTGCGCCCTAGTCGAATGAGCTCTTAACCCAGCAGGCACGACCTTACCGCGTAACAGATAAGCCGAGGAAATGGCCTCCTTAATCCACCGTGCAATAGAAGCCTTGGAAGCTGACTCTCCCCTCCTCGGGCCTCCAAACACGACAAACAACCTATCGGACTTACGGAAAACCGCCGTCCTTTGCAAGTACATCCTTAGCACTCTACTCACATCCAGCCTATGCAATTTCCTCCCAGCCTTGTCCGCAACCCCTTTCTCAAAAGCTGGTAAAGAAACCGCCTGATTCACATGAAAAACAGATACCACTTTCGGCAAAAACGAGGGCACCGTGCGCAAAACCACCTTTCTGTCAAAGGTGGTCAGGAAAGGTTCTCTACACGACAATGCTTGCAAATCCGAAATCCGTCGAGCCGAAGCAATCGCTACCAAGAACACCGCCTTTAGCGTGAGATCCTTCAACGTTGACCTGGCCAAAGGCTCAAATGGCGCACCTACCAACGCCTCTAGCACCAAATTGAGATCCCAATTTGGGACCTGGACCCGGTAAGGTGGTCACAGCAGAGAGGTCGCCTTCAGAAAGCGCTTTACGTCCGGATTGGCTCCAAGTACCAAACCCTGCACCTTACCTCGATAGCAAGAAAGCGCTGCCAGATGAACCTTCAAGGACGCCGGCGCCAGACCCTTATCAAAACCGTCCTGCAAAAAATCGAGGATCTGCGGAACTGAGGCCCTTAACGCCACCATGTGCCGAACCTCGCACCAGGCCTCAAATAATCGCCAAACGCGGATATATGCCAACGAAGTGTAATGACGCCTAGACCACAACAACGTAGAAACCACTGCTGACGAATACCCCCTGGCCGTCAACCTTGCCCTTTCAATAGCCAAGCCGTAAGCGAGAATCGACCCACTTGCGGCATGAGTAAGGGTCCCCTGCTGTAACAAATCTTCTCGGATCGGCAACTTCCACAGAGCTTCCACCAGGAGACGTACCAGGTCGGCATACCACGGCCTCCTTGGCCAATCCGGCGCCACCAGAACTACCTGTCCCCCTTGTGCAGTTCTATTCGCTGAACCAGATGACCTATCAAGGCCCACGGAGGAGACACGTAAAGAAGCTGCTCCTCCGGCCATGCCTGCAACAAGGCGTCCAAGCCCTCGGACATTCTTTCCCGCCGTCTGCTGAAGAACCTTTCTACTTTTGCGGAAGCGAAAGTTGCCATGAGATCTATCACCGGAACTCCCCAGCGCCGTACTATCATTTCGAACACCTCTTGATTGAGGACCCACTCGCCCGGGTCCACAGCGTTCTGACTCAAATAATCCGCGGTCACATTGTCCACTCCGGCTACATGCCCTGCCGACAACGCTACCAGATGCACCTCGGCCCACGCGAGAAGCTCCTCCGCCTCCAGCGCTGCACTGCTGGTGCCCCCCTGACGATTGACATAAGCTACCGCCGTGGCGTTGTCCGACAGGACTCGAATCGCACATCCCTGCACCTGGGACTGAAAGGCCTGTAACGCCAGCCTGACCGCTCAGAGCTCTAATCTGTTGATTGACCACTGGCTCTCCTGTGCAGACCACTGACCCTGAGCAAACTGCCGTTCGAAGTGCGCCCCCCAGCCGTAAAGACTGGCATCTGTCGTCAGCAGTTTCCAATCTGGCGACTCCAACGGCATGCCCCTTTCTAGATTTGCGGGATCCAGCCACCACTGGAGCGAGAGCTTCACCGGCTCCGGGCACACCAACCGACGCGACAACTGATCCGACTGATTGGACCACCGCCGGAGAAGCGCCCTCTGCAACGGCCGCATGTGTGCCCTGGCCCACGGCACAAGATCCAAAGTGGCCGCCATAGTCCCCAAAAGCTGCAGGTAATGCCACGCCGACGGGGCCTTCCTCCTCAAGAACTCCTGAACGAGATGCCGCAGACTGAGCTCTGAGAAGCGGAAGAAAGACTCTGCCTGCGCCTGTGTCGAAGTGAGCTCCTAGATACTCCAGCTCCTGGGTCGGTGTCAAGTTGCTCTTTGTGACGTTTACCACCCACCCTAAGCTCTGAAGGAACTGCACTACCCGAAGAGTAGCGTCCTCGCTCTCGGCCTGCGACTTCGCACGGATCAGCCAATCGTCCAGGTACGGGTGAACTAACACCCCCTCCCTGCGCAACGCCGCCGCCACCACTACCATCACCTTGGTAAAGGCTCGCGGAGCCGTCGCTAAGCCAAACGGCAAGGCCTGGAACTGAAAATGCCCCATCGGAACCGCGAAACGCAGAAACTGCTGATGCTCTAACTGAATGGGAATATGCAGATACGCCTCAGAGATCCAAAGAAGTCAGAAACTCTCCCTGCCTGACCGCCACTATGATGGACCGCAGAGTTTCCATGCGAAAATGAGACACACGGAGACACCTGTTGACGCTCTTGAGGTCTAAGATTGGCCGCCAGGAACATTCCTTCTTGGGCACCACGAAATAAATCAAGTATCGACCGCAGCCGCACTGGCTGACCGCAACTGGAACCACCGCGTCTAGGTCCCTTAACCTCTGCAGTGACTCCTGCACCGCCCGAAGTCTTGACTGAGTGCGGCAGGGGGACTGGACAAAGGATTCCGTGACGGGTCGTTGGAACTCTAGGGCATACCCCTCTCTTATGACCTCCAAAAACCAATGATCCAATGTTATTTGGACCCAGGTTGGGTAAAACTGTTTTAACCGACCCCCTACTGGCACTAACCCCGCCTGGGCCCGCCTTGCTTCATTGTGGCTTTTTGAGGACCGAAGAGGAGGCGGCTCCAAAACCCCTTCCCGCTCCCCGGAAACCCCGAAAATTCTGGGACCTATACTGAAAATGTCCCCTTTGAAATTGTCCAAATCTTGGCGTTCGAAATCTCCGAAACTCCCTCTGTTGACTTCTGGACGGCGTCAGCTGGCAACTCTGCTTCTGCTTATCCTCCGGCAGCCTACCCCCTTTAGACTTCCCGAGGTCTTTCACTAACTTATCCAAATCTTCACCAAACAGAAGCTTACCCCAAAAGGGGAGCTTTCTGAGCCGCGCCTTAGAGGCGCCATCGGCCACCCAATTGCGTAACCAGAGGTACCTGCGTGCCGCCACCACGGAAGCCATACTCTTCGCCAAGCCTCTGAGAAGATCATACTGCAGATCAGCCAAATAAGCAGCGCCAGACTCCAGGTGGGCTGTCTCCTCCACCGCCTCGTCCTCACGACCCAACTGGATCCGCTGAGCCCAACATAAGCAACCTCTCGCTACCCATGCTCCGCAGATGGTCGCTTGCATAGATAAAGCATTGACATCAAACACCTGCTTCAGCAAAGTATCAAGCCGACGGTCCTGTGCATCCTTAAGGGCCGCACCGCCCTCCACCGGAATCATGGTCTTTTTAGAAACCGCGGAGACCGCCGCATCCACCCTGGGAGATTTAAAAAGCTCCCTATCCTGCTCCTGCAACGGATACAGCCGGGCCATGACTCTGGAGCCCTTAAGTCCTGCTTCCGGCATGTCCCATTCTTCCTGAATCATTTCCTTAAAAACTCGATGCATAGGGAACACCCTTTGCGACTTCCGTGTCGCCTGAAGCAACGGGTCCTCCAAGGCAGAATCCGCGACGCAGTCAGCCACCGGCATGTTCAACGCCTTCAAAGTCTCAGAGATGAGAGCTGCCAGTTCCTCCCGGCGGAAGACCCTAACCACTCTGGCCTGGTCCTCCTGCTCTGCAATCTCACCTTCTTCCAGGTCCAAATCTTCCTCCGAATCCGGACCTTCAGAGATCTCTTCCGGATCTACTGCTACTCTAGCCTACTTACAGGGGGTGCCCACCGGACCCTCAGATTGAGGCACCGCAGACCTCTTCAGGCCCCCCACAAACTCCGCAGTACCCTGCTTTCCCGCTAGGGCCTGCTGCAACAAAAAGAAAATCCTGCGAGAAAATGGCTCCTAACCCCCCCTGCAAGCCCGACTGGGAAGGGGAGGGTTCCGCTGCCAGGGAAGGTCCCTGGGAGGACCCCTAAGTCCCTGCCGGCGAGCATGTCTCAGGGGAACCCGGCGGCCCTTCATTTAGGACAGCACCCGGCTCCTCCACTTCCTTGGACTCTGCCTCCAGAGCACATCCTTTACAGACCCCCATCTCGGAAAGGGATCCCCTCTTGGCCCCACACATGACACACTGGGGCCTGGAAGGCATCTCGGCAAGCTGGGCCAGCTGAGAAAAGCCCCTGCCCCTCTGCCGCTATAAGAACAGCGTGGCCGGATCAATCCTCTGTCCTCTATATTTTTTTTTATTTTTTTTTTTGTTTGTGGAAAGAAACAAAGGAAAATAAAGAAATAAAGCAGCCCCTTCTAAGGCCTAAGAAAAAACACGCGCGCCGGCGCTCAGCATTTCCTGCCCAAACGCAGCGCGAGAAAGGCCGTGCACCGCCTACCTCTGCGCCAGCAGAATGCCGCGCTTTTTAATCCGGGCCTGGTCGTCGCGCCCCGAGGCTTCCTCACCCGCCTGGAAACCGCGTGCACTAACTGCGGCCCTCTCGGCACCCGGGCTCTCCTCCGGTCCAGCTCCTCAGATGTTTCTCCGGCGCCCGACTCATCGCGGCAGCCCAAAAAGCCCGCGGCAAGGCTGCAGAGCGCGGGGCGGGTCTCCTCAACGTCTCCTCACCCACAGCTCGGGATCGAGAGACGGAGGCCCCAACAGCAGCTCCCACACTCCACCCGGACACAGTACCTGCCGGGAGGGGGGGGAGAGGGGGAACAAATTTCGCCGGTAAGCACACAGCTGTTCAGCAGGCAAAACCTTTGCTGAAATTTAAAGCCGTAGGCACCTTCAGGCAGACCAATAAAGCGGATTCAGCCTCTTAGCTTATATTCTTTTTTTTTTTATACTACCTAACCAACTAATTGCTCTAGTGAGCCCCTTCGTGGCTCACACCTCCTTCAGCTGCATTGGAGACTGAGCTTACTGGATCAGAGGGGCGGATCCTCGGCTACTTATACTGGTGTCACCAAAAAAGGTGATGGGCTCAGTCTCCAAGGCTGCGGGAGGAGGTGCTTATACCCCAGATGTCCGGGACTAGACTAGAGGGACGACAAGGAAAGTAAGCCCCATAAAGCAGAGCTTGACAATTTACAGGCAAGAGGTCACCAGGACATCAAGAAATTAAATCATGGAACACAGAATTTCACGTCCTCTGAAATTTTTAATTCTGGCATCTGTTTTCCTGCAGCAAGTAAACAAGCTCTATCCTATGATATGCACTATGCAACTGGTATCAGTAAGTTTGAGTCACATAATGCATGAACTGCCTGATGTCATGAGATTTGAAAACATAAGATCAGCAGGCAGTTCCAGCATCCTGCAGCTCAAACTTACTGAGCCAATCATGTGGTACAGCTGACAGGAGAGATCTTGTTTTTACCATGGTAGAATTAGCAGACAGCAATATGAGGAATGAGGATGGATGGGTAGCCAAAGTCTGCATCAAGTCTACTGGATGGTTAAATGGGCAGATAGTATCCACACTGCTAGCACTTGGGGAGGAGAATAAAGTGGGAGGGGACAGATTAACAAAAGAGTGAAGAAACATGATGAGTGAGTGAGACAAATAGAATGGGAGGGGAGGAAATGAGCATGAGACAAACACTGGCGGGACCCAGACCATGATGTTAGCTGAAGCCAAGAAAAACACACCTCATGAAGAGCTATAGGGGGGAAAGGGTAGTTACTCACCTGTTACAAGTGTTCTCCAGAGACAGCAGGAATCAATCCTCACACATGGGTGATGTTGGCGCTGACGAAGCCCCATGGAAGCATCTTCCCAGCTTTCAAAGAAAGTCTTTGGGAGATGCCACCACACGAGTGATCCCCTTCCCGCCCAAGGGTGTCATCTTACTCAGTCAGATGACATAGCTAGAGCTGACAAAAGAAGATGGCAAAAACTGTACGATTCCAAGGGGAGGAGGAAGGATTGTGAGGACTGATTCATGCTGTCCCTGGAAAACACCTGTTACAGATGAGTAACTACACTTTCCCCAGGAACAAGCAGGAAGTCAGTCCCAACATATGGAACTCCCTCCCTTGCTACAGACTACCAAGAACCTGTAGAAAAACACAGCCCAGCTGTGAGCAGCCGCAAGAGAGTCTGAAGAAAGACTTTAAGGACCCCAGTGTTCAGGGAGAACCATCACTCTGGAAGCCTGAATAGGAAAGGTCAGAGGGCAGGAGTTGCCTAAACCCCAAACAGATTTCGGAGTATGGCTTGGCCGAAGGTACTGTCCCATCAAGACTCCCTCTCCAGGCAATAGTGAGCTGCAAAGGTGTGAACTGAGGACCAGGTGGCAGCCCGGCTGATGTCTGCCATAGGGATAGAGCTTAGGCTTGCAACAGAGGTCGCCATAGCCCTGATGTTGTGTGCTGTTACCCAGCACTCAGAGCCCAGCCTGATCATGGGCGAAGACTATGCAATCTGCCACCCAGGTGGACAGGATCCGCTTGGTAACAGCCTCCCCCAGTCGACTGGGGTCATAGGAAACAAAAAGCTGCGAGGCTTTGCGGTGGCCCTGAGTATGTTGCAGGTAGGAGGACAGGGACCTCTTAAAATCCAGAGTATGGAGAATGGCCACCGCCTTGTCGGCATGGGACCAAGGAAAGGTGAGGAGCACCACCTTGGTTGAGGTGGAAGGTGGATACCACCTTTGGAAGGAATTTAGGGTGGGTGCGAAGAATGACCCTATTCTTGTAGAACCTGGTGTAAGGTGCCTCAGTCACCAAGGCCTGAATTTCGCTGACATTGCGGGCAGAGATGAGCACCACCAGGAAGATGACCTTCCAGGAGAGAGAACGCAAATGGCAGGTAGCCAGAGGTTCAAAAGGCGGCTTGGTGAGCTGCGTCAGAACCACGTTGAGGTCCCATTTCACCAGGGGTGGGCGGATGGGAGGCTTAGAGAGCAGAAGGCCCCGCATAAATCAGGTAATGAGGAGCTGCGCAGAGAGAGGTTTACCTCTATGGAATGATGGTGTGCCAAGAGCGTGCTCAGGTGCACTATGACAGAGTTGGACTTGAGTCCAGTTTGCGAAAGGTGAAGCAAGTATTGCAGCACTGTGTGCACCTGACAAGAGAATGGGTCAACCCGTTGCTCCACATACCAAACAGAATCTGTGCCACTTGAAGGCATAGGCTCATCTCGTGGAGTTCTTACCAGAAGTCAGGAGGATTTTCTCCACCTCCCTTAAGAGGTTGAAAGGTGCTAAGGCTGCCCGTTCAGCAGCCATGCTGTTAGCGACAGGGACCCCAGGTTAGGATGAAGGAGGGAGCCATCCTCCTGGGTCAGTAGCCCCGGAAGTTCCCCAGAGGGACCAGGAGCTCCAGCGAGAGGTGGAGCAACAGGGGAAACCAAGGCTGCCTGGGCCAAGCAGCTCATGGAGACCTTCTCCCACAGGACCTTGGAAAGGTTCCAGGCGATTAGTGGTGTGGGAGGGAAGGTGTACAGAAAAAGCCCCCGATCACGAGATGAGGAAGGCATCCGCCACTATCTGGGACCGATGCGGTTGGGAACAGTAGAAGAGGGGCAACTGAGCATTGGTCGGGCTGGCGAAGAGGTCCAGACTTGGGATTCCCCAGAGTCGGAATAGCTGCTGCGCCACCCTGGGATCTAGTCGCCATTTGTGTGGCTGGAGGACCCTGCTTAGCCTGTTTGCTAGGACATTGTCCTGGCCCAGCAGGTATACTGCCCTAAGCATTCCCTGACTGATCACGTAAGAGCAGAGGGCTACTGCCTAATGGCAGAGGCGCAGAGACACTGTGCCTCCCCACCCGCTTGTTCAGGTATATCATCACGACCTGGGTGTCTGTTTGGACTAGCACGGACTGGTTCCACAGGCAGTGGTGGAAGGCCTTGATTGCCAGAAAAATGGCCTTGAGCTCCAGCAGACTGATCTGTTGCTGGCTCTCCGCTAAGGACCAGTTGCCCTGAATGCACAGTTCCTCGCAGTGGGCACTCCAGCTCAGTAGGGATGCGTCTATGGTGAGGACCCTCTGGGGATTGGAAGGGCATGCCCTTCTGCAGGTGCTGTGCACCTGGCCACCAGTTTAGTGATTCTGCTAGTTGATGGGACACTGAGACCCTGTCCCGGAGCCGGACTGTGGTTTGTGTCCACTAAGTGGAGACACTACTGAGCTGCCTGCATGTGGAGGCAGGCACTGGGAACCACATGAACTGTGGATGCCATGTGGCCTAGTAGGTGGAGCATGGACCATGCTGACACTGAGTGATAGTGCTGTACCTTGGTGGCCATGGCCCTGAGGCAACCCGCTCTGTCCAGGAGGAGGAAGGCCATGGCTTGGAGAATGTCCAGACAAGTTCTCATGAACTCCAGATCCTGTGATGGAGTGAGGTGAGATTTTGGGTGGTTTATTATGAATCCAAATGCTGCACGACCTTGATGGTGCGGGCTGTGGCCTGTTGCACTTTGGTGGCTGTGTCCCCTTTCACGAGCCAGTCGTCCAGGTATGGGAAGGAAAAGCCCCCTTGGAGACAGAGGTAGGCGGCCACCACTGCCAGGCATTTGGTGAAGACTCTTGATGAGGCGGCTAGGCCAAAGGGTAGTACCCTGTACTGGTCACCCCCAACCATGAACCTTAAGTACAGCATGATCAGTAACAGGTGATCTCTGGGAACAGCAAGAATTTAGTCCTCACATATGGGTGACATCTGGTACTGATGGAGCCCGCATGGGAGCAGTCCACTACACATGTGCTGGTGCCTTCCCGCTGTTCTGACTCGCCTCAGTTGTATAGTTGAAGAGAGAGAGAGAGAGAGAGAGAGATACAACTCCTTGGGGAGGTGGATGGTTTGTAAAGACTAAATTCCTGCTGTTCCTGGAGATCACCTGTTACAGGTGAGTAACTATGCTATCTCCAGGAACAAGCAGGAATAAAGTCCTCATATATGGGAGTCCCTAGCTGAGAGATCTCAGGGATGTCTGTGATGTGTTGGCCCCGACCTCCCATAGCTGAGATCTAAAAGAGTGGGCAGGGGATAGGAACTGTGCTAAGTCCCAAAGAGATGAAGGACCGCCTGGCCAAAGGCTGCATCCCAGCGGGAGTCCTTGTCCAAGCAGTAGTGGGCTGCAAAGGTGTGGATGGAGGACCACGCAGCAGCTCGGCATATTTCAGAAATGGGGACTGCTCGGAGGTTTGCAACAGAGGTAGACATTGCCCGAACATTGTGAGCAGTAACGTGCCTTGTTAGGGAGAGTCCTGCTTGCCCATAGCAGAAAGATATGCAGTCCATTATCCAGCGTGAAAGGGATCGTTTGGTTACTGGTAGTCCCAGATGAGCTGGATTAAAGGATACAAAAAAGTTGAGAGGACTTCCTGATGGTTTCCATCCTCTGTATATAGAAAGCCAAAGCCCTTTTGCAGTACATGGTATGCAGGGAGACTTCCACCCGGGAGGCGTGTGGTCTGGGGAAGAAGACAGGGAGGTTGACTGATTGATGTGAAAAGCAGAGACCACTTCCGGAAGGAAGTGTGGGTGTGTCCGCAGGACCACCTTGTCATGGTGAAAGCGGGTGTAAGGGGCGTGAGCCACTAGGGTCTGTAGCTCACTTACACATCTGGCAGAGGCTATGAGGAAAAGTACCTTCCAAGAGACACAGTGGAGCTATGCTGTAGCCCAGCGGTTCAAAGGGCGGTTTGAGTAGTTGAGCCAGAACCACATTGAGATCCCACGCCACTGATGGTGGGCAGAAAAGCAGCATAGTCAGGAGGAGGCCTCTCATGGGGAGGTGGTGGAGATTGGTTTACCATTCACAGGGGTATGAAAAGCCAAGATGGCACTGAGGTGCACGCTTATCGAATTAGATTTGAGCCCCTGAGAAGAGAGATGACATAGGCAGAGTAGCAGTGTCGGAAGAGATGCCTCAAAGGGATTGTGAGCGTTGTTGGAACACCATGAGGTGTATCTGCGCCACTTTAGGGAGTAGGCCTTCCTAGTGGATGGCTTCCTGGAGGAGGATTTTTTTGACTTCCGCCGATAGGGGAAGGTGGCGTAAAGCTAAGCTCTTGGGAGCCATGCTGTCAGGCGAAAGGACCGAAGATTGGGATGGAGGAGTGCTCTGTCATTCTGAGATAGAAGACCCGGATCAGATTCTAGATGGATCGCTGGGTCTGAGAGCGCTGTAGGAGGAGGGGAAACCATGGTTGGTGAGCCCAGTGAGGGGCTATGAGGATCATGTAGCCTTTGTCTTCCTTCAGTTTCAAGAGGGTTTTCAGGATTAGGGGTGTAGGGAGAAATGCATAAAGCAGACCCTGACCCCAGTGAATCATGATGGCGTCAGCCGAAAGGCTGAGTCTCGATGGGATCTTCAAGCAGAAGTGGGGAAGTTTGGCATTCACTTGAGTAGCAAAGAGGTCGATCCACTGAGTTCCCCAGGTGTCGAACAAGTGTTCAGTCACCGTACAGTCTAGGGACCACTCGTGAGGTTGGAGCAAGCAGCTGAGTTTATCCGCCTGCAGATTGTCCTGACCTGGAATGTAGACTGCTCTCAACTGCATGTGGTGTTGAATGGCATGGCAAAGTTCTATAGTTGGCAAACTTCCTGGCATAGGGGAAGGGAGTCCGTTCCTCCCTGTTTATGTAAAACACTGCTACTTGATTGTCCGTATATATGAGGATTGAACTGCTGGAGAGATGGTCCTGGAAGACTTGGAGAACTCTCGACACCGCCCGAAGTTCCAGGAGATTTATTTGTTGTCTGGACTCTTGAGTGGTCCAAAGGCCCTGCATGGAGAGAACCTCTAGGTGAACTCCCCAACCGTGCTTTGAAGCATCCATGATTAGGATATGCTGCGGGTTGGGGGATCGGAATGGTGACCCTTTGAGGAGTTTTTCTGGAACGGACCACCATTGTAGAGTGTGTGCCATGGGAGGCATTATTTGAATGGAAGCATGCAGATCTCCCATGGCCTGGAACCACTGAGTCAATAGAGTCCATTGTGCTTGCCGCATGTGTAGCCTGGCGTGTGGGGCTACATGAACGGTGGAGGCCATGTGTCCCAGTAACTTTAAGGAGTGTGCTGGTGCACAATGGCGCCAATGCACGCTGTTCACTAGGAGTATGAGTCTTTGCATTCGGTCTTGTGGGAGAAAGGACTTGCACTGGGTGGTGACTAGGATGGCTCCAGTAAATTCCAGACTTTGTGTGGGGATTAGGTGGGATTTTGGAAAGTTTATTACAAAACCTAGAGACTGCAGAAGTCCTATGGCTTTGGACTGGGCTGAGCAGAGTTCTCAAAGGGAGTCTGCCTTTATGAGTCAGTTGTCTAAGTAAGGGAAAACAAAAACTTTGTTGATGCACAGATGAGCTGCTACCATGGCCATGCATTTTGTGAAAATTCTTGGCACTGAAGCTAGGCCGAAGGGAAGAACTCTGTATTGATAATGCACTCCTTGGCATATGAACCTAAGATATTGCCTGTGTGATAGGTGGATGAGTAAGTGTAGGCCTCTTTGAGGTCCAGGGAACAAAGCCAGTCGTTTGGTTGGAGATGAGGAAGGAGGGTCAAGAGATCTTGAATTTTTCTTTTACAAGGAACTTGTTGAGGTCTTAGAGATCCAGAATAGGCCTGAGGCCTCCTGACTTCGTTGGAATGAGGAAGCAGGGGGAGTAGAAACCTCTGTGGTGTTCTTGAGGAGGTACCAGTTCAACGGCTCCTTGGGTTAGGAGAGAGGTTACCTCCTGTTGTAGAAAGGCATTGAGGGAGGGTCTTTGAAGGAGCTACGTTTCTGAAGTGGTAAGGGGGGAGTTCCTGAAAGTTGAGATGGTATCCATTCTGGATGATGGTAAGAGTCCATCTCTCCAAGGTGATGTTTTTCCATTGCGTGAGGAATTTTGAGAGTCGTTCTGGAATGTGCAGTACATCTAAATGGGATGGACTGGCCCATGCTCCTGAAGTGGGAGTCAAAAAGACAATGTGGCTGCTGCAGCTGTGGTTGCTGTTTTGATAGCCTGGGCTTTTTGGCCTGTTTGCACCCTTGCTGTTTATGCTGTGAAGGATAGGTAGGCTGGGCATACTGGTAAAACCTCCTCTTCTTGGTATAGAAGGTTTTTTGTTTTTTTTAAATTGGGCCTTCTTAGAGGGGTCAGATGTTTTCCTCGACAGTCTTTTGAGGGTAGTATCGTTAGTTTCCAGTTCACCGGCTTTCTCACGCCAGTTCTTTCCAAACAGGTTCTCACCTGTACAGGGGATTTTAGAACAGTGAATACAAGATAAGCTAGCTAAGTCAGAGGATTGAAGCCATGCTAGTCACCTTGCCCTGATGCTATGGAAGAGACTACACTAGAGGATTCAAATGCATCAGAAGCAACCCTGTTCATAAACTTTGACACGTTTTGGCTGTGGGACAAAACTGCTTGGAAGGCTGGACGTTTTTCTTCTGGAAGGAAAGGCAGAAAGCCTTCCCAGTCCTTATTCAGCTCCTTGAGAAACATCCCCATATACAGGATGTAGGAGTTGATTCTGCTAGCTAACATGGAAGCCAGGAAAGTACAGTGAGCAAAGGAATCAAGGGTTCTCGATTCCCAACCTGGAGGAAGGGATGCATGGGTTTTCCCACTTCTAATGCGGCGCATCGCCAATTCCACCACTATAGCATTGTCCCGCCTCCAAAGGAAGTTGTTTACCACTTCCTTTGGAGGCGGGACAATACTGCACGGAGCCCGTTTAGAGACAGAAAGGCTCCGCAACGGTTTTACAGGCATAGCCACGGTTCAGTAAGAGGCAGGGAGCCACAGCAGCAGAAGGAGGCAGACATGGGGAGAGGGGAGCAGGGAACCTGCAACGGGGCCAACATGGGGGGAGGGGGCCTGACATGGATGGATGGAGGGGGAGGCTGACATGGAGAAAGGGGGGCTGACATGGAGAAAGGGGGGCTGACATGGAGAAAGGGGGGCTGACGGATGGAGGGAGGGAGGGAAGGGCTGACACTGATGGATGGATGGATGGAGGGAGGGCTGACATGGACAGAGGGATGGATGGAGAGAGGGGGGCTGACATGGACAGAGGGGGGCTGACATGGACAGAGGGAAGAGACAGGGGGACGTACTGGACAGACGGGGGATATATGCTGGACAGAGGGGAGAGACCGTGTGGGTTAGGATTATAATAGGCTAATGGGGGGCTAGGACTGGTAATGGACTGATCAAGGGGGGAAGGGTTGGGACTGGTAATGTGCTGATAGGGGGGTAGGACTGGTAATGGCCTGATGGGGGGCTAGCATTGGAAATCAGCTGATCAGGGAGGCTAGGACTGGTAATGGGCTGATGGGGTGGGGTAGGACTGGTAATGGGCTGATTAGGGGAGCCTAGCACTGGTAATGGGGTTGAGGAGGGACTAGCACTGGAAATGAGCTGATTAGGGGAGGCTACCATTGGTAATGGGGTTGAGGAGGGACTAGCACTGGAAATGAGCTGATTAGGGGAGGCTACCATTGGTAATGGGGTTGAGGAGGGACTAGCACTGGAAAAGAGCTGATTGGGGGGCTTCGATTGGGACAGGGCTGATTGTGGGGAGGGGAGGATAGAGCTGCTGGCCCTGGAAGAAAACTGGGGGCCCAAGGCTACAAATGGGCTGATACGAGGGGATGGGAGAATGGAACTGGAAGGGAGTGGATCTGAGAGGGGCTGCCATGGTATTTGTACTAGAAGGGACTGGTCAATGGAGAAGGACAGGGACTGGAAGGGAATGGACACCAATGGCAGTCATGGGAATGCAAGTTGACATTGGAAGGTACTGAGAGTGAGGACTGGAAAGGGGCTGATACTGGGGAGGGTTACTGGGACTGGAAATAGGCTGATGGAAAGTAGTGAAGAAAACGAAAGAAGAGATAAGAAATGGCAGATGGACCACAGACCACAGAAAGAGAGCGAAGAGAAGACAGGAAAGCAGAAGCCTCAGATCGGGACCAGCATGATCAGAGAATAAATTGGTCAGACAAAGGTAGAAAATATAATTTTATTTCATATTAGTGATTTGACTACAAAATCATCATAATTTTGAAATCAAATATTGTTACTTGTTATTGTGATTAATTATTGTGGTTTAAATAAGTAAATTTTATAAATAAAAACATATTGCAACGGCCTATAATATATTAATTCAACAAATGATTACAGCGATAATGCGTTAACTGTAAAGGAAGAGAGATGCATTTGATTTTATCATTGGGGGTCACCACAAGTTGACCAATGGTAAAAGGGGTGACGGTACGAAAAAGGTTGAGAATCACTGCTCCAGAGAATAGCAGTGGTACCAGCATCGAGTATCACGGTGGTGTCGGTTGATGTCCTCCGGTTCCATCCGATGCCTGGACCACGAAGGATCTGTGCTCGGTAGCAACGGAGATGGTATTGGCATTGGACATGGTATATCGGCATTGGGCGTGCCGTCGGTATTGGAACCGGTATCGAGGACATCAGATCTATCAGTGCCTGCTGGGACGAAACCGGTGGAGGCATCAAGGTCAAAGTCAGTAGCAGGGTCTCCGGGGCCGAGGCATTACTGGCACCAAGGCCACCAGCAGAGACTGCTAAGGGTCCATTCTAGAGCCAGCATGCGCTGGTCTAAAGAAGTCTTCTGTACCTGGTCACCAGATGGAGCAAGACTGGCTGCCATCGTACCAGGGCACGGCATCGAGGGTTTGGCAGAGGTCGAAGTCTCATGAACTTCTCAAATCCCCACCGAGGTTTTGGTGGACAAGTCCTCCTGCCGGGGAAGCCTGGACTGAAGTTGGATGAAGTCCGCGATGACTCCCAGTGTGAGCGGGAACATTCACAGGATCGCTCCTCTCAATGTCCTAAGCTTACAAGGAGAATCTTTGGACTTCAGACTTGGATCCTTTGCAATCTCCAAGGGTTCTTGGGGAAGAGACTTGTCCTTTTTTGGGTATGAAGGAGAGGGATTTTTGGATCTCTTCTCTCCATGCTTGGATTCTTTAGAGTGCTTAGAGGTTGGAGAACTCGATGACGCTCTTGAAGAGGTCGAGGCCAAGGAAAGGGTGTCTGAAGGGAAGAGTTCCCCAAACGTTTTGGCTCAGTTCCCAAGGCCCCTTTTAGTCATTTGTTTACAGAGGGCACACTCAGTAGGGATGTGATCCAGGCAGAGGCATTTAAGGCACCAATTGTGTGTCTGTGATTGAAATGGTACCAGCACACTTTGTGCACTTCATAAAGCCAATGGTGGGCTTCTCCATGGTGTGGGAGAGTGTAGACCCAAGGGTAGGCCCCAAGGGACAGGGAAGGTCCTGAGGGAAAAGGCCTGTTTTTGTGCTTTTTTTTTTTTATATTCACTTGGAGAGGTAGGAAAAGAAAATTAAGGGTAGAAAAAATAAATCAGTATCGAGCGATACGTGGTGAAGGCAAGGGTTTCTTCAGCAGTGGCAGGTGTTAAATCTGTCAGCACCGCGGAAAAAGAAGAACTGAAGAGAGTCAGTGAGAAGAGTGGGAAGGCACCAGCACATGCGCAGTGGACTGCTCCCAAACGCTTTCCTATTGGTGGCTGGGGAGTTTCCCACACAGGCTCTATCAGTACCCGATGTCACCCATATGTGAGGACTACATTCCTGCTTGTTCCTGGAGATTGCCTGTGACTGGGATGAATAAGGATGTGGGTATAAGCATCCTTTAGGTCCAGGGAGCATAGCCAATCTCCCTGCTGGAGGTAGGGCAGCAATGTACTTTTTCAGGTTTTGCAAGTCCAAGATGGGCTTTAGGCCCCCTGTTCTTTTTGGGGCCAGAAAGTAACTGGAGTAGAACTCCCCGACGCACTTTGTGAGGTGCGGAATTGCTGGAGGTGATCTCCAGTGAGACCCGCCAAAAAACCTGCGAATTCTTTTGCTAGGTCTCAGATACATGCCGATATACAGCTGGTAGACAACCTAGCATCGAGCCCTGGTAGCATTTGCATCCAAGGGGGTTGGGGATGCAGGACTCCCTGCCCGTGGCCATGGAAGAGTGAGTCTTCGGGCTTTTCTGTCGGTGCATAGTTGTCTCCACCACCATAGAGATGTGAGTGAGTTGCGCCTTCCAAAAGCCGTGGCCCCGTTGGACCCAGTACATAGTGTCAAGACTTCGGCTAATGCCGGTGTCACCCACATCCGAAGGAGTAGCCGCCAGAGGATGGCAGGGATAGATACAGTCAGGGCCTCCTTAGGAGGAACCTCATCCTGGAGGATTTCCAAATCCTTGATGCAAGGGTCCTCCTCCAACTCCAGGGCGAGACAAGGCTTTTGCCATGTCTCAGACAAACTCGAGGAACAATGTGTCCTTGGGGTGGGGGGACTGGCATCATGATGCCAGGGGAGAAAGATCCAAGGAGAGATCGCAGTGCTTACATGTCTCTGGGCAAGCCTCATCCTCAGACTCCCAGTCCGAGTAGTCAATTGAGGACTTGAGGTCAGACAGCTCCTGAGATGTCGGGCTCGGTTCAGGTCTTCGGTGACCATGGCGGCTGCTTGGCCAGAGTCACAAGCACTTGCCAGGGAGGATCTCGCTCCTGAGGAACGGGAGTGGGATCAAGACCCTCACCGAGGATCGGCTAGAGGCTCTTGAGGATCATCTCAGCAGCCCAGGGATCCTCGATATCGAGGTCCCTGCAGTCTCGGCATAAGCATTGGCAGGGCTGGGCATCGTTGCTTGCTCAGAGGAAAGGAAGGCAGTAACACTGTGTTCCAATGCCATCAGCTTGGCTTCCCACTCAGGTTGCAGCCTTCAATGCGGACACCGGTGTGACTGGGTCCGGCATTTGTGAGGAGAGGGAGTCTTCGATGGGTCAGCCTTGGGTCCTTGAGGATTATTTCTTTTTCTTGCCTTCACGCTCCAGAGAACCCTTGTCTGAGTGTCCGTAGGCCCGAGTGGGTGCTGGGGACTTTATGCAACTCAAAGGATCCATGTGGGGCCTTTGAGTGCAAGACTACCAGAGACACTGGGCCAGAATCTGACCTGTAGAAGATGTCGTCTTGCTTCTGCCGATGACTTTGGATGGCCTTCACAGACATTTTCTTCCACAGGGCACAAAAACCTCTGGGTCATGGTTGGCACCTAGACACCAGAGGCAGCAATCATGTGTATCGGTTAAGGATGTGTTTGAGCATCGATCACACCTTTTGAATCTACTGGCCATTGGGGCAAAAAGGACCCCTGCGAGGTCAAGGGCCCTGGATGCGGCCAGTGGTTAAAAAAAGGCATGAACCGCACTGGAAGAAAAAGCGTAGTTACTCACCTGTAACAGGTGTTCTCCAGGAGCAGCAGGAATCAGTCCTCACATATGGGTGACGTCGGCGCCGACAGAGCCCTCACGGAGCAATTTTCCCCAGCTTTCAAAGAAAGCCTTTGGGAATTGCAGCGCGCATGCGCGGTCCTCTTCCCGCCCAAGGGTGCCATCTTGCTCAGTCAGATGACATAGTTAAAAGACAGCAAAAAAATTAGCAAAAAAACCGAAAGCATAGAACTGCAACTCCAAGGGGAGGAGGGAGGGTTGTGAGGACTGATTCCTGCTGCTCCTGGAGAACACCTGTTACAGGTGAGTGACTACGCTTTCTCCAGGACCAAGCAGGAAGTCAGTCCTCACATATGGGACTCCCAAGCTTAAGGCTACCGGAGACCCTAAGCACAAAAATGAGCTCCCTCAAGCTCAGTAGCCAGAAGGAAGGAATCTTCTCTGAATACGTCTCCAACCAGTAGCCCAACATCCGGGGTGGAGGGTAGGAGTTGCCTATACCTCGAAGAGGTTACGGAGGACTGCCTGTCCGAAAGCACTGTCCCTGCGGGACTCCCTCTCCAGGCAGTAATGGGCCGCAAAGGTCTGGCTTGAAGACCAAGTAGCGGCCCGGCAGATGTCTGCCAATGGAACAGAGCGGAGGTAAGCTACTGACGTAGCCTTCGCCCGAACACGATGGGCCGTGACTCGACTTTCCAAGGGGAGGCCGGTTGCTTCGTAAGCCCAAGCGATACAGTCAGCAATCCAGATGGACAGAGTACGCTTGGAGACAGGGAGCCCCAACTTATTGGGGTCATAAGAGACGAAGAGCTAAACAGCTCTTCTGTGCTCCCGCGTACGGTCAAGGTAGAAGGTCAACGCCCTTCTACAGTCCAGGGTATGCAAGAACATTTCAGCTCGGCTGGAGTGTAGCCTGGGAAAGTAGGTCGGAAGCACCACCTCCTGGTTGATGTGAAAAGGGGAAACCACTTTGGGAAGAAACTTAGGGCGAGTCCGTAGGACTACCCGGTTCTTGTAGAACCTAGTGTAAGGAGGATCAGACACCAGGGCCTGCAGCTCACTAACGCGTCTAGCAGAAGTGATGGTCACCAAGAACAATGTTTTCCAAGAAAGAAAACGAAGAGGACAGGTAGCCATAGGCTCAAACGGCGGACAGGTAATCCGCTGTAAAACCACATTGAGATCCTAGTCCGGGGCTGGTGGGCGCAAAGGTGGTTTAAGGAGAAGGAGGCCTCTGAGAAAACGAGCCACCAGAGGATGGCTAGAAAGAGGTCTGCCCTCCACCGGCATGTGGTGCGCAGAAAGAGCACTGAGGTGGACCTTGACCGAGTTGGACTTAAGTCAAAGATTGGAGAGGGAAAGCAAGTACTGCAAGACCACTGACGCTGAACAGGAGAAGTGATCTTGAGACTGCTGAGCACACCAGACAGAGAACCGACGCCACTTCAGAGCGTAGGACTTCCGGGTGGAGGGCCGCCTGGAGGCCAAAACGACCTCCTCCACATCTGGAGGCAGGCGGAGGGGAGCAAGGACTACCCTTTCAGCAGCCAGACCATCAGATGAAGCGACCGGAGGTTGGGGTGCAGGAGAGTCCCCTGATCCTGTGACAGGAGGTCGGGCTGACACCCCAGAGGAAGAGGGGTGTCTACCGCCAGCTGCATTAGAAGTGGGAACCAAGGTTGTCTCGGCCACCGGGGAGCCACTAGGATCATCGATGCTTTGTCTCTGAGAACTTTGAAGAGTGTCCGAGACACCAGCGGCATGGGAGGAAAGGCATATAAGAGGCCTGTGGACCATGGAATCAGAAAAGCATCTGCCGCTACTCTGAGAGGATGCGGTTGTTGAGAGCAGAATCTGGGGAGTTGCCGGTTCAGAGGACTGGCAAACAGATCCATGGTGGGGAGGCCCCACTTGAGAAAGATCCGCTGAACCACCATCGGATCCAGCCTCCACTCGTGCGGCTGGAGGATCCTGCTCAGCTTGTCGGCCAGGTAATTTTCTTGACCTGGGAGATAGACAGCTTTGAGGATAATTCCGTGGTGGACAGCCCAAGAGCATAGCTTTTGTGCCTCCTGACAGAGAAGGAAGGAGCCTGTCCCGCCTTGTTTGTTCACATAGAACATTGCAACCTGATTGTCTGTCTGTATCAGCACCAACTGATGAGAAATCAGGTGAGAGAGTGCTTTGAGCGCTAGGCGGATGGCTCTGAGCTCCAGGAAGTTTATCTGTTGAGCAGACTCCCAAGGAGTCCAGAGACCTTGAATACATGTCCCTTGGCAGTGTGCTCCCCAACCCAGGAGAGAAGCATCGGTCGTCAGGACCTGAGAATGTGGAGGGGGCTGAAAAGACATTCCTAGTACCAGGTTGGGCAGATGAAGCCACCATTGCAGAGAAGAGACCAGTCAGTCGGAGATCTGTACGGAGTCCGCTAGGCTCCCAGTGGCCTGATGCCATTGTGTGCGAAGGCACCATTGAGCAGGTCGCATGTTCAGGCGGGCATTGGGGGGTCACATGGACCGTGGAAGCCATATGGCCGAGCAGTCTCAGAAATTGCCTGGCCGAGACCAGGGAATTGCTGTGAAAGTGGCTGGCGAGATCCATGAGCCTTTGGGCCCTGTCCAGAGGCAGGAAGGCCCGCGCCTGAAGAGTGTCCAACCTGGCGCCGATGAATTCGAGATTTTGAGAGGGAAGCAAAGTGGACTTTGCGAAGTTTATGACAAATCCCAAGTGCTGGAGTAGAGTCACAGTGCGATGAGTGGCTTGAATGGCTTCTTGGGAAGACTGGGCTCTGATGAGCCAGTCGTCCAGGTAGGGAAACACAAAAAGGCCTTGAAGTCTTAGATAGGCCGCCATCACTGCCAGGCATTTGGTAAACACCCTGGGGGCGGAGGACAGGCCAAAGGGCAGTACTCTGTACTGGTAATGATTTCCTCCCACCACAAACCTGAGATATTGTCTGTGGTCTGGATGAATAAGGATATGAGTATACGCATCCTTTAGATCCAAGGAGCATAGCCAGTCTCCCTGCTGGAGGTAGGGCAGCAGGATTCCAAGGGTAAGCATCTTGAACTTTTCCTTTGCAAGGAACTTGTTGAGGTTTCTCAAGTCCAGGATAGGTCTGAGGCCTCCTGTTCTTTTTGGTATCAGAAAGTACCTGGAGTAAAACCCTTGACCTTTCAGGTGGTGGGGCACCGGTTCCACAGTCTGTTCCTGAAGGAGACTCGCTAACTCCTGAAGGAGTAAGTCCCTGTGCAGAAGGAGTCTCGGAGGCTCCCCTGGAAAATAGGAGGGAGGTACTTGGTGAAAGTGAAGAAGATACCTGGGTACTTCACATAGTTCGGAAGGGCTATCTGTGGTGATGTTGGACCACCTTTGGGCAAAGTGGACCAGCCGGCCTCCTGTGCTGAGAGAAACCAGCTGAGGGGGAGAGGCTATGCTGATGAAGTCAAAAACCCCCACCCTGCTGAGCAGGGGCCGGTGGTGCAGGCTTGGGGGCTTGCTGCCTACGGGACCCATTACCCCATCCCTTGGCCTGCTTACCCTGTGGGGGAGCTGGAGAGGCCTGATACTGAGGGTAGTATTTATAGGCAGCCGCCTTCCTCGGGTAAAAGGGCTTTTTCCCCGAGCCCTTCTTCTTTTGAGAAGGGGCAGAGGTCTTCCTGGAGAGACGAGTCCTGGTGAGAGTCTCGGTCTCGATCTGTGCAGCCTTCTCATCCATGGGCTTGCCAAAGAGGTTATCACCTCTGCAGGGGACATCGACCAACTTGTCCTGCACCCATGGCTCGAGGTCGGACGTCTGAAGCCAAGCCTGGCGGCGTCCACCGATGCCGGCTGCGGCTACTCGAGCCGATGCCTCAAAACCATCGTAGGCTGCTCGAGAGATAAACTTTGAGCACTCTCGAATACCAGTTGACAAGGTTTGGAACCTCTGCAAAGGTTCGTCGGAGAGACCAGCAGAGAACCCGGCAATTTCTTTAGCCAGGTCCCGGAGATACATGCCAATGTAGAGCTGGTAGGTCTGGACTCGACAAGCAAGCATAGAGCCCTGGAAACACTTCCTACCGAGGGCATCCAGGCTTCGGGCCTCCCTACCGGGGGGCACCGAGGAGTGCATTTTTTGACTCTTAAGTCTATGCATGGCCGATTCCACCACCATGGAATGGTGCGGTAGTTGTGCCTTTTGGAAGCCGGGGCTCTTGCGGACTCGATAAATGGAATCGACCCGCTTGTTTAACACCGGCGACGACGCTGGGCTCTCCCACATGTGGAAGAGAAGTCGTTCCAGCATCGGAGGAACCGGTACAATAAAGGCCTCCTTCGGGGGAGAGTCATATTGGAGGGCATCGAGTTCTTCGACACGAGGCTCCTCCTCGGGATCCGCGGGGAAGGCCAAGGCCTTGGCCATATCCCGCACGAAGTCCGAGAACAGGGTATCCTCCGGGGGGGACCATCTCCGAGGTTCGGACTCGGGGGAGTCCGATGGGACACACCGAGTCCGAAAGGAACCAGGTGACTCTTCGTCCTCGGATTCCCAGGCCGACTCCTCGGAGGAGTCGTCGAGCAGCTCCGGTCGGGCGGGCATCGATGCCATCCGCCCCGATGCCAAGGGAGTCGGCGTCGACGACCTCGGTCCCGAACGGGAGGCCGAAAGAGACCGCGACCGAGGATCAACTCGAGCCCTCATGGACTCGAGGATCGGCTCGGTCTCCGGGGTCGACTTGGAGGTCGACGTCCCGGCGGTCAGGGCAGAAGCACCGGCGAGGCCAGCGATCAATACCCGCTGCTGGTCCATGAAGGCAGTCAGACTGCTCTCCAAGGCCGTCAACCTGAGTCCGAGCTCAGGAGACCCAGCAGCCCCCGACTCGGCTCCTTCGGAGGTGAGTCTACGAGGACAACAGTAATCACGTGAGCGGGCAAGTCCATCTCGAGTCGAGGATGTTTTGAAGGCCTCTCCACCTCCGAGGACCCGGGATGGGAATCGGGGCTATGCAACCTGGCCCTCGAGGAACCAGGAGCGTCCACCAATCCCGCCCTCGCGGGTTTCTTCTTCCGATGATGTTCCCGGGTAGGAGACCCCCTTTCAGAGGAACTCCGACGATGCTCAGGACCAGAGTCCCGAGACGTCGAAGCCTCTGACGAGGTCCGAGCCTGGCCGGAGTCAGAGAAGATACGTTCCCGCTGATGCTGCCGACTCCTCAACGCTTTAGAGGACATTTTGCCACACGGACCACAGATCATCTGGTCATGATCGGGTCCGAGGCAGCGGAGGCAGAAGTCGTGCGTGTCTGTAAGAGACATGAGTTTCTTACAGAGGTCACACTTTTTAAAGCCGCTGGCAGCCATCGGGGGAAAAAGGGCCCCTGCGAGGTCGAAAGACCGGGCTGCCAGTGAAAAAGTAAAAAGGCGCGAAATCTGTCACGAAGGACAAAAAAACAAAAAATAAAGAACGGACTCGCAACCGGCGTCGCAAGTCCGGGCGGGAAAAGAACCGGCGTCGAACCGAAGAAAAAAGAGAAATAATCAACTTTTCGGTGGGGATTCACAAACAACGTCTGTAGGGCTCCGCGGAAAAAAGAAGACTGAGCAAGATGGCACCCTTGGGCGGGAAGAGGACCGCGCATGCGCGCTGCAATTCCCAAAGGCTTTCTTTGAAAGCTGGGGAAAATTGCTCCGCGAGGGCTCCGTCGGCGCCGACGTCACCCATATGTGAGGACTGACTTCCTGCTTGGTCCTGGAGAAAAATAAGAAACTTTAAAAAAAAAAAAATTCCGAGCATCGAAGCTGGAGCAACAGGACTCAGAGGCGGGAAAGGGACCAGAGAAAGAAGGGCAGTTTGATGCACCAAAAAAAAAAAAAAATCAACTTTTTTCCGGGAAAAGACAGATGGACATCTGTTGGGCTCCGCGGAAAAAGGGAGACCGAGTAAGATGACACCCTTGGGCAGGAAGGGGACCACACATGCATGGTGGCATCTCCCAAAGGCTTTCTTTGAAAACTGGGGAGATGCTTCAACGGGGCTCTGTCGGTACAGATGCTACCAATATGTGAGGACTGACTTCCTGCATGTTTCTGGAGAAGAGGAGGTGGCATCCTGTTGGCAGAATGCTTGCGAGGAAGGGGAGACCACTGTTGGTTTCTGCCAGCACAATACAGTAGCATATTAAGGGCCTGATCTGCTATATTTTCTTTCATACAGCAGAAAATAGGAAAATAGCCTTCTTAAATCACATCCTAACAAGCTAGGGGAGATCTGGGAAGGGGATGCCCCTCTACACAAACATTAATGAAAACAAAGGGGGACAGAAAGAGCAGCAGCAGAGGCCTTAGCCATCGGCTCCTACTTTTTTGTGGTGATTCACAGATTCAAAGATAATTATCAAGATGTCATGAGACAAGAGTCTTAAATCAACCTGCTTGATCATTAAGTAACTATAGTGAATATATCTGCAGCGTTACTATAGAATTTTGTGACTAAGTTTCCCGTGCAATCTCTTTCCTTCAATTTATCAATGAAATCTTTGCATTGCATCCAATAAGCAACAATAGCTATGTACAAGCCCCTCCCCCACCAATCTTCTCTTTCCACCTTGATCACAAGTATTTGTTTCAAAGAAAGGCTTCAAATGTTGGCATGGATATTGTGTTTAGGCAAAGTCCAAGATTTTTCAGAGGTACTGTTTTGTTTTGTTTTTTAATTTAACCAGCAAATGCTTATTTTCCAACTAAAACATTTTAATTTACTTAGATCTGAAAAAAAAAGAAGTACCTGAAATTTTGTTCTTGTACCTGCTCTTCCTCATCACTTTGTAAAAGATCATCATTCAGTTCTTCATCTGACAAGTCTGACTGGGTCTAGATTTAAAAATTAAAGAAAAACATGTTGGATTTCTGAGCAAGACAACATTCAATACAGATTTTCGCAGAAAAGAAGCAAATAGGTCCAGTAAACTTAATCTTATAAATTATGTATTACTTGAAAGCAATTGAAAGCAAGGAGAAATTAGACCTTACCTGCTAATTGTCTTTCCTTGAGATCTCTCCGGGCCAGTCCAGGCACCTTAGGGTAGTCAACCTCCTCCAGCAGCTGAGGACTGAATTCTGAAAGTCTTGCTGACAGCCTATACAGCTCCCCCTAGTGTCAGAGACTCAGTCCACTTTTGTCAAAGCAGCCAGCCTCAGAATCTCCGCACCTAACAAACTACTGTGACTCAAAACAACAACAAAACCTTGACTATGGGAGGAAAACTTTTTTTTATTATATATATATATGCCCTGGAGCGGTCTGTACTTCGTTCCCCCCGCTAGCACCAGGGAGCCCCATAGACCGTGCCACTCTGGCCCTCGTTGACAAAGGACCAACAAAAAACACAAAGCCTACCCTCCTAATACTCTTCCATACCATCTCGCCAACTTCGAGCATGGCCTGCTGAAAAAAACTAAAAAAAAAAAAAAAACTGACGACAGATTTCGATTGCTCCCCTCGAACCCGCAAATGATCTGGGTGGGCCCTGGACTGGCCCGGAGAGATCTCAAGGAAAGACAATCAGCAGGTAAGGTCTAATTTCTCCTTCCTCTTCGTCTCTCCGGGCCAGTCCAGGCACCTTAGGGAAGTAAGAGCAGTACCTAATGTCGGGAGGGTCCCACTAGGCCTGCTATTATGGCCGAGGCCCCCACATTTCCGTCCCTCCTCGCCTGAACATCCAACCTATAGTGCTTTGCAAACATGTGGAGAGACGACCATGTAGCTGCCCGGCAAATATCCACCGGCGGTATCAAGGCGAATTCAGCCCAAGAGGTCACCTGGGCCCGAGTAGAATGCGCTCAGAGTCCTTCCGGAGGTACTTTGCCGCTCGACTGATACGCTGCCACTACCACGTTTTTCACCCAACGCACAATTGAGGCATTGGAAGCAGCTTCCTCCTTACGAGCTCCTCCAAACAGTACGAACAACCTGTCCGTCTTCCGAAATGATTCCATCCTCTTAAGGTACCTACGGAGAACTCTACCTAGATCCAACTTCCTCAGATACCTATGGTATTATTTTCTCCTTTCTGAAAAATCAGAAACGAAATTGGCTGATTTACGTGAAAACCTGAAACTACCTTCGGAAGAAAAGATGGAACCGGCCGCAGCATTACCCTCTCCTCCGAAAACTTAATATACGGCTCTTTACACGAAAGCGCTTGAAGATCCGAGATTCTTCTCGTCAAACAAAGTGCCACCAGAAAAACTGTCTTCCAAGAAAACTCAGAGTGACACTGCCCCCGCGGGCTCAAAAGGGGGCCATGTCAACGCCTCCAGAACCAAGTTCAAGTCCCAGGACGGAACCAGCGGTCTCACCGGAGGCCGTACATTCTTTACTGCTCTTAAGAATCTCAGAACATCTGGATGGCCAGACAAGCTGCTGCCCTGCACCTTGCCTCAAAAACACGGCAGGGCAGCCAACTGAACCTTTAACGTACTGAGTGCGAGACCTTTATCAAGGCCCACCCCCCCCCCCCCCTGTAGAAACGACAAAATAACCAGCACCGTTGCTACAAACGGTCGAAGGCCACTTTCCTGGCACCAACCTTCAAATATACGCCAAATACGAATAGAAGCCAAAGACGTAGATCTTCTCCTGGACTTTAACATCATCGCTATCACCCATGCAGAATAACCTCTACGCCTTAGCCTTTCCCTTTCAAGAGCCAAGCCGTAAGAGAGAAGCGATCCACGTTCGACATTAGAACTGGCCCCTGATACAACAGGTTGATCCAGTTTGGCAGTCTCCAAGGGCGATCCACTAGTAGTCTCACCAGATCCGCATACCATGCTCTCCTTGGCCAGTCCGGGGCAATGAGAATCACCTTCCCATCGTGACGGTCTATCCTGCGGATTACACGCCCGATCATCAGCCATGGAGGAAGCACAAAGCAGTACGCCCAACAGCCACGGCTGTGCCAACCCATCGAACCCTTCCGAAATGCATTCCCTGCCTCTGCTGAAAAACCGAGAGGCCTTGGCATTGCTGAGAGTGGCCATCAGATCCATGCCCGGCAGTCCCCATCTCATTGTAATGTCGTGAAAAACCACCACATTTAGCTCCCACTCTCCTGAATCCAAAACATGTCGGCTGAGATAATCGGCCTGTACATTGTCTCGTCCTTCTAAATGAGCCGCCGAAATCGCCAGCAAATGACTCTCTGCCCAGTATAGCAATAGTTGACTTTCTTCCAACAAGGCCGAACTGCCTGTGCCGCCCTGTCGTTTTATTTAAGACACTGTTACTGCATTGTCTGAGAACACTCGCACTGCTTTCCCCCGCACCAAATGGAGGAACTCTTGAAGAGCCAGGTGCACTGCTCTCATCTCCAGCCGATTGATTGACCAACCGCTCACTTCTGCTGGCCAGCCGCCCAGAGCCATCTGAGACATACAATGCACTCCCAGCCGGAAAGACTGGCATCAGTGGTGAGGAGCACCCATTCCGGCTGCTCCAGCGGAACCCCCGCTCAAAGATGGTTGGGATCCAACCACCACTGCAAACTGGGGCGGACTGGTTCCTGGCACACCAACCGTCGATTCAGAGGATGATCCTGAGGCGACCATTTTCTGCACTCTTTCCTCTGGCAGAAATACCACTCCCACAGCCGTGTCAAACACCGCTCCAAGGTATAGGAGGCGCTGCACTGGAAGCAACTGGCTCTTGGCCTGGTTCACCACCCAACCCAGCTGCTCCAGGAACTCCGCCACTCGCACTGTCGCTGCGCTCGACTCAGACACGGACCTTGCTCGAATCAACCAATCGTCCAGATAAGGGTGTACAAGGATGCCCTCCTTCCGCAACACCGCCGCCACTACAACCATCACCTTTGTGAAAGTGTGCGGTGCCGTAGCTAGACCAAAGGGCAACACTTGGAATTGAAAATGCCCCATCGGCACCGCAAAGCGTAAAAACTTCTGATGCTCTGGCCTGATAGGAATGTGGAGATATGATTCCGTTAAATCTATGGACGAAAGAACTTTGTTCGGCTTTACCGACCGAATAACGGACCGTAGGGTCTCCATCCGTTAATGCGGAACCCTCAAGCAGCAGTTGACATGCTTGATATCTAGAATAGGCCGAAAAGACCCTTCCTTTTTGGGTACCACAAAATAAATCGAGTATCAACCTAACCTTTATTGGTTTTGAGGAACTGGAAAGACTGCTTGCAGCTGCAGTAACCGCTGAAGCGTATCGGATACCACTTTTCTCTTTGACGCAGATCCGCATGGAGATGCCACGAAGGCCTCTGCTATCGGCCGAGCGAACTCCAGCGCATACCCATCGCAAATAATCTCCAGCACCCACTAGTCCATAGTTATGGTGGTCCAGATGGAGAGGAAGCCCTGTAAACGTCCTCCTATTGGCACTTCCGTCTGGACCAACCCCCCTTTCATTGTGGCTTTTTAGCAGAGTTCTGCTGGGAACCGAAATATCCCCTTCCGAACCCTCGAGTTCCTCGAAAGGACTGCCCCCTGGACACAAACCGCCCCCTGTGATAAGGGGCAAACCGAGATCCTCTGAACCTGCGAAACTCCCTAGACTGACCTCTCTGTAGGTTGCCAAGCTTTGTGCCCTTCAGACGATCGTCTGGAAGCCGACCCCCTTTGGAATCTCCGAGATCCTTAACAATCTTTTCCAGAGCTTCCCCAAAAAGCAGCTTGCCCTTGTAAGAAAGTTTACTGAAGCGAGCCTTAGAAGAAGCGTCCGCCGCGAAGTTTCAGACCTTTCGACAAGGAAATCATCCTGAGTGGAACCCGACAACTCCTCACTTTGACAACACCCTGCCGCAACGAGCTGATCTCCAGCTGGAATAACAGCCTCAGTACCATTGCACAACGCCCACCACCAAACAAACCACCAAGGAAACAAGCCACCGCATCCTGGTACTCCACTGAGCTACATACATCACTCCTCTACCTAAGGAAGCTGGAAAGACGATGGCGGCGATCACGATCCTTGGAAGACCAGAGAGCATATAACCTTCACCTGACAAAACACCGTAAAGCAATAACAAAGAAAATGAGGCAATCCGACACCGATACCCTAAAATGATCACTAAGCAAACCTCATGACTTGTTCAACCTGGTCAAGAGCCTAACAAAAGAACCAGGCCTCAAACAAATGGTATCCACCCTCAGGAATTCGCAGACTTCCTGCAATCAAAGCTATGCCAGACCAATAAATCCATAGCTCCCACCTTCACGCTACACACTGGTAGCTTCCCCTTCCTCAGTGACATCACCTTCCCCCCTCCCAATCACGACTCATATTACTGAACAGTATTTCTCTTCATTTAATCTCCCCCCTCCCATTAATCCTTACCCACTTTATTCTACCCCTTGCTCTCCCTTCAATTTATTTACTCAGTCTCTTTGCAGCTTCTTTTTCTTGCTGTTGCCTTCATCTCTGTTTATTTTAGAAATTGCACTTCTTTCCCATCCTCCCTTCTTAATTCTTGATTCCTTTCCATTTCCTGGCATCGTGTCTCTTGCTTATTTACACAGTCCCAAGTCCTTTTTCTTTTGCATTACTCGTTTGTTTTTCCTCTCTTTGCGCTCCACTTTCTGCCAGCCTGTTGTCTTTCCATTTTCAGATTTCCTCATATCTCCCGGAACAAGCAGGAATAGTCCTCACATATGGGTATTGTCTGTACCGACGGAGCCTGCGCGGGAATGCTCCCCAGCGTCCAATAGGAACGCTTTTGGGAGCATCCCTCAGCACATGCGCGCTGCCTTCCCGCCTTTCCAACTGTCCCTCTTCAGTTCTTCGTTTTCCACGGAGCTGACAGGATCTATTCCCTGTCACAGCAGAAAATTCTGTCTTTAAATTTCTTTTCTTGTGGTTGCGTTTGTCTACCGCACGACGCCAACCGGTACCGCCAGTTCTTTTCATGTAAAAAAAAAAAAAAACGACTTAAACTTAGACTGTTTCTTATCAGAAACTTTCCTCTTTGGTGCTAGGCGCCATTTTGGGCATTAGGCCCCATTTTCCTGAATCATGGAAAAACCAACTAGTGGTTTTAAAAAATGTACTAAGTGTGGCAGTACCATTTCCGTCACGGACACCCATGATTGGTCTCTAAAATGTTTAGGACTTGATCATTCTCTAACTGAATGTCTCTCCTGCATGGGGATGACCAAAAGAGGAAGACAGAACCTGGCTGCAAAGCTCGGGACCCTCTTTTCTTCAGATGCCAGATCCATTGCATCAACATAGTCAAGGGCCTCTTCTTCCTCCCATGGATCTCAGGTAACTAAATATAAAAGCTGGTCCTCAAAGGGTAGCTTTCCTGCTAAGCATCGAGAGGCCATTGGCATTGCCCTTGAGGGAACCACACCGGCAAAACAGCCCCGGCGGGAGGCTTCGGCTTCCAAAGCTTCGATGGGGCTTCAGGATGTTCGAGGCCTCAACCTCGCAAGAACTACCTATACCATGCTCAGGTGTTCCGGCCGTCCTTACCGGTACCGACACCCAGGCATCGACAGCATAGATAGACCAGAGGTTCCTTGCTATCGAGCGCAGTATCGCAGCTCTTCTTTCAGCTGCGGTACCGGTGGTCCCAAGGGCACCGGTATCGACATCGACACCGATACCGGTACCGACGCTGGTACAAACACCGACGATGCCGGTACCGACCCCGGTGTGAACTCTTCCTATGCCATCTCTGGCTGGAATTGACAAAGCAGTACCGGGTCACTTCGGTACCGACTTCGATTGGTACCGGGATCGTGCTTTGCAGAAACATCGGGATCAGGAATACTTTGATTCCTCCGATTCCGAAGACTCTGACAATTCTGCTGGCACTAGAGGGGTTTCTCTTAGAAGATCCCGCTTCACCCCAACGCAGAATATCACCTCCAGAGGACAAGTCATTTCAGGATTTCATCCGTGATATGGCCAAGGGTCTTTCAATCACAGTAGCTCCTGAAGACGAACCCAGAGTAAAGGGATTGGAAATTCTTCAATATCCTAAAGCTCCTAAGGAGGCAGCCACTCTGCCTATCCATGAAATTCTGCATAGCTTGATGCTCAGAATGTGGGAGACACTTCTGACTACTTCTCCTCACTCTAGGAGACTTGATACTATGTATCGAGTTCCGCCATGTCCTGGATTTTAGAAAACTCAGCTGCCACACCATTCAATGGTAGTGGAATCTGCCATGCGTAGGATGAAAAGTGCAAAGAGACATGCATCCAATCCTCCAGGAAGTGAATGCAGGACTCTGGATGCTTTTGGACGCAGGACTTTTCAAGCTTCTATGCTTTCAGCTAGGATCAGCTCATATATCCTATATATGGGAATGTTCCTCAAGGAAGTTACTGGAGACTTGGAACTTATGAGCCCATTTCTCCCAGATGAGACAAGATTTTCTTGCTCTAGTTAAGCATGCTCAGGATGTCTCCAAGTTTGTCAATCGTGCAGCCTTTGACTGCTTCGAATGCATCAGCAGAACTTCTACTATTGCCAATGGCGCACAACGGATTGCCTGGCTACAGGCATCAGACCTGGAGACTTGGGTACAGGACAAGTTAGGCAATATTCCTTGCACGGGAGAGAATCTCTTTGGCAAGAACTGGCAGGAGAAGGCTAACGAGTTAGATGCTGACAATTCTACCCTAGATAGAGTGTCAAAGTCTACAGCCACTCCAGCCAAAAGGAAGCCTTATAAAAAACCCTCTTTTAGCAAAAAGAGGAAGTTTTATCCTTCCTATACCCAACAGAGTCAGACTCCAGGTCAGGTTGCCCAAAAGGGACAAACTAGACAGCAAAAGAAACCAAAATGCCCGAGAGCCCAACCAGCTCTCCAGGTTCAGCCCCCTCAGTGGCTTTGACTCCTTCCTAGAGAGCTTTGCCTTCCTGCCTTTGAAGGGGCCCCAACCCCCCAATATTCTGGGCAGGTTATGCCACTTTGTCAACAGATGGCATCAGATAACAGCAGAAGATTGGACTTTGTCCATTGTAGGAGAGGGGTACAAACTTCATTTTCACAGCATACCCCCCTCCTACAATTCTAAATCAATTCAATTCACAAACCCCTGCAGACAATTTGATTGTCATAGAAAGGCTGTTTTTATCAAATGAACAAACAATCTGCTAGATCACGAGGTCTCCACACTTTATTTTATTTATGGTTTTCTTCTATACCGCCCCTTCTAGAGATCAAGGGCGGTTCAGAGAACAATTGAATAACTTGAACAACTTTTACATGTAACGTCAATTATAACTATTTACAAACAACTTGTGTGAAACTGTGGTGCTATTTACAATTGTGGTGCAATTTACAAATAAAATATATTGTACAACATATTGTACAAATAACTGAGTCAATCTGAGTTATATTCTTCATTTGGCTATGGTGGGGCGAAGCTCTGGGTTTGGGGGGGTTAGTGGGTTGGGGGGTCTGGAGGTTGGTAGGTTGTTTCTGCAATTGTTGGGAAGTAGCTCGTGGGAGGTGAGGGATTTCAGTTGAGTTTTCAAAATATTCAGTGAAGAGGTGTGTTTTAAGACCTTTTCTGAATAGCTGGAGGTCCTTTGTCATGCGGAGGATTAGTGGTAGTTCGTTCCAGAGGGTAGGGGCAGCAAATGAGAAGGCTCTTGAGCTTGTAGTTTTCTTTGTCTTGCAGATGGTTTTGTATATGTTGAGTGAGTGGGTTGCATTTTGCCTGCGTATTCTGGATTCTGGTGGGGAGTGTAGGAGGGTGGATAGGTGTGAGGGAGAGAGGTCATGGAGGAGTTTGAATGTTGTCAAGAGTATTTTATATTTTATCCGGCTATTTATAGGGAGCCAATGTAGTTCATGCAGGATGGGTGTTATGTGGTCAGTTAGATGTGCTTTTGCTATTACCCTGGCGCTGATGTTCTGGGCTCTTTGGAGTATATTTGTATTTTTAAGTGGTAGGCCATTTAGTAGACTATTACAATAGTCAAAGTGTGGGGTAATGAGTGTGTTGACTACAGATCTAAAATCATGGGTGTTGAGGAGGGGTCTTAGGTGTTGCATGGTTTTTAGTTTGTAGAATACAGTTTTTACTGTTTGCTTTATGTGGGGGAGCATACTGAGTGTGTGATCTAGTATTATCCCTAGGTATTTTACCTCTTGTTTAACAGGGATAGTGGTGTTGTTGATTACGATGGTTTTTGGGTAGTTAGTATCTGGTTTTCTTGATACAAACATAGCTTCTCTTTTTTTAAGATAAATGCTGAAGTAGTTAGTTTCAAGCCAGGAATTAGCCTCTCTGATACATACAGATAGATTGTGGTATGAGGGGCTGTCTGTGTTTATGGGGATAGCAAGCATGATTTAAACATAACGCCTATGTGTAAATAGTTACCCCTTGTTATCCAAGTTTTTTTAGTAACCGTTCTCTGTAAACACCGAGCGGCTTGCCGCCCTGCTGTAAGTCTGTGTTCCATGTAAACCGCACTGATGCCGAATAGCGCGGTATATAAGAGTCTGTAAATAAATAAATTAAATAAATAAAATGATGTCATCGGCGTATATGTAATGATTTATTTTGTATTTTTAAAATATGTTCGTGATAGGCTGTAGGTATAGATTAAAAAGGAGGACCGAGAGGGCCAAGCCTTGAGGAATTCCCTGACCTTGTGAGAACGTTTCTGAAGTGTTTTGGCCGAATTGGACACGTATTAATCGGTGCGTAATATATGACATGAACCATTTGAGGACTGTGCCTCCTATTCCCAGGTTTTCTAGCCTAGTAATTAGAGTGTTATGATTGATATTGTCGAATGTGGCAGCTATATCTATGAAGAGGAGGATGAAACCTTGTTTGTTGTTATCTGTTCCTCTAATGAGGTTATCCATCAGTGTTATTAGTAGGGGCGAAATCCGAATTGGTGTGAATCAAGGGGGGGGGCGTGTATGTCGATGTAATCTTGTAGCTGGAGTTCTATTATTTTTTCTATTACTTTAGCAATGAACAGTATACTGGCTACTGGCCTGTATGAGCTTGAGTCTTTTGGATCTAATTTAGGGGCAATAGAGGAAGTATCCATTCTTCAACAGGTGCAGGGTTCTACTCCCCCTATTTTCTTATTCCAAAGAAAACAGGAGGACACAGACGCATTCTAGACCTCAGAGAATTGAACAAATATCTGTTTCGAGAGAAATTCAAGATGATTTCTCTAGGAACTCTTCTGCCATACCTTCAAAGCCAGGACTGGCTTTGCTCTCTAGACTTAAAGGATGCATACACTCACATTCTCATCCATCCAGATCACAGGAAATTCTTACGTTTCCTTTTCAGGGGAAAACATTTCCAGTACAGGGTTCTTCCCTTTGGTCTGGCTTCAGCCCCAAGGGTATTCACGAAATGCATGGCAGTAGCAGCTGCATTTCTACGAACCCTGGGGAGTTTTGTCTTCCCTTACTTAGATGACTGGCTCATTTGAGCCCCCACAGTTGCAGAGGCCAGCACTGCACTGTCCCGTACAATGCAAATCCTCCAATACTTGGGATTGGTAATAAACTTCCCGAAGTCTCAACTAGTTCCTATCCAATGCCTAGAATTCATAGGAGCCTGTCTGGATACCAGACAGGCAAGGGCTTTCCTTCCACAAGCCCGGTGTCTTTGCATAATGCAGCTAGCTTCCCAAGCAGCAGGCAAATCCTCCCTTACTGCTCGGGAGCTACTGCAGTTACTGGGACACATGGCATCCACAGTCCATGTAGTCCCATATGCTCACCTCCACATGCAAGCAGCTCAGTGGACCCTCTCCACACAGAGGACACAGGCCACGGGTCATTTGTCAGACAAAATAATCTCTCAACGACTAATTTTGTCCCTCCAATGGTGGCAATCACTAAAAGATCTGACAGTGGGGTCTCCTTTCCATCAACCCCTCTTTCAGGCCACCCTAACAGATGCATCACAGGTGGGTTGGAGAACACACCTGAATCATCTTGCTACCCAGGGCGCCTGGAATCCACAGGAGGTTGGTTTACACATAAACCTCCTGGAATTAAGAGCAATTTATTTAGCTCTTCGAGTGTTCCACACCCAGCTCAGCTACAAGACAGTCCTAGTCCAGATGGACAATCAGGTAGCCATGTTCTATGTGAACAAGCAGGGCGGAACAGGCTCTCTGTCATTATGCAACGAAGCTTTACAACTATGGGCCCTCGCCAGAGAGCATCAAATTCACCTTCTAGTGGTATATCTTCCAGGCATTCAAAACCTTTGGGCAGACAAACTCAGTTGAGTGCTGCTGCCTCACGAGTGGTCACTCCACCTAGACCAGGCAGCAAGGATATTTCATCTCTGGGGTACTCCAGACATAGACCTCTTTGCAAGTACACTGAATGCCAAACTTCCCCGGTTCTGTTCCAGAATTCCAGCTCACAACTGTCAGGCAAGGGATGCCTTCCAACTTCACTGGGGTCAGGACTTCCTTTATGCCTTCCCACCCATTCCCCTTATCTCCAAAACACTCTTCAAGCTTCAGAGAGACAGGGGTCGCATGATTCTCGTAGTACCACGATGGCCACGCCAAATGTGGTATTCCCTGCTTTTGCATCTCTCTCAAGCAGCACCTCTGGAGTTAGGGCATGCTCCAGATCTCCTCTCTCAGGAGAACGGGACGCTATGGCACCCGAATGCCCAGTCCCTGCACCTCACAGCCTGGTTGCTGAAGGCTTAGACCTACAGGATTTCAACCTGTCCCAGCAGGTAAAAGATATCCTTCAGGCTTCTAGGAAACTTTCCACAAGAAGATCTTATGCCTTCAAGTGGAAACGTTTTACTATATGGTGCTCCAAGAGGGGATTAAACCCCCTGGTCATACCCTTAGAATCAATATTAGAGTAACTCCTTCACTTATTGAATTCTGGTCTAAAGACCAATTCGGTAAGAGTCTATCTTAGTGCAATTGCAGCTTCTTATAGGCCTTTCAATGGACAACCAATTTCCTCTCTTCCACTCCTATCAAGATTTATGAGAGGCCTTTTATTAACTAAACCTCCCATCAAGCCACCACCGGTGGCATGGGATCTAAATCTAGTTCTTGGGCAGCTCATGAAGCCGCCTTTTGAACCTACAGCCACTATAGCCCTTAAGTTTTTGACTTGGAAGGTCATCTTCCTAAATGCAATCACCTCTGCCCGTCGTATTAGTGAACTGCAAGCTTTAGCGGCTGATCCTCCTTATACTAGGTTTCATCATAAGGTTGTTCTCCGAACTCACCCACATTTTATGCCAAAGGTGGTTTTGCCTTTTCATTTAAATCAATCAATTTACCTTCCTGTATTTTTTCCGAGGCCTCACGCCTCTAATGCAGAAAGAAACCTTCATACTTTGGATTGTAAAAGGGCCTTGGCCTTTTACATACAAAGAACACAGCAACATAGAAAGTCCTCACAACTTTTTATAGCTTTTGACCCTAGTCATTTGGGACTTCCAGTCTCCAAAAGAACTTTATCTAAATGGATTGCCCAATGCATATCCTTTGCTTATGAGAGTAAGGGTCTTCCTCTTCAGGACCATGTCACAACTCATAATGTGAGAGCCATGACAGCTTCTATGGCTAATCTCCACTCTGTGTCTATCAATGACATTTGTCGAGCAGCCACCTGGGCTTCAGTGCACACCTTCACAGCCCCACTACTGCCTAGATAAAGCCTCCCGTCAGGATGCCTTCTTTGGCCAAGCTGTTCTTCAAAATCTCTTTCAAACCTAAACCAACTCCCACCCACCAACCCTGGTGGGATGCCAGAGATTCATGGGAGGAAGGATTCTCACCTTCAACGGTGACACCTTCCTGGGACTATCTCCCTGGCATCTTCAGCTAGGGAGTCCCCATATGTGAGGACTACATTCCTGCTTGTTCCTGGAGATAGCGTAGTTACTCACCTGTAACAGGTGATCTCCGGGAAGAGCAGGAATTTAGTCCTCACAACCCACCCACCTCCCCCTAGGAGTTCTCTCTCTCTGTCTCTTTCCTCTCTCCCTCTATCCTTTCACTCAGCTACAACTTAACTGAAGAGGGACAGTTGGAAAGGCAAGAAGGCAGCGCGCATGTGCTGAGGGATGCTCCCAAAAGCATTCCTATTGGACGCTGGGGAGCATTCCCGCGCAGGCTCCGTCGGTACCGACGATACCCCTATGTGAGGACTAAATTCCTGCTGTTCCCAGAGATCACCTGTTACAGGTGAGTAACTATGCTTTCTCCCACCTCTGGAATATGAGTTACTCTTGCTTCCTTCATCGCAGCCACCAGTTGCGCCACTGTGGTCGCCCATCTTGTAATGCCGTTGCTGGTAAACGCAATACCTGCTGGGTACAACCATTTATATTTTATGCTCTCTTCCCGCAGTCTCATTGTAAATCCTCTCCACTCTTCTGCGTTGTAGCATGGCCATTGCAAAGTCTGCAAAAATTACCACCTTATTTCCCTTCCATTCAAGTTGTCCTGCTCTTCTCACCTTAATTATTCTCTTTAACTTTCAAGTCATGGAGGCATATAATTATATCCCTTGGGGCTTCCCCTCTCCTTGGGCCTAGTGTGCGATGTGCCCTGTCAATTTTAATTTCCTGGGCCGCCGCTCCTTCCTCGAGGTCTTCAAGCACAGCCTTACATATATCTTGTGCCGTTTGCTCACAATCTCTGTACTCATCACTTTCCGGTACACCCTTTATTTTTAAGTTGTGCCTTCTCGTCCGATTCTCCAAATCCTCAATTTTAAGCTCGATCTGCTCCTTCACCCTTTCCAGATTGTTTACCGCCTTATTTATTTCACGCACCGTGCTTCATACCTCTTCCAATTGCCCTGCCGCCTCTTCCACTCTTTTACCCAGTTCTTGTACATCAGCATAGAATTCTGTTATGGCGGCCTCCATATCCACCCTGAATCCCGCCGTTTCTGAGCGCAACTCCCCAAATCAGGAGCGCAGCTCTTTTGAAATTTGTACCACAGCACTCTTACTCTGCACCCCCTCTACGACACCAAAAGGCTCCTCTGTCTCGGGCTCCAGATTCACCTCGCCTTCCACTTTGTCTCCTCCTTTCTGCTCACCACACAACACCGAACACACATATTCTCTTATATCTGCTGTTTTTTTTAATGCCGCCATCATGTCCCCTATCTCTGGTTCTAGTACTGATACTTGTCCACTCTGGGGTAGTCACTTTGCTCTTTTCAGGGGGAGATTTTTATTGCTTTTGTGGGATTTATCGACTGAGCTCTTTTTCAGCTGTCCATGAGGGTCGGTGATGTCACTGGAAGTCCCTCCCCAAGGTTTTCTTATGGGGAAAGGAAGAGGTCTTTTTTTGAGAGCCTCTGGTGGGTCAACACATCGGCCTCTATCAAGGCCACCTTGTCGGCCATAGGTTTGCTGAACAGGTTCTCTCTGGTATAGGGGACATCGAGCAGTTTGTCTTGGACCCATTGCTCGAGGTCCATAAACTGTAGCCAAGCTTGGTGTCTGGCACCAATGCTGGCCGCTGCTACTTGAACTGCTGACTCAAAGCCATCGTAGGCCGCCCAGGAGAGGAACTTAGAGCAGTCCTTGATCCCGGAGGTCAGAGTTTGGAACTGCTGGAGGGGTTCCCCAGCAAGCACGCTGAAAACCCAGACAACCCCTGGGTTAGGGGCTTCAGATACATGCCTATGTATAGCTCATAGGCCTGGATTAGGAATCCCAGCATCGAGCCCTGGTAGCACTTGCACCCAAGGATGTTGAGGGCCCTAGCCTCCCCTTCCAGGGGGAACAGAAGAGTGGGTCATCTGGCTCTAAAGTTTTTGTATGGTTGACTTGACAATCATGGAGTTATGTAAGAATTGGGGTTTGTGGAACCCTGGCCCTTTCCTGATGCGGTACATGGAATCGATCCACCGGCTGACCACCGGTACTGATGCCGGGGTCTCCCACATTCTCAACAGTAGCTGCTCGAGGATCGGCTGCACCAGCACTGTGAGAATTTCCTTGGGTGGAGACTCGTACTGGAGAATCTCCAGTTCTTTGGTGTGTGGATCTTTCTCCACCTCAGTTTGCACCAAGAGGGCTCTGGCCATATCCTTAATGTCATGGAAGGCCACATCCTCTGGAGAACTGCGCCGGGGGAGACGGATCCAAGGGAATGTCTTGGTGCCATCTGGTTTCCGGGGATGCCTCATCATCGGTCCACCACTCGGTAGTCGAGGGGTGACGACGAATCAGATGCCCTGCAACTCCTTGCCTCGAGGCCAGCGCCGAGGGGCCAAGGGCCTCCAGAGAATCTGGGTCCAACTCATGGAAACTGGCCAGGGAAGATCGGATGGCCGGGGAAGATTGGATGTACAAGGAATGGAATAGAGGACCTCAATCAGTGAAGAGGGCTTATTCGAGGCCGGTGGTGCTCAGAGCTCTGCTCGACAACCAGGGACTCCCCCAGAGTCAGAGGCCCAGACGTCAGGGCAGATGATGCAGATGTAGAAAAACAGTGGGCAAAACTGAAAGGGGATATTTTAAGGGCAACAAACCTTTTTGTTAAAATGGTAAATAAAGGCAAAAGGAAAAGGAGACCGCTATGGTTTTCGAAAGAAGTAGCTGAAAAAGTGAAGAAAGAGGGAGGCCTTCATGAAATACAAGAGATCACAGAGAGAGGAAGACAGGCATCTGTATTTGGAAAAACTTAGAGAAGCTAGCAAAGTAGTCAAGAAGGCAAAGATTCAAAAGGAGGAGGAAATAGCCAATGCAATAAAATGGGGGGATAAGACATTTTTCAGATATATAAGTGAGAAAAGGAAGGGCAAAAGTGGTATTGTCAGACTAAAGGGTGCAGGGGAGGAATATGTAGAAGCTGATAAGGATAAAGCGGAATTGCTTAACAAATATTTCTGTTCTGTGTTCACAGATGAAGAACCAGAAGCAGGACCTCAGAAAACACCCACAAACAGGAACAGAAGCGAGGGACATCTTGAACAATTTTCAGAAGACTGTGTTCGTGAGAAACTAGCTCAACTTAAAGTAGACAAAGCGATGGGACTGGATGGGATACACCCTAAAATACTGAGGGAACTTGGGGACATTCTAACAGCGCCATTGACTGACCTTTTCAATGCCTCGCTGGAGTCGGGTGTGGTGCCAAAGGACTGGAGAAAGGCTCATGTGGTGCCTTTACACAAAAGCAGAAGTAAGGATGTGGTTGAAAACTACAGGCTGGTTAGCTTAACTTCGGTGGTGAGTAAATTATGGGAAACGCTGCTGAAAGAGAAAATAGTGAGGTTTCTGGAGTCCAGCGGATTACTGGATCCAAAGACAGAGAGAGAGCACTAGATGTGGTCTATTTAGATTTCAGTAAAGCCTTTGACACTGTTCCTCACAGGCGACTTATAAATAAACTGAGCACCTTAGGGATGGACCCAAAAGTTACTAAAGTTACTGCTTGGGTTAGAAATTGGTTGGGTGGGAGGCGACAGAGTACAAGTTAATGGAGCTTACTCTGAGGAGAAGGATGCTACCAGTGGTGTGTCCCAGGGATCTGTCCTTGGTACGATTCTTTTTAACATCTTTGTTAGTGATATAGCGGAAAGGCTGTCGGGTAAGGTTTGCCTCTTTGCAGATGATACCAAAATCTGCAATACAGTAGACACCCAGGAAGGGGTAGATAACATGAGGAGGGATCTAGCTAAGCTTGAAGAATGGTCTAGAATTTGGCAGCTGGGATTTAATCTTAAAAAATGTAAGGTCATGCATTTGGGCTGCAGCAATCCAAGAGAGCAATATAGCATAGGGGGTGAAGTACTTTTGTCCACTAAAGAAGAGCGGGACCTAGGCGTGGTTGTCTCTGATGATCTTAAAGTAGCTAAACAGGTAGAAAAGGAGACGGCAAAAGCTAGAAGGATGCTTGGGTGCATACGGAGAGGAATGGATAGCAGAAAAAAGGAGGTGATAATGCCTCTGTATAAGTCTTTGGTGCGACCTCATTTGAAGTATAGTGTGCAATTCTGGAGACTGCACCTTCAAAAGGATGTGAACAGGATGGAGTCGGTGCAAAGGGTAGCTACTAAAATGGTTAGTGGTCTTCATTATAAAGCATATGAGGACAGACTGAAGGATCTTAATATGTACACCTTAGAGGAAAGGAGGGATAGAGGTGATATGATTGAGATGTTTAAACACCTCCGTGGCATAAATGTTCAAGGAGAGCGCCTCTTTCAATTGAAAGCAAGTTCTGCTACGAGGGGACATGGAATGAGGGGAAGGGAGATAGATTCAGGAGAGATATGCGGAAATATTTCTTTACGGAAAGAGTAATGGATCCGTGGAATAGTCTCCCAGTGGAGGTGGTAGAGATGAGGAAAGTAACTGAATTCAAAAAAGCATGGGACAAACACAGAGGATCTCTAAAGGTAAAAAGGGGACTGTTGTAGTTGTTGATATGGAAGGACAGACTAGATAGGCCATGTGGTCCTTTTCTGTCAACATATTTCTATATTTCTATCATTGTCTGCTGCAGAGCCAGGATAGCAGTGATGTTCTGCTCCAGGGCCACCATTCTGTTTTCCAAGCCAGAAGGCTCCGCAGCTTTTGGCGCAGGCACAGAGGATCTAAGGCCCAGCACCGGCACTCTCGCAAGTGCGTCCTCGACAAGGACTACAGAGGTCTCAAAGAACCTCGTATGGTCTCCACCGGCAGAAGAATCCTTTTTGAGGATCTTGGCAGAGCGCTTCTCGGAGTCACCCGAGTCCCTCCGAGAGGTTTTACCGGGTTTCTCTGGTGGAATCTCGACAGACTTCAAGGACATTTTTCTTCTTTCTCTAGGGGTCTGGGAAGTTCTGGGCTTGGAGCTCGGCATCGGGGAAGCAGGTGCCAAGTTGGACCTTGGGAACAGTTTATCCTGCAACTCTGACCTCTTTTTATTGGTCTTAGGCATCATAGCCTAGCATAGGTCACAGGAGGTGCTGTCACAGTCCGGTCCCAGGCAGAGTAAGCAGCAGTCATGGGTATCAGTGACTGACATGGTTTGATAGCTGCAGTCACATTTTTTGAACCCATCGGTAAACATGGTGGGAACACCTGGCCGGGATCGATGACCCCCAAGTGAAAAAAGGCACAAATGCCAGTCAAGGCAAGCCTCGATCAATAAAAAGGGAGGAAAAATAAGATCAGCATCGGGTCCGGCGTCGGCTTGAGGAATCAGTACACAAACTGGGATAAGCTATCTTTTAAGAATATAAGCAAGGATTATTTCCAGGGAAACGGGACAGACGTCTGTTGGACTTCGCAGAAAAAAGGAGACTGAGCAAGATAGCACCCTTGGGCAGGAAGGATGCCACGTATGCGTGGTAGCATGTCCCAAAGGTTTGAAAGCTGGAGAAATGCTCCGCATGGACTCCATTGACACAGACGTCACCCATATGTGAGGACTGACTTCCTGCTTGTTCCTGGAGAATCAGTCCACCCTTCCTGTGACATGTGCAGCCTTTCCACTGGCTGGAACTTACCACATACTCTGCTCAGTGAGGGGGGAGCACTGGTAAGCTGTAGAGCTAAACTCAAAAAAAAAAAATACCCAGACCATTTAGACATAATTCTGACTAAGACAGCTACTTTACAAAGTTGTATAATCCTAAAATAATTTAGATGGTTGACAATACTAAAACTCCAGAGTCCTCAGCACATCTGACAAATCTGGTTCAGCTTCCTCCCCAGGCCCAGGCAACCATCAGTCAGACGAAGCCAGCCAATAGGCTGCAGCAGACACAGCCAGCCAATAGGGAGCAGGGGGAGGTGGGAGCAGTAGTTAGGTAGTTTTCTGTATCCTTTCTCCCTTGTCCTGCAGCTCTGGAGTATGGTATGGTTTTTTTTTTTTTGCTACAGATATACAGACCTACAGGAGAAAATATTGGGAGTGCTCAAGCACTCACAGTGCTGGCACCTATGATCCTGGGGCCAACATCAATATCAGTATCACGGTCAGCGGTCAGTCAATTCCGTTGATTCTGTCATCTGTGTAGGCTCTTAGGCTAGGGTGCGTCTTTCTATTTAGTATTTATTTTGAAGTTTATATTTATGAATTTACAATGAAATTCAAGCATACATATACCCCCAATAGGGAAAGCAAGAGCTTGTCAAACAATTGCTACTCAAAGGGAAAAATAAAACCGTCCTAAGACAGACAATGAAGAAATACAAAATCAAAAGACCACCCTTTACACTAGCCCAACATTTGGGAGAGGGGGAAGAGAAGCATATAAATACATGCAATAACCAAAACAGAGAATACATACATTCTTAGGCTCAGACTAACAATTCATTACCCATCAGCAGCAGTAACTATATCTATAACAGTGGATCTCTGGACACTTAGAAATGCCAATTGCTGGGCAGGGTCAAAAAAATATAGGAAAAAAAAGACTGCAATTTCACAGTACATTTACACAGAAATTTTAAATAGAATTGACCCCCAGCTGTTGAACTCCCAGACACAATAGGAGGAACTCATGTCTCCTCTTCTGAGTTTCACGACTCAAATCTGGAAAAACTTGAACTTGGAGGCCTCTGAACATGATTGTGCATTTCCGAAAAAAAAAAAAAGGTTTTTTTAGTGCTGTCTCAAGTCAGTGCTGACAGGCACAATGCAAATAGAACCAAGAGTAGAAAGAAAACAGGCTTCCTTACTGGATGCCTCCAAAATAACCAAGACGTCCAGTGAGTCCACCTTTTGGACCCTTGGAATGACTCCCCCATCCCTGAAGATCTCTGACCAGTTGGCAGATAGCATAATTTTGATACAGGGGGGTGGGAATCACTTGGAATACCCAGTACCTCAATCATATATCTTTTAAACATCTCCTTAACATTAACACGTACCGATTTAGGAAACTTAGTAAGTCTCAAATTTTGATAACGAGATAAATTCTCCAAATGTTCTAAATATGTCTTCATCTCCAATGTCTTTAGAGAAAATAACCGTAAAATCCTCCAGCTGACCTACTCTTTCCTATGTTGAAGACAAAGGCCTCCCGCAGTTCAGGCAAATCCTCAACTTGCTGTTGCACAGAAATTGCATTAGACTGCCCTTGGGCCTACAAAGTTTGTACCTGCTGAAAAAGCGACTCTCCAAGCTAGTAAATTGCCGACCAGATCATTTCCGGCGTCAATTCAGCTAGGCATTGCAACTGGAAGGCCCTCCTCCCACACCGGGAATCAGTTCCAAGGTCGCCGAAGACACCACCACCAAAGACATCTTCATCGGTTTTTCCACATCCACAACTGAGCTAATGTGCACAGATCCAACAGAGCATTGACCTGGAAGGACCTCAACTGAACTCCCCAACTGTCCTAAAGACTGCCCTCCTAGAACCAGCGGCTCACCACTCCTGGAAACAGATGGTGGTTCCCAACTCTCAAGGCAGAGATGCTCCAAGACCAAAACTTTAATTGCACATTGGTGCTCCGGCAACTGGATGTCAAACCCGAATTGTTTGACGAGCATCCCAGCTCCATCTCAGCTCCAATATGCAGGTAAGTCTGCCACGGTCCAGACAGAGGTCCTAATGCCAGTTGAAGGACCGGTTCCATGTGCAGGGTGCCTGCATGCTGAAGCTCTGAGAAAACAAGTGAAGGAACTCAGAGAGGAGGGGGCGAGGCTGAGGAGCATTCAAGACAGTGAGAAGTACATTGATGAGATGCTTCTTGCAGCAACCAAGCTCTCCAGCAGAGGAGAAGATGGGTGCTAACAGAATGTGGATGGTTGGACAGAAGTCACCAGGGCCTGCAAAATCACCAATCCAAATTCTCCAGCCCTTGAATTGAAGAACCATTATGCAGCCCTGGAAGTGGAGGAGGTGAAAGCATCCCTGGAAAAGGGAAGAACCAGAGCTCAATTACCCCAAAGTTGCAGAATCAGTGACCACAAGGAAACGAAGGGTAGTGGTGGTTGGAGACTCTTGTGAGGCGTCCATCTGCCGACCAGACTTGATGTCCAGAGAGGTATGCTGTCTGCATGGTGTCAAAATCCAAGATGTTACGGAGAGTTTGCCGAGACTCATCAAGCCCAGACTATTACCCAATGTTGCTAATCCATGTTGGAACAAATGATACTACCAGGTATACCTCGGAACGTATCAAAAGTGACTTCATGGCTCTGGGACAGAAGGTGAAGCAGTTAGGTGCACAGATGGTGTTCTCTTCAATCCTCCCTGTTGAGGGTAAAGGCCAAGGCAGAGGGGCTCGCATCCTGGAGATGAATGCATGGCTGCGTGGATGGTGTCATCAAGAGCGTTTTGGTTTCCTAGACCATGGGATGCTCTTCCAAGGGTTGCAGAGAGGAGATGGCATGCATCTGTCCAAGAAAGGTCAATGCGTCTTCGATAGTAGACTGGCTAATCTACTGAAGAGGGCTTTAAACTAGATTCGTTGGGGATGGGTGAAGAAAGCCCCCAGGTAGGTGATACATTAAATACCTTTATGGAAATGGGTAACAGGGGTAACATATGGAAAGCAGTGTGTATAAATGCCCGTAGCATGGGAAATAAGATCCCTGATGTTGAAGCTTTGGTGGGAGTGGCTGACTTGGATTTAGTGGCAGTTACAGAAACATGGTTCACAGAAAACCATGATTGGGATGTAACTATACCTGGCTATACTTTATTCAGAAAGGACAGGGCAGGAAGAAGGGGAGGAGGAGTGGCACTATATGTAAAAACTACTATTAAAGCTTTGGAATTACCGAGCTTAAAAGGGAGAGGGGAGGCATTGTGGGTTAAACTAGAAAGAGGGAAAGAGAAATCTATTTACATTGGTGTGATATACAGACCTCCCTCACAAGAGGAAGAGGTGGACAGAGTTAATTGAAGACATGCGCAGCATTGCTAGGAAAGGGGAAGTGCTACTGATAGGAGATTTCAATATGCCAGATGTTGATTGGCACATTCCTGCTGCAGTATCATCTAGAAGTAAGGAGATCCTGGATTCTCTACAGGGAGAACTATTCAGGCAATTGGTAACAGACCCCACACGTGAAGGGGCCATACTGGACTTGGTGCTTACCAATGGTGAAAGTGTTTCTGATGTTGTAGTGGGAGATCATTTTGCATCCAGTGATCACCAGATGGTGTGGTTCAGTATTAGGACTAGGGCTGTTAGAATCCATTCAAAGGCGAGGATCTTAGACTTTAGGAAGACTAACTTTGCAAAGATGGGCCAATACCTCAGCGAACCGTTAGTTGGATGGGAACAGCTGAGGGATGTAGAAAAACAGTGGGAAAAACTGAAAGGGGATATCTTAAGGGCAACCAACCTTTTTGTTAAAATGGTAAATAAAGGTAAAAGGAAAAGGAGACCGCTATGGTTTTCGAAAGAAGTAGCTGAAAAAGTGAAGAAAAAGAGAGGGAGGCCTTCATGAAATACAAGAGATCACAGAGAGAGGAAGACAGGCATCTGTATTTGGAAAAACTTAGAGAAGCTAGCAATGTAGTCAAGAAGGCAAAGATTCAAAAGGAGGAGGAAATAGCCAATGCAATAAAATGGGGGGATAAGACATTTTTCAGATATATTAGTGAGAAGAGGAAGGGCAAGAGTGGTATTGTCAGACTCAAGGGTGCAGGGGAGGAATATGTAGAAGATGAAAAGGATAACGCGGAATTGCTTAACAAATATTTTTGTTCTGTGTTAACAGATGAAGAACCAGGAGCAGGACCTCAGAAAACACCCACAAATAGGAACAGAAGCAAAGGACATCTTGAACAATTTTCAAAAGAATGTTCGTGAGAAACTAATCTCAACTTAAAGTAGACAAAGCGATGGGACCGGATGGGATACACCCGAGAATACTGAGGGAACCTGGGGACGTTCTAGCAGCTCCACTGACTGACCTTTTCAATGCCTCGTTGGAGTCGGGAGTGGTGCCAAAGGACTGGAGAGAGGCTCATACGGTGCCTTTACACAAAAGCGGAAGTAAGGATGTGGTTGAAAACTACAGGCCGGTTAGTTTAACTTCGGTGGTGAGTAAATTATTGGAAACGCTGCTGAAAGAGAAAATAGTGAGGTTTCTGGAGTCCAGCGGATTACAGGATCCGAGGCAGCATGGATTCACCAGAGGCAGATCTTGTCAGACAAATCTGATTGATTTCTTTGACTGGGTGACCAGGGAGTTGGACCGAGGGAGAGCCCTAGATGTGGTGTATTTAGATTTTAGTAAAGCCTTTGACACTGTTCCTCACAGGCGACTTATAAACAAACTGAGCACCCTAGGGATGGACCTTAAAGTTACTGCTTGGGTTAGAAATTGGGTGGGTGGGGGAGTCAGCTGTCGGAGTGTGAGGGAGGAGTGCGTGCCCTGTTGAGGGCTCTACAGTGTGCCGGGACTATCTTGCTGCTGCTGCTGCGGGTCCACTGCAGGCACTCCTGGGACAGCCTGATACAGGTGGGGACCTCCGGTGTCTTTAAAACCTTCCTTTTGACCATCTGGAAGTGGAGTCAGCTGTCGGAGTGTGAGGGAGGAGTGCGTGCCCTGTTGAGGGCTCTACAGTGTGCCGGGACTATCTTGCTGCTGCTGCTGCGGGTCCACTGCAGGCACTCCTGGGACAGCCTGATACAGGTGGGGACCTCCGGTGTCTTTAAAGCCTTCCTTTTGACCATCTGGAAGTGGAGTCAGCTGTCGGAGTGTGAGGGAGGAGTGCGTGCCCTGTTGAGGGCTCTACAGTGTGCCGGGACTATCTTGCTGCTGCTGCTGCGGGTCCACTGCAGGCACTCCTGGGACAGCCTGATACTGGTGGGGACTTTGCCTGGTATAAAGTGCAGTTTTGCTTTCTCCGCGTCCGTGGAGCGCGTCCGTGGGGCGTGTTTGAAGGGGCGTGTCTAAAGGGGCAGGTCCTGCCCCTTAGACGCCCCTTCGACGCTACATCGACGGAGGTATTGTGCTGTGTTGGTAGTCGCTGGGGTTTGCTCTGTGATTTGGTTTGTACTTTGGGGTTTTTTCTTATATAATTGTTGGGTTTATTATGGGGAAAAGGAAGGCTAAACTGCAGGGCAAATCCCAGTTGGCTGGCTCTGATGGGGCGAAATCAGCCGGCCCTTTAGATAAACATTTTGCTCCTGTACCTGTTGCTCAGTCTTCTCCAGAGGGGGTGTCCCTGAGCCCGGGGGGGAGATCTTCTCCTCCCCCCTGTCCTGGTGTTGATGGCACGAGTATGTTAGGGGGTTTGCCTCTGTCGGTTAGTAGGGATAAATCTGTGATTAAATTGCCTTCTCCAGTTCAGTTGACAGCCCTGGATGGCTCTGTTGAACTACCAGCCCTGGCTTCTGAATCGGAAGTTACCTTGAAAGATTTATGGGGGGGCCTTGAAATCCATAGATGCCAAAGTGTCTGTAACCTTTGGCTCTTTAGCTTCCTTTTCTCAAGATACTGCTTTAGCTATGCAGCAACTTGATAAGAAAGTTTCTCTACTTGACAAGGCAGTTGATAAATTGGAGTCTCAGGTGCTCCCACTCCAGTCTATAAATGTGATGGGTATTAAAGATTCTCTGATTTTACATTCTAAGCTGGAGTCACTAGAGAATTCCATGCGGTCATGTAATCTGAGAATTTTAAATTTTCCCTATACTTCTTTGTTGTCACCAAAAATTCTATTTGACAAATATGTGAAAGAAGTGCTTGCCTTTTCAGATATTATTGAGGTTAATCAGATATATTATATTCCTTTTGGTGTTAAAAAGCTAAATGCCGTTGACGGAGAACTTGATGAGATTGTCCCCAGTGTGGTTAACCTTACTGCCTTCCTTGAGGATTCCTCTGATAATATTAATGTGCGATCTACTTTATTGGTCACTTTATCTTCTGTCCAGGTAAAACAACGTATCTTAAAAACTTTCTTTAAAGTGAAATCTGTTTTATTCTGTGGTCAGAAAGTTAACATCTTTCCAGATGTCTCACGTAGCACTCAGCTGAGGCGTAGGCAATTTTTGTCTCTCAAGCCTCAGGTTTTAGCTCTGGGTGCTACGTTTTTCTTACGTTTTCCTTGTAAGTGCCTAATTGATTTTAAAGGTGCTTCTTTTATTTTCCTTGATGTTTCTCATCTGGAACGTTTTTTGACTGATCATCAGGGCTCATCAGGGTTAGATAGCATTGATAATTGTTCCTCCTGATATGTGGCATAATTTGCCTGTTTTCTTGCCTTTTCAGATTGTTATGATTAGGATAACAGCTGGCTCCCATGATGTGGTCTGCTTTGCTATATATGTTTTGTAGATTTTTGATTTTGTATTCTTCAGGTTTTGTTTCCTTACATATAATGGCAATTTGTCCTGTATTTTATTTGGTTATTGTATATGACTGAAAACTTAATAAAAAAAAAAAAAGAAAGAAAAATTGGGTGGGTGGGAGGCGACAAAGAGTACAAGTAAATGGAGCTCACTCTGAGGAGAAGGATGTTACCAGTGGTGTGCCCCAGGGATCTGTCCTTGGTCCGATTCTTTTTAACATCTTTGTTAGTGATATAGCGGAAGGGCTTTCGGGTAAGGTTTGCCTCTTTGCGGATGATACCAAAATCTGCAATACAGTAGACACCCAGGAAGGGGTAGATAACATGAGGAGGGATCTAGCTAAGCTTGAAGAATGGTCTAGAATTTGGCAGCTGGGATTTAATGTTAAAAAATGTAAGGTCATGCATTTGGGCTGCAGCAATCCAAGGGAGCAATATAGTATAGAGGGTGAAGTACTTTTGTCCACTAAAGAAGAGCGGGGCCTAGGCGTGATTGTGTCTGATGATCTTAAAGTAGCTAAACAGGTAGAAAAGGCGACGGCAAAAGCTAGAAGGATGCTTGGGTGCATACGGAGAGGAATGGCTAGCAGAAAAAAAGGAAGCGATAGTGCCTCTGTATAAGTCTTTGGTGCGACCTCATTTGGAGTATAGTGTGCAATTCTGGAGACCGCAACTTCAAAAGGATGTGAACAGGATGGAGTTGGTGCAGAGTGTGGCTACTAAAATGGTTAGTGGTCTTCATTATAAAGCATATGAGAACAGACCTAAGAATCTTAATATGTATACCTTAGAGGAAAGGCGGGAAAGAGGTGATATGATTGAGATTTTTAAATACCTACATGGCATAAATGTTCAGGGAGAGAGCCTCTTTCAATTGAAAGCAAGTTCTGCTACAAGGGGACATGGGATGAGGATGAAGCGGAATAGATTCAGGAGTGATATGCGGAAATATTTCTTTACAAAGAGTAATGGATCCATGGAATAGTCTCCCAATGGAGGTGGTAGAGATGAGGACAGTATCTGAATTCAAAAAAGCATGGGACAAACACAGAAGATCTCTAAAGGTAAAAAGGGAACTGTTGTAGTTGTTGATTTGGAAGGACTGACTAGATAGGCCATGTGGTCTTTTTCTGTCGTTATATTTCTATGTTTCTCAGTCACTGGCTACAACCAATGGTACATGGGCTTATGACTTATCCACAACGATTCTTTTCGGTTGTTAGACTGTACTTCAAAGTTGTTGAAAAAATGTTTTGATGAAAACTACACTTGTGCACCAACCAAAATGGAAGCAATCATCTGTAATATTTTCAAACCCGACTATTGATTCCCTCAAGAAAGGCCTTTCTGAGACAAGGGGTTTTTTTGTTTTGTTTTGTTTTAAGTGTTTTTTTGTGATTGCTGAAACCATGAAAGCATTAAAGCATGCCCTATTTTATTAAGGTACTTTCTTCCTGACAAAGGGGTTCAGATAAAAGTTCTTGATGTCCATGAAGTTAAAGGCGAAGCCTCAGACCTTCTTTCCAAGTGGATTTATTTATTTATTTGCAAGGATTTTATATACCGCCCCTTCCAAAGTTCAAGGGCGGTTCACCTAGAACTCAATTGTATACATTAAACAAGTGAGGAGTAACCAACATATGGGGAGTATCAAAACTTGGGAGGATTGATCTATCAACTATGTACAGTGTTAAGTTAACAGTACATCAAGTTTTTGCACATTGATGAATATATAAAAGGTTGTTCATTTGGTTGTAGGGGGTGAGTGTTGTAAAGAGGTTTTCTGTGTGGATTGGGGGGTTACGATGTCGTTACCATAATGTTCGATAAACAAATGAGTTTTAAGATGTTTTCTGAATGTTCGAAGGTCTTTAATAGCTCTGAATGTGTCAGAAGGGAGTTCCAAAGGGTAGGGGCGATAAATGAAAAAACTCTGTTACTTGTGATTTGTTTGGTTTTTCTTTAGGCTGAGGGTATTTTGATTGTGTTCATATGGCATCCTCTTATTATTTGTGTCTGCTGCTTGGTGTAATAGTGTAGAGAGAAATGAGGGGGATATGTTGATTAATTTAAATGTGGTCATCAGGAGTTTGAATTTTATTCTGCTTGCGACTGGAAGCCAGTGGAGCATGTGCATGATGGGTGTAATATGTTCATGAGGGTACATTTTATAAATAATTCTGGCTGTAACATTTTGTGCTGTTTGAAGTTGGTTTATTGTTTTCTTTGGCAGACCGCAGAGAAGGCTATTACAGAAGTTGAGGTGAGGTTGACAAGAGCTCCTCTCCTACTCTTGTCACCTGTCGCTCCCCTTCCTCTGCTCCTATATTTCCTCACATCTGGTCTGAATTCCATCCTGTTACTTCAGTTGAATTGACCAAAGTCATCTCACTTTCTCATAAGACCACCTGTCCTCTCGACCCTTTACCATCCCCCTGGCTTCTTGATCCTTCTCTCATGCTTCTTCCCTTTGCTCTTCACATTATGAATTCTAGTCTCTCATCTGGGAATTTCCCCTCTGCATGGAAGCACGCATTGGTTCGCCCTCTGCTTAAAAAGGCCACTCTTGACCCAGCTGTCCCTTCAAACTGGCACCCTGTCTCCAACCTTCCTTTCCTGTCCAAAATTCTCGAGAAGTTCGCTTTCCACCAACTCACTGCACATCTTGACTCAACTATCTCCCTACACCCCCGACAATCCAGTTTTAGAGCCGGTCACAGCACAGAAACTATCCTTGTGGCACTCCTCAATGAACTACATCAGTCTCACGACAAAGGAAATTTTTCAACTGCTGTCTCACTAGATCTCACCGCGGCCTTTGATGTTATCGACCATCGCACCCTGCTCTCACGGTTGTCAGACCTCGGGGTTCAGGGTACGGTTTATCGATGGTTCCATTCTTTCCTCTCCTCCCTTTCTTTCACAGTACACTCGGGTTCCTCTTCTTCTACCCCCCTTCCTCTCCACTGTGGAGTACCGCAGGGGTCTATCCTTGCCCCGCTCCTCTTCAATGTTTTTTTCGCACCACTTGCCTTACTCATACAGCAAACTGGTCTATCTGCCTACTTCTTTGCTGACGACATTCTCTTGGTTCACCATACGTCCTCACTTGCCCCTGATCTTTCCCCTTTGAATAACTGCCTAGCTTCCGTTGCCCAGTGGTTTACCGACAACTACCTCATTGTCAATCCATCTCAGTCTGCGGCCATCTGGTTCACTTTCGGTGCTCCTCCTCCCACTCTGGTGCCTTTGATGTCAAATTCACCTATCCCTTTGGCACCTACCCTTCGCTATCTTGGTGTGACCCTGGACTCTTCGCTATCTTTCCACCAACACATCTCTGGGGTGGTACGTAGCTCCCTTTTTCAGCTTCGGAAAATTCGGGCCGTCCGTTCTCTTCTGCCCTCTGCATCTCTTACCACACTAGTTCTTTCTCTGGTGATCAGCCGTCTTGATTATTGTAACTCCTTTCTCGCTGGCGTTCCTCTTTACCAACTTCGTAGATTACAGCTAATTCAAAATACAGCTGCCCGTCTCCTCATCTTTTCCTCTCCTCACGATCATGTCACTCTCTGCTCTCCCTTCACTGGCTTCCCATCAAAGCACACTATGTTTACAAACTTATTATTACCCACAAAGTTCTTTATACCAACACTCCCCAGTACCTAGCTGACCTTATTTTTCTTCAACCTACCCCCCGCCTGCTATGCTCTGTCTATGGCAACCACCTTTTTCTCCCTTCCCCAACTCAGGCTCACCTCGAATCCACTCGTCACGCCGCCTTTTTCTTCGCTAGCCCCTCTTTATGGAACTTCCTCCCATATGCTATCCGTACCGAGCTATCCTTCCCTCATTTCAAGGCTATGCTTAAAACTTATCTTTTTTGCCAAGCCTTTGACCTTCCTCTCCCTCCATTCACCACCACCCGGTCGAGCACACTTACCCACTCGCAACTTATTAAGGGGCTATAACATCTTTGCACCTACCTGGTTCGCGCCCCTGGCCCCCTGAGTCAGCCTCCTTGTTGTTTTCCCCGCTCCGATGCTCCCCTGTATGGTCTGTTGTCTACCTGTTGTATAGTTTGTCCGTTTGTTATGTTAGTTGCAATCTGTTTCATTACTTGTCTCTGTTACCCTGTCTGTTATTTGTTTGTTAGCTCATGTTACGTCCTGTCTCGTCTATCATGCTGTTTTCTACAGCTTACTTTTCACTATCCCTGCTGCTCTTTTTCTCTGTCCACTTTCCTGTCCCCCAAATGGCGTTCTTTTCTATCATTCTCTCTCTACAGCCAAGATTGTTTGTATTGTAAACCGCCTTATACTTTTGTAAGAGGCGGTATATCAAATTTGCCAAATAAAGATAAAGAACTGATCTGAAGTCGTTGGGGTCAAGTAATGGTCTTAGTTTGAAAAATATGCTTTTTGTGATTTGATTTATGTGGGATTCCATGTTAAGTGTTTGGTCTAATTTTCTAATTGGGATGTCGGTTTCATGTGTTGAGAAGCTCAGAGGTGGGAGGCAGCAAATATGTTCCCAGTTATGTATAATACTTCTGTTTTGTTAAAGTTTTTCCAAAGGTTAATTGAGTTTAGCCAAGATTGGGCTTCTTTGATGCAGGAAGTGAGTGGATGTTGATTTGGGTTTGAGATGTCAATACATACATAAAGCATGATATCATCGGCATAAATATGATATCCCACTTTGAAGATTTTTTACTATGATGCATACAGGTTGAAGATATAGATTAAATAATAGTGCAGACAGTGCTGAGCCTTGAGGAATTCCTTGTTCTTGTTTGAATCTTGGTGAAGTTTCAGTGCCTATTTGGACCTGTTGTGTGCAGTCCTCTAGGTAAGATCTGAACCACTGAAGTATTGTGCCTGTGATTCCGATTTGTTCCAGTCTTTTGGTCATGATGTTATGGTTAACGTTGTCAAATGCAGCGGCAATGTCTAGAAAAATTAGGATAAATGCGTTTTTTGTGTTGTCCAGGCCATAAATAAGTTTGTCTAAGAGAGTAAATAGTAGAGTTTCGACTCCATAGTGAAGACAAAAGCATTCTTGATATAGTTGAGTCCAATGGACTAAGATCCAAAATTTTGGCACTGTGTGCTGACAATACCAATTGCAATTTTAGTGGGGCCACTAAGAGGGATAGTAACTATTTTTTTTTACAAGCTGCAAAAATATTTAGGTAGTAATTTAATTGGTGCAAATTGTGCAGCTCACATTGCTTACAATTGTATCAGCACTGCTGCCAAATGCCTGCCATTTGACATTGAAATTATTGTTGACAAGATATTTTGACATTTTCACATTTATACAGTGAGAAATGAAGCATGGAGGAGTAGCCTAGTGGTTAGAGCACTGGCTTGGGAACCCAGAGACCAGGGTTCAGTTCCCACTAGCACGCCTTGTGGCTTGGGCAAGTCACTTAAACCTCCATTGCTCAGAAAAATCCAAGTTATCAATGTCCCTGTTAAATGTATGTTTACCAAGTTTAAGTTACAATGTAAACCACTTTGATTGAAATGATAAAGCGGTATTAAAAAAAACAGTTAAATAAACTCAAAGAGATGTGTGACTTTGTTGAGAGTGAGTATCAAAAGCTCCTCGGATACAGTAATTTTAGGTGGCTGGCTTTACTACCATCCATTGAAAGGTTAATTAAAATGTTCCAACTAGTGAAATCATATTTTCTGAGCCAGGAAAAATGCCCAGTTATCAAAAACATTTTTGAGAATGAATAAGCAAAGGTATGGCTGTACGTTTTGCACAGTCAGGCAGTGATTTTCCAAAATGTGACTTCACAAATTGAGTCTCAAAAAATCTCAATGATAGGGGTGGAGGAAGTACCTGGAATAGAACCCCTTGCCCTTGAGATGGTGGGGCACCGGTTCCACTGCCTTGACCTCGAGAAGACCTGCCAACTCCTTCAGTAGAAGGTCCCGGTGAAAGGGAGACCTGAGGGGCTCTTCCGGGAAATAAGGGGAAAATGTCTGAGACAGGTGGAGGAGGTTACCCTCCCTGACTACCCAAAGTGCCCAAGAGACAGTGGTGATGGTCAACCACCTCTGGGCATAGAGGGCCAGACGTCTCGCTGTGGACTGCTGATCTCCTTGGGGTAGAGAGGCTATGCTCAAAGAGTCCAAAACTCCCCCCTGGCTGGGCCAGAGCCGGTGCTTAGGGTTTTGGAGTCTTCTGCTTACAAGGGCCATGCCCATGTCCCTTGGCCTGCTGACCCTGCTGGGGAGCTGAGGAGGCCTGAAAAGGTGGGTAGTTTTCTGTAAGCAGCTCCTTTCCTCTGGTAAAAGGACTTTTTACCCGAGCCCTTCCATCGGGGAGGGGCAGCGGTCTCTTTGGAGAGCCTGGCCCTTGTCATGAACTCAGTCTCCAGCTCGGCAGCCTTGTTGGTCATGGGTTTGCCAAAGAGGTTCTCTCCTTGGCAGAGGACATAGACCAATTTGTCCTGAACCCACTGCTCAAGGTCAGACGACTGTAGCCAAGCTTGGCAGCTTGCACCGATGCCAGCCACTGCTACTCGAGCCGCTGGCTCGAACCAGTCAAAGGCTGCTCGAGACATGAATTTGGAGCACTCATGGACTACCTTGGCCAGGTTCTTGAACTGCTGCAAGGGTTCCTCAGAGAGACCAGCTGAGAACATGGCGAGTTCCTTTGCCAGTTCTCTCAGGTACATGCCCTTGTACAGCTGGTAGGCCTGGATGCGGCCGTTAAGCATTGAGCCCTGGTAGCACTTTCTGCCGAGGGCATCCAGGGTGCGGGCCTCCCTACCAGGAGGCACCGAGGAGTGCGTCTTCTGGCTTTTCAGCCAACACATGGCTGAATCCACCACCATGGAGTTATGTGGCAGCTGTGACTTTTGGAAGCCCGGGCTCTGGCGGACTCAATACTTCAAGTCGAACCATTTGCTCACCACCCGTACCGAAGCCGGTGTCTCCCACATTCGGAGCGCAACCATACCAGGATGGGAGGGATAGGCACCATGAGCAATTCCCATGGAGGAACCTCCTACTGGAGGATTTCCAACTCATCCACCCAAGGGTCCTCCTCTGACTCAGTCGGGAACAGAGCCTTTGACATATCCTTGACGAAATCAAGGAAGCCCATATCCTCCAGTGGGGACCGCCGCCGAGGCTCCGAGACGGGAGAGTCAGATGGGTCATTTATTTATTTATTTATTTATTTATTTATTACAGTTTCTTATATACCGCGCTATTTAGAATCAGCGCGGTTTACATCATAACAAAACGACCATAACGACAAACTGTCAGGTTTTACATTGAACAGGAGTACAAACTTGGATAACTGGGTTAACTATATACAAACTTGGATAACTGGGTTAACTATATACATAAACTATCTACACTGCAGTGTGAGGGCATTTCTAGATTGGCTCATTTCTTGGCGACAGGTATTGGGGGACTCCTTGTCCTCCGTCTCCCATTCTGAGTAGTCCATCGAGGATTCAGAGGAGGGCTGTTCCATGGGCCTTGGGGCCCCCCAATGCCCTGTGGCCGACACCCGGTATGCTTGTCGGGGATGACCGCCATCCCCTCAAGCAGGACTCAGGTTCAGGAGGTTCCGCCCAAGGCGTCGGGGCCTCAGACAAGGCCCTGGCCTTCGGAGGCACCGGGGACTCGGGGGGGGGGGGGGGGAAAAAAATTATCGTGCTGCTGCTGGGGCCTTACTGGACATCCTTTTGCAGAGACCGCAGGCTGCTGGGTCATGGCCTGGCCCAAGGTAGCGAAGACAGCAGTCATGTGTGTTGCTCAAAGACATAATTTTACAGCACCGATCACACTTCTTAAAGTCACTGGTAGCCATGGGGGGAAAAAAAGTACCCCTGCAAGGTTGAAGACTCTCCAGGCTGCCAGTGGGAGAAAAAAAGCGTGAAGACGCCAGGAAAAGAAAAGAACGAGAAACTACAAAAAATAGACCAAACGCCGCCAAGACAAGGTCAGTGGCAGAGAGTACCGGTGCGATACTGGAGGCGAGTATGAAACTCAGAGAGAAAAAAAAAATCAACTTTTTCTTGGGATAAGCCAGACCAACGTCTGAAGGGCTCCGCGGAAAAAAAGGAGACTGAGCAAAATGGCACCCTTGGGCAGGAAGGGGACCACGCATGCTTGGTGGCTTCTCCCAAAGGCTTTCTTTGAAAGCTGGGGGGAATGCTTTCGCGAGGGTTCCACCGGTGCCGATGTCACCCATATGTGAGGGCTGACTTCCTGCTGGTTTCCGGAGAAAAGATGCATCTTTGGTTGTTTCCTGAAGCTGCTGAGGTCGGTGATGTTTCTTATGAGATTTGGCAGCATGTTCCAGATTGATGGAGCGCAGAGTTGGAAGGAGCACTCACAGGCTTGCTGGTTGTATTTAGTTCTGGTATAGGGGATGATTAAGGTGCTCCTGGTAGAGGTTTGTCTTGATTTGTTCAGTTGTGGGGTTTCAAGAAGGATGTGCAGGTGGATTTGTGGGTCGTTGTGGGTGGATTTGGGGGTTAGAATGGTGGTTTTGTATTTTATGTGACTGTGTAGGGTAGTCAGTGGAGTTGTTTGAGAATGGGTGTAATGTGATGTCATCTAGTTGCTCCCTGGAGGATGCATGTGGTTGGGCGGAGGACAGTTTGTAGGGGGAGCAGTGTGGTTTGAGAGAGGCCTTGATATATTGTGATGCAGTAGTCAATATGCAGTAGGATGATAGCCTGAAGTGCAGAGCACAAGTCTATAGGATCAAGGAGCAGCTGGAGGCGTTGTAAGGTTTTAGTTTTTATGTATACTGCTCTGGTGAATTTGTTTAACTGTGATTTGAAGGAGAGGTGCTGATCCTGGGTGACTCCAAGGTATTGTTTAGGGTTAGGTCGGTTCTAGGGCTAAAGGTGTTGTCTTTACTTATAAAGAGCTTCTGTTTGCTTGTAATTGGTTGTCAGGTTGGGGTTTTTTGTAGCCATTTGGTGATATCGGTGAAACATTCTTGATGAGTAGAGTAGAAGGGACATTTCGTGTTGAAGGCGCCATATAGCATATCATCGGCATAAATGTGGACGTTGAGGTTGTGGGATCTGATGATTGAGCAGAGAGGCTGAACGTAGATGCTGAATAAGAGTGCTGAGAGCATAGATCCTTGAGGGACTCCTTGTGTTTGGTGGTATGGGGTAGATGCATTTAGGTTGATTTTTATCTGCTGGCATCTGTTGGTCAGGTAGGATATGAACCACTGGAGAACTGTGCTCTGCTCTGTATTTCAGTGGATCAGAACCAGTGGAGAATGATGCAGTTAATGGTGCCAAGGGCTGAGGAGATATCCAGGAAGATTAGTAGAAATCCTTGATTGGTGTCTTGTATTCCTTTTATTAGGGTATAAGAACATAAGATATGCCATACTGGGTCAGACCAAGGTCCATCAAGCCCAGTATTCTGTTTCCAACAGTGGCCAATCTAGGTCATATGTACCTAGCAGTTTCCCCAAGGGACACAGGTTCCACAATGCTTGTATTGGTTCAAGCATTGATATCCTGGGTCCCTTCTTAATAATGGCTTATGGATCTTTCCTCCAGGAACTTGTCCAAACCTTTTTTAAACCCAGCTACACTAACAGCCTTTACTACATCCTCCGGTAACAAATTCCAGAGTTTGATTACACGTTGAGTGAAAAAATATTTTCTTTTATTAGTCTTAAATTGTTTACCCTGTAGCTTCATTGCATGTCCCCTAGTCTTTCTATATTCTGATAAGGTAAACAATCGATCTACGTTTACCCGTTCCACTCCGCTCATTAATTTATAGACTTCTATCATATCTCCCCTCAGCCGTCTCTTTTCCAGGTTAAAGAGCCCTAACCTTTTTAGCCTTTCTTCATAGGAGTATCCTTCCATCCCCTTTACCATTTTGGTGGCTCTTCTCTGAACCTTTTCTAATAACTATATCCTTTTTAAGATACGGCGACCAGAATTGCACACAATATTCAAGGTGCGGTCTCACCATGGAACGATATAGAGGCATTATAATATCCTTTGTTTTATTTTCCATTCCTTTCCTTATCATACCTAGCATTCTATTTGCTCTCTTGGCCGCCGCTGCACACTGGGCCGAGGGTTTTAACATGTTATACACAATGACGCCTAAATCTTTTTCCTGGGTGGTGGTTCCTAATGTGGAACCTTGCATCGTGTAACCATAGTTTGGGTTGTTCTTCCCTAGGTGCATAACCTTGCACTTGTCCACATTAAATTTCATCTGCCATTTTGATGCCCAGTCTTCCAATTTATCAAGATCCTCTTGCAATCTTCCACAATCCTCTTGGGTTTTAACAACTTTAAATAGTTTTGTGTCATCTGCAAATTTGATAACCTCACTCGTTATTCCACTTTCCAGGTCATTTATGAATATGTCAGAAAGCAGCGGACCCAGCACAGATCCCTGGGGTACACCACTATTCACCTTTCTCCATTGGGAAAATTGGCCATTTAGCCCTACCCTCTGCTTTCTATCTTTTAACCAGTTCCTGATCCACAATAGTACACTGCCTCCTATCCCATGACTCTTTAGTTTTGCCAAAAGTCTCTCATGAGGGACCTTGTCAAAGGCTTTCTGAAAGTCCAGATACACAATATCAACCGGTATCAACCGACTCACCTTTGTCCACCTGATTATTCACTCCTTCAAAAAAACATAACAGATTAGTAAGACAAGATCTTCCTTGTCTAAAGCCATGTTGGCTGTCTCTCATTAGTTCATGACTATCTACATGCTGAGTAATTTTATTCTTTATGATGGTTTCTATCATTTTTCCCGGTATTGATGTCAGGCTCACCGGTCTGTAGTTTCCCGGATCACCCCTGGAACCCTTTTTAAAAATTGGTGTTACACTGGCCATCCTCCAATCTTCAGGTATTATCGACTAGGGTAACCAGTAGTGTTTCCACGCCGTGGTTAGGGCAGAATCCATGTTGCTATGGGTCAAAAAGGTTTTTCCTGTCAATGTAGTGTTGAAGTGGATGTTGGATGCTTTTCTCTAACTTTGGTAGTGAAGGGGAGTTACTTTGGGTTGAGAGGTTGTTGATGAAGACCAGTCAAGGATGTTGCCCTTTTCATGTATGGAGGTTTCTACAAGCTGGTTGAGATTCACTGCTGACACTGCCTCCAAAAATGAGCAGGCAAGTTGTGGTTGTAGTGATGTGAGGTTAAAGTCCCCTAGGACTAGGAAGTCTTTGTTCATTTTAGTTGGAAAGGTCTGAGCAGGCTGTTAGAGTCCAGTATGTTAAGGTGATGGTCAGCTGTTTGTTCGTGATCATGAGGGATCTGCTTTCCTTGTGCTCTCAATTGTGTGGTATTAGAGGTTTGTTTTTGCTAGGATTACCACACCCCCCCCCCCTCCTCATTTGTGTCGGGCAGTGGAAGGGGGTATGGGGTATGTGTGTCTGGGGTAAGTTGGTTTAGTAGTACAGGCTTGAAGTGAGAGAGGAGGCATTGTGGATTAAACTAGGGTGAAGGGGAGGAATGTGTAGAAGCTGATGAGGATAAAGCGGAATTGCTTAACAAAATAGTAAAAGATGCTACTAACGCGTGCAGAAAACGATGGGAAATCCACACACATCGCCAGCAGTGCACCCCGAATTGCGCCCCAGACGGAATCGAGAGCCCTCAACAAGGACAATGATTAGGTCAAACCTTGGTACTCACCACCTGAGAGCTCCAGGCAGAAATCCATGCAGGGTTCAGCTCTATTCCCCTGAAACTGTTTTGCTGCTTTGCAGGCACTGCGTTTGGGCTGCCAGGCAGGTTCCTCAGAGCCTTCTGCAATTTTCAGGAGAGAGTGGTGGGGAGGGGGGGGGTGCTGCTGAATGCTTCCAGATCCTTCCAATTTTCTAGCTGCTAAACAGGCACTTAACAGGATAAAAGCATGTACCTGAACAAATATTCCCTCCTCCTATGGGGAGTAACCACCTAGTGGTTAGAGCAATAGCCTACTACCCAAGCGATCTGGGTTTGATTCCCACTAGCATGCTTTGTGTCCTCGGGCAAATCACTTTTATCCTCCATTGCCTCAGAAGAAAAGGCCTGGAAATCTACTTCCAGTCATACCCTGCCAAGCAAACCGAGGGGCTACTGGGTCACCAGCACTCAGTATGGACTTGAAGGCACTTTTTTTTTTATTTATATTTTTATTGATTTTCAAAAAAAAATACAAGTTAACACACTTGCATAGAAAGGGGGAACATTCCGGAAAATACAAACAGGCATAAAAAAAGGAAATCAATGATAATAAACAGAAATGAACACCTCACATAGCCCACTATAAAGAGGATCCAAAAAACAGAAAAAGAAAACAACCAAATTCAAATATACAATGTAAAAGTTTCATGCGAAACAGCCCATATACACCAAACATCTACAAGAACCCTCTTACTCACCCCCTAAGAGCCACGGGTATTTAAAAAGGAAATTAATTGAGGGGGATACAGAAAGATATAGGAATTTCCCTGGAGTTTTACCAGACATTTACAAGGGTATTTCAGAAAAAATAAACCCCCAAGCTGGAGGATCCGCGGTCACAGGATTAAAAACTCACTCCTGCGTCGCCTAGTCTCCCCTAGCTAGGTCAGGAAATATACGGACAAGACACCCCTTAAATAATACACTCCTTTTCTTAAAGAAAATCCTTAATAACCAATCTCGGTCAGAAACTAATGCAAAGGTAACAATATAGGTCGCAGGTTTCACCAAAACAGAATCCAAAGTTTCCAACAACTCAGAAACATTTAATGCATCAAATCCCAAACCCGCAGCCTCCGAAGAAGCTGAGATCTTCCGGGCAGTGGGAAGGTAATATGCTTTAACCAGTGGAGGACATGAATCAACAGGAACCCCCAAATTCTCACCCAAATAGATTTTAAACATTTCCTTAGGAGAAACATTAGGCAGACTAGGAAAATTAATCAATCGTAAATTAGCTAACTTGGAAAACTTCTCAAATTGTTCCATCTTAATTTTAGTCTGATTAGAATCTTTTATAAAAGACTCAGATAAAAGTAATCAGCTGGAGACTAACTGAAACTTCATCCACCACTAGTTTTAACGAAGACAGATCATGCTCCAGTTTTGAAATACTTGTAGAGTTAGATACGACCTGTTCTTGAGTTCCCTTGAGCTGTAATGAAAATGCTTCACCAAGTTGATTAATCGCCATCCAAATCGATTCTAAGGTGAAGTGCTCTGGACGTGGCAAGGAAAATGAAGAAACAAATCCTCGCTGAGTATCTGGCAGAACACCACAAGGCCATAGGGCTCCAGAAGGGGGGGAATCCGGCACCTCCAACCGACTCCACAGCAGGGCTCAAAGACTCGTGCAGAGACTGTAAAACCTGCCCAGTCGAGGGAAATTCACCCTCCGCCTCACTAGGCACCAGCGGCCCCAGTGGTGTACCAGAGCCTCCCAACTTTGGAGAAGCTGCCACCTCCCTGCTTTGCCAAGCCACCTCCAGGCAGGACTGCTTCGAATCCCAATGTAGATCCGGGGGCATAAGGTCACTGCTCGTATGAGACGCCGAGCTACCCAGCCCCGATCGATCTCTCGCCGAGCTACCGCTCCCCGGCATAGGCTGCGGCTCCACAGAACGCATAACAAAGGAATCAAGAGGACCAGTAACAGGCGTAGAGGTCTGCGCGGGTGCCTTGGGTTGCATATCGCGCTTCCCTTTTCTCTTCCGTCCCATCAGGAAAATTGCCTTGGGAGCCTAAACGCAGCAAACCGCCATCTTGGATCCTTCGAAGGCACTTAAAAAAAATGGCTATCAAAAAGACCACAGTTTAGTGGAGCCTCCTATGTCATGCTCAAGTGAGAGAGTAACCCCTCCAGGTAGTCGTTCACAAGCATTTACATCAACCTTTTCTTCTCAATTATTCAGATTTTCTTCAGAGTGTAGAAAATCCATCTACCATCTGCCGGAGACAAAGAAATACAGAAGAGACCTCTGGTGGCTGAGGCAGATAGAGGCACGGGAGTGATGTCACTGAAACTTAGGCATTTCATTGGCTACACCAGCCATAGAGCTGGTGTAAATGACCGCATACATTTTTCAAGTAGACATATAAATTATAGTATTCTATAAATGGCATGAATACTTGTATGCTCCCCCCAGGCTCTGTCCCTATGTACACCCCCACAGTGAACATACACATCATAAAATGAATGCACATACTTTTACACTAAAAATGATTTTATAAGAAGCCATTTACACAAGCAAATGACAAACATCCCTTTTAGGCATAAATTTAGTCCCTAAATGTTTAGGGGGGAATTTTCAGTGGCAGCGACCAGCATACTTACGAGGTATCATCAAAAAGTATTGAGACTTATTGTGTAGCTACTACACAATACGCTGAACCACGATGCTATTAAGCATGCAGTGACCTAGATATATGCACTGCATGTGCAGAGAAGCGTGGCTGCAGCACATCTGTACTTTTTTTAATCATATGATATTTGGTATCGTGTAAAAGCAGTTCGTCAGATTTACGATGAGTAAAAAAAAAACTGAACAAATTTGCATTAAATTCTTCCAGAAACTTGGAGATTCGTGCAAAGAGACCTATGGCAAGTTACAGCAAGTGTATGGTGATGAATGCATGAACCATGCTTGAGTTTATAACTGGTACAAACATTTCCAAGAGGGTCGCCAAAGTGTTGACAGTGAAGAATGTTCTGTAAGATCATCCTCTTTAGCAGCATCAGGGGCCGAGGAGTGCTAACTAAAACCCCCACGAAGGAAAGATCTTGCACTCCCTCGCTCTGCAACAAAGGATCAAAGGAAACTACCACCTGAGGTGAGACTGATTCAATCTGCATGCTTTCCTACCTCTCCACCTCCTCAGAGTATTCTCCTCTGCACATGATCTGCCTGCTCCGCCTTCACATCATCACTGGTACAGAGATCGCCTTTACAAACCCAGTGTGCTGCAGGCGTGCCCACGCCTGAGGGCCTCTCTAGAGGGCCCTTAGGCAGGGCACGTAGGCGAGCAGGTTTTGCCAGATATCAACACGCTGAAACGCCTAGTGCTACAGCCTGTCTCCAAACAAATCATTCAGACATCACTGACACCACATCACGAACTCTCCATAATCTGCTTATGACCAATAGTATGAACTGTAAATTTGAATTAATCCACATAACTCGATGTACATGACTACTTTCAGAACATTCAACTGTGCATACATGTTACCAATTGTACCTCAGTGTAACTATCGCCCAATGGTTTACTCTACTAGTGCTTGAACCTGTTTCTCTAATTAATCTCTAGAATTTAGCTGTTTTACAGTTTCCCTAAGAACTGTACATAAACTAAGCTATAACTTTGTTCAACGGAGTACCTACTGCTAAATGTTCTTGCTACCTGTGCTTGAATCCACAAAGCGTAGTTACTCACCTGTAACAAGTGTTCTCCGGGGACAACAGGAATCAGTCCTCACATATGGGTGACGTCGATGCCGACGGAGCCCGCATGGAGCAAATCCCCAGCTTAAAAAGAAAGCCTTTGGGATTGCTATCACGCATGCGCATCCCCTTCCTGCCCAAGGGTGCCATCTTGCTCAGTCAAATGACATAGCTAAAGGACGTCCAAAACAAATAAAGATGGTATGACTACAACTCCAAGGGGAGGAGGGAGGGCTGTGAGGACTGATTCCTGCTGTCCCCTGAGAACACCTGTTACAGGTGAGTAACTATGCTTTCTCTGGGAACAAGCAGGAAGTCAGTCCTCACATATGGGACTCCCCAGCTACAGGCTACCAAAACCTATAGCCAAAAAAGGGCTCCCTCATGAAGACCCACAAGCAGCAGCAATGAAGTCCGTATAAACGGAACAAACAGGACCCCTGTGTCTGATGAAACTAGCACTCCGGTAGCCTGAACACAGAAGGGTCGGAGGGTAGGAGTTGCCTAGACCCCGAAAAGGTAACGGAGCACGGCCTGGCCGAAGGCACTGTCCCATCGGGACTCTCTATCCAGGCAGTAATGAGATGCGAAGGTATGGATAGAAGACCAGGTGGCAGCCCAGCAGATGTCTGCTAGTGGGACCGAATGCAGGTTGGCTACTGAGGTCGCCATAATCCTGACCCAGGGCGCTGTGACCCGGTCTTCCAAAAGAAGGCTCACCTCCTCATAGGCCAGAGCAATACAGTCTGCCACCCATGTGGACAGCGTACACTTGGACACCATCTCCCCCAGCTTACTGGGGTCATTGGAAACGAAAAGATGAGAGACTTTTCGGTGGCCTTGAGTGTGTTGAATATAGGAGGACAAGGCCCTCTTACAGTCCAAGGTATGGAGGACAGTCTCTGTCCGATTGGCATGCAGTCTGGGAAAGAAGGTAGGGAGGTGGAAATAGAACACCACCTTCGGAAGGAACTTGGGATGCGTGCGAAGCACCAACCTATTCTGGTAAATCCTGGTGTAAGGCACCTCAGCCACGAGGGACTGGAGCTTGCTTACCCTATGGGCAGAAGTGAGCGTGACCAGGATAACCACCTTCTAGGAGAGATAGTGAAGATGGCAAGTAGCCAGGGGCTCGAATGGTGGCAGGGTGAGCTACCCCAACACCACATTCAGATCCCATTCGGTCGCCGGGGGGGGGGGGGGGGCAAAATGTGGGCTTAGACAAGAGTAGGCTCTGTAGGAAGCAGGACACCACTGGATGGGTCGAGAGGGCCTTCCCATCCACCTGATGGTGGTTCGCCACTAGGGCACTGAGGTGTACCCTAACAGATTTAGACTTGAGCCCCGCATGAGAGAAGTGGAGAAAGTATTGCAACACCGTGACCACCGGGCAATAGAAGGGGTCGGCCCCCCGCTCAGTGCACTAAAGTGTGAATCTACGCCACTTAAAGGCATAGGCACAGGCACGTCTGGTAGATGCCTTGCATGAGGCTAGGAGAACATCCTCCACCTCCCTAGGAAGGTGGAGCAGGGCTAAAGTCATCCTCTCAGCAGCCACGTTGTCAGCGAGAGGGAGCCGAGGTTGGGATGCAGCAGAGAGCCCCCCCTTCCTGGGAAAGGAGTCAAGGGCGGACCCCAGGGGTATGAGGTTCTCCACCACCAGTTGCAGGAGCAGTGTCAACCACAGTTGCCTGGGCCACCTTGGAGTTACCAAGATGACCAAGGTCCTGTTGTGAAGAGTCTTGAACAGAGTCCTGGCGATCAGTGGCACCGGAGGGAAAGCGTACAGAAGTTCCTCTGACCATGAGACCAGGAAGGCATCAGCAGCCACTCTGGTGGGGTGAGGCTTCCGGGAGCAGAAGCCGGGTAAATGGTGATTGTCCAGGCTTGCAAGTAGGTCCATCACCGGTCCATCACTGGTCCCCCCCCCCCCCAGGTCCGGAAAAGCCTGCTGGCTACCACTGGGTCCAGCTGCCACTCGTGCGGCTTGAGAATCCTGCTGAGTCTGTCGGCCAGCAAGTTGTCTTGGTATACCAGGTATACCGCTCTGAGGAGGATGCCCTGTTGGACTGCATAAGAGCACAGATCTAGGGCTTCCTGGCAGAGGGCACGGGACCCTGTGCCTCCCTGCTTGTTCACATAGAACACAGCCACCTGGTTGTCGTCTGAACTAGGACTGACCGATGGCCTGGGCGATGATGAAAAGCTTTCAGTGCAAGGTGAATTGCTCGCAGCTCTAGGAGGTTGATCTGCTGAGCACTCTCATCGGGGGACCAAGTGCCCTGGGTGTGGTAGCCCTCACAATGGGCTCCCCAGCCCAGCAGGGAGGCATTTGTGGTGAGGACCCTCGAGTGGTTGGGGGTCTGGAAAGGCATGCCCGCCACCAAGTGCTGGGGCAAAAGCCACTAGATCAGGGACTTTACCAGCTGGCGGGTCACTCGGACTGTCCTGGAGGTTGCCCGAGGCCTGGGACCATTGGTCCCTGAGGCACCACTGTGCTGTTCGCATGTGGAGGCGGGCATCTGGAGTGACATGCACCGTGGAGGCCATGTGCCTGAGAAGACACAGAAAATGCTTGGCTGGCACTGAGGGACGGTACTGCATATCCCTGGCTAGCGCCTGAGTCTGGCAACCCTGTCTGTGGGCAGGAAGGCCTTCGACCGAAGGGTGTCGATTCTTTCCCCAATGAACTCCAGCCCTTGCGTCAGGCAAAGGTTCGACTTGGGGTAGTTTATAACAAAAGAACATCTTTAGTTATACGGAGGATCACCTTAATCATTTACTGCAGGGTCCTTAATAAAGGTATTTACCAATTTCTGGGTAAGCTGTGGTTAATTGCCCTCCGCTGTACTTTTGGTGTTGGACTATTTGCGGAAGGCCTTCTTCTTTCTTCCTTGGTCGAGATAGGGGAAGACAAATATCCCCTGGAGCTTGAGAAAGGCGGCAACCACTGCCAGACACTTTGTGAATACCCTGGGGGCCGAGGCTAGGCCGAAGGGAAGCACCCCATATTGGAAATGATTGCCCCCCACCACAAAGCATAGGTATTGCCTGTGGTTTGGGTGGATCAGGATGCGAGTATAGGCATCCTTTAGGTCTAAGGAGCATAGCCAGTCTTCCTGGCTGAGGTAAGGCAGCAATGTTCCAAGAGAGCATCTTGAACTTCTCTCTCACCAGGAATTTGAGGTTGCGCAGGTCAAGGATTCGGCCTTAGGCCCCTGTACTTCTTTGGCACGAGGAAGTACCTAGAGTAGAATCCCTTGCCCCTTGAGGTGGTTGGGGCACCGGTTCCACTGCTTGGTCCTCGAGAAGACCTGTCTTCAGAAGAAGGTTCCAGTGGAGGGGAGACCTGAGGGGCTCTTCTGGGAAGTAGTGTGGAGGTACTTGCTCATATGGAGGAGGTAACCCTCCCTGACCACCTTTAATGCCCAGGAGTCGGTGGTTATAGCCCCCCACCTGTGGGAATAAAGGGTGGGGTGACCGCATGTAAGCTGCTGATCTTTGTGTGGGAGAGGGGCAAAAACTTCCTTCTGGCTGGGTCGGAGATGGAGCCTGGGGCTTGGGAGCCTTCTGCTTACGCGGGCCATGCCCGTCCCTTGGGCCTGCTGCCCTTGCTGGGGAGCAGGGGAGGCCTGCTAAGGTGGGTAGTTTCGGTAAGCAGTGGACCTCCTCGGGTAAAAGGAAGAGGGGAGGGGCAGTTATCTTCTTGGAGAACCTAGTCCTCGTCATGAACTCTGTCTCCAGCTCTGCGGCCTTGTCGGTCATGGGCTTGCCAAAGAGGTTCTCCCCTTGACACGGGACATCGACCAACTTGTCCTGTACCCAATTGCTCGAGGTCGGATGACTGGAGCCAAGCTTGGCAGGGTGCACCGATGCCCGCCGCAGCTGCCCGGGCTGCCGACTCGAAACCATCATAGGCCGCCCAAGACAAATTTGGAGCACTCACGGACGGCTTTGGACAGGCTCTTGAAGCACTGCAAAGGTTCCTCGGAGAGACCAGCTGAGTACCTGGCGAGTTCCATATACAGCTGGTAGGCCTGGATCCAGCAATTAAGCATCAAGCCCTGATAACACTTTCTGCCGAGGGCATCCAAGGTGCAGGCCTCCCTGCTGGGGGGCACTGAGGAGTGCATCTTCTGACTCTTCAGTTGATGCATGGCCGACTCCACAACCATGGAGCTGTGTGGCAGCTGTGACTTCTGAAACCCAGGGCTCCGGCAGACTCGATACATTGAGTCAAGCCGCTTGCTGACCACCAGCGTCGACGCCGGTGTCTCCCACATGCAGAACATAAGCTGCTCCAGAATGGGAGGAATGGGCACCGTGAATGATTCCTGGGGAGAAGCCTCGTATTGGAGGATCTCGAGCTAGTTGGCCTGAGGATCCTCCTCGGACTCGGTAGGAAAGGCAAAGGCTTTGGACATGTCTCTGACGAAGTCCAAGAAGCCCATATCCTCCGGTGGGGACCTTCTCCGAGGTTCAGAGACCGGGGAATCGCAAGGGACATCTCGGTGCCGACAGGTGTCTGGGGACTCCTCGTCTTCGGTCTCCCAATCGGAATACTCTGAGGAGGAATGGTGTTCCTCAGGCCTCGAGAGCCCTGACGCCGTAAGCCCAAAGCCTGGGAGACTCATCAGTATGACTTTGGCCCCGACTAGCGGGAGACAGAGCACAACCTCAGCCGAGGATCTACTCGGGCACGGCAAGGCTTCGAGGATCTACTAAGCCTCCGGGGACGTCTTTGATGTCGAACGCCCGGTGGTTGAAGCAGAGGAACCAGACATGCCGGACATCAGCGCCCGCTGCTGGTCCAAGAAGGTAGTCACACTGCACTCCAAAGGCTGCCATCCTGGACACCAGTCCCAGTGGCTCCGTAGCCTTCAGCGCGGGCACCGAAGGGCCCGACGCCAGCTCCCCAGGAGTGGAATCCTCGATGAGGACTGCGTCTAACTGCCAAGGCTGGTCCACCATGGGATCCTTCCAAGGAATCTTGGCCAGCCGCTCCCTCTCCGATGACTCGAGCGGACATCTGTGGCTCTGCAACCGGGCACAGGAGGATCCCGGCCAATCAGAGCCATCCAAGGACACCGCCTTCGAGGGTGGCTTCTTCCTCTTCAGTTACCTTGAGGGAGACCCCCTCTCCGAGGACCCCCAACGACGCTCTGGCTCGGAGTGCTCCTCCCGAGGTGTCGAGGCCTCAGATGAGGTCCTGGTTCTCAGAGGCATCGAGGAGTCGGGAAAAATTTTGTCATGCTGCTGCTGGGGCTCCTCAAGGCCTTGGAAGACATTTTCTTACAAAGGCCACAGACTACCAGATCGTGGTCCGGGCCGAGGCACCTGAGGCAGCAGTCATGCGTGTCAGTTAGGGACATGATCTTACCACACCGATCACACTTTTTGAAGCCGCTGGTAGCCATGGGGGGAAAAAGAACCCCAGCAAGGTTGAAGACCCTTCGGGCTGCCAGCGCAGAAAAAGGGCGCAGACGCCAAAAGTACGTAAGTAAAAAGAATCGACCCCGATACCGAGGCCGGGGCGGGAAAGGTACCGGAGACAAGTAAAACACTAAAAAAAAAAAAAATCTACTTTTTCTGGGGGAAACACAGACATCTGGTGGGCTCTGCGGAAAAAAAGGAGACTGACCAAGATGGCACCCTTGGGCAGGAAGGGGATCACGCATGCATGGTAGCAATCCCAAAGGCTTTCTTTGAAAGGTGGCAATTTGCTCCGCGTGGGCTCCGTCAGCACCGACGTCACCATATGTGAGGCTGACTTCTTGCTTGTTCTTGGAGAATGATTTTATCCTGGCTGATAACTGTTTACCTCTCACACACTGAGGTTAACATACCATTAGCACATGCTCTCTCTGGCTCACTATAAACTGTATCTTCCTTGCCTGTCTGAATTATCTTGTAAAACATGTTGCCAAAGGAGGCACCAGTTTTTCGTCTGCTCTGTATCTGTTACATCCTCCTTCATTCATTATTGATAACCTCCGAACTTAACCCCACTTACACACAATCCATTCCCCCCACCTACAACCCAATTAGATATCCATATACACTCCCCTATCTCAGACAGCTGTACATCACAAAACCAAACCCAAACAATCAGCATCAAATTCAAAACAATCCCCCTACCCATCCCAACCATAACCTCACCACAACCTAAAAACTTACAATGTTACCTCATAAACACGAGATTAATAAGAAATAAAATTCCAATAATCCACGACTTACTTATTGACCACTCTCCTGACCTAGTCTGCAAAACAGAGACCTAGCTCTGTGACACTGACATAGTAATAATTAACCAACTGAAGGCCCAGGCTACGATATTTTTCACTCCCACAGAACCTCAAAAAGAGAAGGGGGGAGTCCTCCTAATCATAGAAGATCTTAAGGTGTCCCTTATCACCTCCGACAACATACAAAACATTGATATTCTAACCATAAAAACCAAACAAATCCACATTTGCCTAGCATATAGACCACCTGACCCAAAACCTGACAACCTCGACACTCTTACAGAACTGCTATGCTCCTCCACAGACAAGAAGCCAATAGTACTGCTAGGTGACCTTAACCCCACAAATCACATGTCAGCCTTTCTAACCTCCTTAAGAGACTTGGACTACCTACATCCAAATAATCAACAACCAAACTCATGTTAAGGGCAACATGCTAGACCTACTGTTCCTACCCGGTCCCCTTCACATAGCATACAACACATCATTACTAGAAAACATATTTCCTGGTCAGACCATCACTTAATAAAGCTTCAACTTCCATACTATGACCTCATGCACTCAAAACCTACTATCACAAAAGATACAAGAATTTTGATAAAGATGACTTTCTAAAACAATTCAAAACCTCAACCAAGCCCCAACTGATATTAATAAAGCAATAACTGCATGGAATGAATAGCTGGGGCATCCATTCTACACACACACACCATGTATACCCTACAAAGAAACACGCACCATGGTTCAGCACTGAACTAAAACAATTGAAAACAGAATTGCATAAAATCGAATGTAAATGGCGCCACACAAAATCTACAACCTTCCAATCACAATATATGGCTACACTCAAACTCTATAAGGATACCATTAACTCCTGTAAGACAGACCACTACTCCAGCATTATATCAAAAACCCTAAACCGCCCAAGGGAGCTTTTTGAAATAGTAAAATCACTAACCAACAAGACACCCATAAAGACACTGAGCCCCCATAGCACCCCAAACCCTGGCTAGCTTCTACAAGGAAAAACTAAAACAAGAACATAAGAACATAAGATATGCCATACTGGGTCAGACACCAAGGTCCATCAAGCCCAGTATCCTGTTTCCAACAGTGACCAATCTAGGTCACAAGTACCTAGCAGTTTCCCCAAAAGACACAGGTTCCACAATGCTTGTATTGGGGCAAGCAGTGGAAATCCCGGGCCCCTTTTAATAATGATTTATGGACATTTCCTCTAGGAACCTGTCCAAACCTTTTTTTAAACCCAGCTACACTAACAGCTTTTACTACATGCTCTGGTAACAAATTCCAGAGTTTGATTACAGGTTGAGTGGGGAAATATTCTCTCTTATTAGTCTTAAATAGGTTACCCTGTAGCTTCATTGCATGTCCCCTAGTCTATTTTGATGGTGTAAACAATCGATCTATGTTTATCTGTTCCACTCCATTCATTAGTTTATAGACCTCTATCACATCTCCCCTCAGCCGTCTCTTTTCCAGGTTGAAGAGCTCTAATCTTTTAAGTCTCTCCTCATGGAAGTATCCTTCCATCCCCTTTACCATTTTGGTGGCTCTACTCTGTACCTTTTCTAATAACACTATATCCTATTTAAGCTATGGTGACCAGGACTGCACATAATATTCAAGGTATGGTCGCACCATGGAATGATACAGAGGCATTATAATATCCTTTGTTTTATTCTCTATTCCTTTCCTTATGATACCTACCATTCTAATTGCTCTCTCGGCCGCCACTGCACATTGGGCAGAGAGTTTTAACATGTTATTCACGATGACACCTAAATCTTTTTCATGGGTAGTTGTTCCCAATGTCGAACCTTGCATCGTGTAACCATAGTTTCCTAGATGCATAACTTTGCACTTGTTCACATTAAATTTCATCTGCCATTTGGATCCCAGTCTTCCAATTTATCAAGGTCCTCTTGCATTTTTCCACAATCCTCATAGGTTTTAACAACTTTGAATAGTTTGGTGTCCTCTACAAATTTGATTACCTTGCTCATTATTCCCATTTCCAGGTCATTTACGAATATGTTGAAAGCAGCGGACCCAGCACAGACCCCTATGGTACTCTATTATTCACCTTTCTCCATTAGAAAATTGTCCATTTAGCCCTACCCTCTGCTTTCTATCTTTTAACCAGTTCCTGATCCACTATAATACATTGCCTCCTATCCCATGACTGTTTAATTTAACCAAAGGTCTCTCATGAGGGACCTTGTCAAAGGATTTCTGAAAATCCAGATAAACTATATCATCCGACACCTTTGTCTACCCATTTATTCACACCTTCAAAGAAAAAAATATAACACAGATTAGTAAGACAAGACCTTCTTTGGCTAAACAACAACTAAAAAAAAAAAAAAAAAAAAAAGAGCCGGTGTGGAATAGTGGTCACAGGTCCTTTTTGTAGAAACCCCTACGCATTTCAGTCAACAGCCTTTGTCGGGGGGAGGGGGGAGAAAACAGCCTCATAAAAGTAAAAACTGAGAAAATACATGTTAGAAACAATAAATATAAAATATCAATAAATATAAATAAAAACAACATCTAAAAGCCATAATAGGAGCTAGTGCACTAAGGAAAAAATGTAAAGTAGCCAAAATGGGCAGAACCCACATAAAATTATCACATACAAACAGAAGAGGACATGTAAGTAAAAGACCTATCCAGAAGTTATCAAAGCATACCTTGCCCCCCCCCCAAGAAAACATACCTCACCCACCACAATCCCCCCCCCCCTCAAGGTTTGCCCCTACATCAAAGGACGCACTCGGAAATATCTCCAAGCTAAATACTACCACCTCCTACCTCAAACCCTGTCCAGTAAGCTGGATAAAAACAATAAAATCATAACTCTCTCCTTTTATCCTCCCTGTTATCAACCTTAACCATGCACTAATTCAACCTATTCTGAAAAACTACTCCATGGATAAAAATTCCCCAACATCATCATACAGACCTATTTCACTGTTGAACAGCCAAAATGCTTCGGCCACGAAAGCGGCTGATCTAAACAAATTTAAGGCTGCTGAACACAGAAATCATAATGAAAATGGCTGATTGTGTCTAGTTGCTAAGATATATGCTATTAGTCATTAGGGGCCATTAACTGTGTATTATGCAACATTTGCGTGAGATTGTATAATCTCTACTTGCAACCAATAGAAATATCTGTCCAAAACCAGATGATGCAATCAATATTTAAATTTGCATCACTTAACAGTATAAATCTTAAGGTGTATTAGTCACAGAAAAATAAAAAATTAATTATTTTGCATTATTTTATGCCGATAGGCCATTCACAGTCTATTCAGCGATGCATCGTACTTGTGTTAATAATGCAGATAATTTCTGCTATATCTGTGGTGAAGCGACTTTTACATCACAAAAACAAAATATGACTGTGGCGGTTAAGAAAGCCTACAACTTATATTTTAGCTGCAGAATAGGAGATCAGGATAAGAGATGGGCGCCACACATATGCTGCAATACATGTGCAACAAATCTCAGGCAATGGATGAATGGGAAAAAGCAATCAATGCAATGATCTGGAGAGAGCCCAGGATCACGTCAGCAATTGCTACTTCTGCATGGTTCCTCCAATTCAGAAAGGCATATCCAGAAAGAGTACGTGGACTGTGCAATATCCAAACATTCCATCTGCAATACGCCCAGTGCCTCATGTAGAAGGGTTGCCGATTCCCAAAATGTCAGAATCACCATTAGAATCAAGTGAGGAAGAGGAAGAAGTTTGTAGTCATGAACCATCAACCTCTCGTGACCCAGAGTTTCTTCTGGCCACTGCTAATGAGCCACACCTCATAACACAAGGTGAATTGAACGACCTTGTCAGGAATTTGGAGCTCCCGAAGAATAAAGCTGAGCTTTTGGGTTCCAGACTACAGCAGTGGAATCTTCTGGCTGGTGACGTTCGAATTTCTTTTTTCCGGAACCGTCAGAAAGACTTGGTGTCATTCAAAGAAAGTGATCTTGCTGCATGCAACAACATAAAACATTTAATGGCAGCTCTCAATATCAATTATTTTATTTATTTTATTTAACAAGCACTTATATACCGCGGCTTCCGGGGATCAGCTGCGGTTCACAAACAACAACAGTCAACAAAGCATAGTTTGTTTTACATATAACATATAACTATAAACAATGTAAAATTAACAGAAAATGTTAAACAGATTAGCACGGAACAGTGTAACACTATATACATTATATACATATACATTTTATGTAGGGTACAATTACAATTCAGATGATTGGAGGCTCTTCACTGATTCATCAAAAGCAAGTCTTAAAGCTGTATTGCTGCATAATGGCAGCTTGCTACATCAATTCCTACTGGCCATGCAACTTTTATGAAAGAGACTTATGACAATATGAAAACTTTTGAAATGCATAAACTATGATCAACATCTATGGTCAATCTGTGGTGACTTCAAAGTGGTCGCCCACTTGCTTGGTCTTCAGGGTGGATACACCAAGTACTGCTGCTTCCTGTGTGAATGGGATAGTCGTGCTAGAGATTGTCATTTTGTCAAAAGGGACTGGCCACTCCGTCAGTCACTGGATCCTGGAAACAAAAATGTTCTGTTTCCAGCACTTGTAGACAGCAACAAGATTTTGATGCCTTCCTTGCACATCAAGTTGGGACTAATGAAAAACTTTGTCAAGGCGATGGATAAAACTAAACCTGCTTTCAGGTATCTTAGTGGTAAATTTCCTAGACTGAGTGATGCCAAAGTTAAGGAAGGAATTTTTGTTGGCCCTCAGATTTGTGCACTTCAAGATGACAAATTTCTTCGTTTATTGCGTGGAAAGGAAAAGGCTGCATGGATAGCATTTGAATCAGTGACACAGAATTTTCTTGGAAACAACAAAGCAAATAATTACCAAGAGATTGTTCAAGATCTTCTCAAAGCATACAAAAACCTTGGTTGCAACATGTCCTTAAAGATTCATGTTCTACACTCTCATCCAGATTTTTTTCCCACAAAATTGCAGAGCAGTAAGTGATGAACATGGAGAACAATTTCACCAAGACAGTGCAGCTATGGAAAAGAGGTATCAGGGTAAATGGAGTCCATCAATGCTTGCAGACTACTGCAGGAACAGTGACAAGGGATATGCCATTGCTTCAGTACAAGAAACAGATTAGCAAGAGTCATGAAGCCACTGAATGAGAACAAAACTTGCTAGAATGTACTTACAAATGTTCTTAATGAAAGTTAAATTGCAGACATAATTACTCCTCTGTTTCTTCTAAGTACGTTTATGAACTTTATTTTATAAAAACATGCTTGTTATTGTGCAATGTTTGATTTGTAATAAGATTGATTTACATCTAAGGATTTAGGCTCGATTTTCACCATACATAGTGGTAAAATGTAAATTCTTCAATATACAATAGAAACAGGAGCTAATTGACCAATTTGACCAACAGATGAAATTCAATGTGGACAAGTGCAAAGTTATGCACCTAGGAAAGAACAACCCACACTATAGTTACACAATTCAAGGTTCCACATTGGGAACCACCACCCAGGAAAAAGATTTAGGAGTCATCAGCCAAGAAAGCAAATAGAATGCTAGGTATCAAAGAAAAGGATGGAAAATAAAACAAAGGATATTATAATGCCTCTGTATCATTCTATGGTACGACTGCACCTTGAATATTGTGTGCAGTTCTGGTCACCGTATCTTAAAAAGGACATAGCATTATTAGAAAAAGTACAGAGAAGAGCCACCAAAATGGTGAAGGGGATGGAAGGCTACTCCTATGAAGAGAGGCTACAAAGGTTGGGGCTCTTTAACCTGGAAAAGAGACGGCTGAGGGGAGATATGATAGAGGTCTATAAATTAATGAATGGAGTGGAGCAGGTAAACGTGGATCAATTGTTTACGCTATCAGAATATAGAAAGACTAGGGGACATGCAATGAAGCTACAGGGTAAACTAAGACAAATAAGAGAAAATATTTTTTCACTCAACGTGTAATCAAACTCTGGAATTTGTTACCGGAGGATGTAGTAAGGGCTGTTAGTGTAGCTGGGTTTAAAAAAGATTTGGACAAGTTCCTGGAGGAAAGGTCCATAAACCACTATTAAAAAGGGACCCAGGATAATCAATGCTTGACCCAGTACAAGCATTGTGGAACCTGTGTCTTTTGGGGATATTGCTAGGTACGTATGACCTAGATTGGCCACTGTTGGAAACAGGATACTGGGCTTGATGGACCTCGGTCTGACCCAGTATGACATATCTTATGTTCTTATGTTCTTAATTTCACTATCATATTTGAATTCAGCGTATCAAATTCATTAAGAAATAGCATATTTAATTTCTGAAGCACTTTTTGAAAATTTGTAGAACAGTGTTTCCATTCTCCTTTTCATAGGCCAAACTAAGAGAAAAGTAGTCCAGATTCAACTTCAGGATCATATCGAATCCTTCGTCCCACTAGACGAGCACCAGTATGGCTTTCACCCATACCATGAAGTGGAGACGCTCCTCACTGTTCTGTTTGGGCGACTCACATGTGGTACTGACGACACCAAACAGATCTTTCTCCTCATATTTTTAGACATTACCACAGCTTTTGATAGTATAAACCATCAAATGATGATCTTCAGATTACATCAAATAAGAATCAAGGATACATTATTAAATTGGTTATCCTCTTATCTGTCAGGCGAACACAGGTAAGAATAGAACATCTTTCTGATCCCTATAACCAAGAACAAGGACTACCACAGGGTTCCTTCATCTCAGCCCTCCTTTTTAACATTTATATCCAGCCTATCGGCACTATTTACAAAAATTCCAGGTAAACTATCACATATACGCCGATGATATAATGTTATATCTCCCGTTTAACTGTTCTAACCCCACAATTCAAAAAAAGAGAAGTTAGACTTACCTGCTAATTGTTGTTCCTTGAGGAACTCCAGTACAGTCCCGCACCTCTGGGTAGTGCCCCTCCTCCAGAAGCTTGGAGACTGAGCGTGTCATCTTTTGATAACACTCGGCTATATATAGCTGGCACCACCTACCAGCCCCAGTATCGCCCTGACAAAGCAGACGCACAGGAGCAACAACCAAGTGGAACCAAAAATCCCCAAAACAAACCAACCCCTGAATTAAGCCTGCACACACGCACCTCCTCCCCAGGAAGGGTACCCCGACGCTTCCCCTCCAGGAAGAGAGACACTGCTGCCCTCTATCTGAGCCACCCCCCACCCCTGGGAGTAGCAACTGACAGGTTCCAGAGATCATTACCCCCATCTAAACAGACTACCTCAAGGCACCTGCTTCAGGACCAAGGCGCCCCGCGCCCAACCAGCACGACAATAGGGAGGGATTCGGGACTGGACTGGAGTTCCTCAAGGAACAACAATTAGCAGGTAAGTCTAATTTCTCTTTCCTTATCATCCCTCCAGTCCAGTCCCGCACCTCTGGGATGTAACAGAGCAGTCCATTAATGGGAGGGACTCGCACAATCGATCCAAAGCGAGCATCCCCCACCTCCTGGAGATCCATGCGATAATGCTTAGTGAAGGTATGCAGCGACGACCAAGTCGCCACCCTGCAGATATCCACAGGTGGAACTAAACCATACTCAGCCCAGGAAGCAGCTTGCGCTCTCGTGGAATGCGCCCTCAATCCTGATGGCACCGGCTTGCCCTTCAGGATATGCGCAGATGTAATCGCTTCCCGGATCCACCTTGAAATGGAGGCCTTTGCCGGCGCCTCGCCTCTGCGCAGCCCTCCAAAACAAAACAAAAAGCCTATCCGACTTTCGAATCGAATCGGTTTGGTCCTCTTCAAATACTTCCTGAGGACCCTCCTCACATCAAGACAATGCAACTGCTTCAAAGCTGGCCCATCTTTATCTGTAGCCAATGCCGGCAAAGAGACCTCTTGGTTTACATGGAAAACTGACAAGACCTTTGGCAAAAAAGAAGGTACCGGCTGCAAAATGACCTTCTCCTTAGAAAAATAAATAAATGGATCCCGGCAAGACAAGGCCTGGAGCTTGAAATCCTGCGCGCCGAACAGATTGCCACCAGGAAGACGGTCTTCAGCGTCAGGTTCTTCAGGAAAGCCTGTCTCAGGGGCTCAAACGGCTCCCCTACCAAGGCATGAAGTACGAGGTTTAGATCCCAAGAGGGCACCACCCCCCTCCGCGGAGGTTGGAGATGTGTCACAGCCCTTAAAAATCTAAGCACATCAGGATGCGACCCCAAAAGGCACCCCATGGATCTTCCCCGATAACAGGCAATCACCGCCAGCTAAACGCGCAAGGAGCTAGCCACCAACCCTTTGTCAAAACCTGCGTGCAGAAAAGCCAGATCATCCAGAACTGAAGCCATGGCCAGACGTGCCCGCCTATCCTCGCACCAAGACTCAAAGATACGCTAAACGCGAATATATGCGAGACATGTGGATTTCCTTCGGGCATGCAAGAGGGTTGTTATGACCGCCCCTGAATACCCTCTTTTCCTCAACCTTTCCCGCTCAAGAGCCAGGCCGTAAGCGAGAATCGATCCACCTGGGGCATGCAAATTCGTCCTTGTATCAGCAGGTCCTTGCGTAGTGGGAGCCACCATGGTCGTGCCGCCAGGAGACGAACCAGGTCAGCATACCAAGGACGTCAAGGCCAATCGGGGGCGATCAGAACCACCAACTCCCGATGCGCCTCTATCCGCTGCAGCACTCTTCCTATGAGTGCCCATGGGGGAAACACAGAGAAGCCTCCTTTCGGGCCACCTCTGAACTAGGGCGTCGAGGCCCTCTGACATTCGTTCTCTTCTCCTGCTGAAAAAACGTCCGGCTTTGGCCGAGTCGAACGTTGCCATCAGATCCATGAAATGTTCGCCCCAGCGTTGTACCAGTTGCTCAAACATGTCTTGGTTGAGGCACCACTCTCCTTGGTCCACCCGAACCAGGCTGAGATAGTCCGCCTGCACATTCTGGACTCCTGCTACATGTGCTGCCAACACTGCTTGCAGCTGGGCCTCTGCCCAATCGAACAACCTTTCGGCCTCCTTCTCCAGGGCTGGGCTGCCCGTGCCCCCCTGCCGGTTCACATTCGCTACTGTTGTCGCATTGTCCGAGAAGACCCGCACTGCTTTCCCTCGTAAGACTTCCTCGAAACTGATCAGGGCCAGAGTCACTGCCCGCATCTTGAACCTATTGATCGACCATCGAGCCTCCAAGAGGCCCCCACTGACCTTGGGCAAAGCGATCCTCGCAATGGGCCCCCCAGCCAGATAAACTGGTATCCGTAACCACCGGGATCCACTTCGGGGCTACGAGGGGCATGCCCCTCTCCAGGTTTCCAGGGCGCAGCCACCACCTGAGAGATTTCCTGGCTTCCGGTGGACAATGGAGCACCTGAGTCAGTGGCTGACTCTGGTGGGACCACCGACGAAGCAAGGCCCTCTGCAAAGGGCGCATATGTGCCCTTGTCCAAGGAACCAACTCGATCGAGGCCACCATGGTTCCCAGAACTTGCAAGTAATTCCAGGCCAATGGGCTTACCAAGCCCAGGAATCTGCATGTCAAGCCTCACAGCCCGTGCACACGTGCCCTTGGCAGGAACACTCTGCCCGCTCGGGTGTCGAAGCGTGCCCCAAAATACTAGAGATCCTGAGTCAGACTCAAATGACTCTTGGACAGACTGACCACCCAACCGAGCCTTTGGAAGAACTCCACTACCTTCCTTGTCACCTTTTCACTTTCCTCCCTGGACTTGGCCCAAATCAGCCAATCATCGAGGTACGGGTGCACGAGAATTCCTTCCTTGCGAAGCGCTGCTGCTGCTGCCACCACCACCATGACCTTACTGAAGGTGCGAGGCGCTACTGCCAGTCCAAAAGGCAACGCCCGAAACTGAAAGTGACCCATGGGCACAGCAAAGCGAAGGAACTGGTGGTGATCTGGTCTTATGGGAATGTGTAGATATGCCTCGTGAGATCTAGAGACGTCAAAAATTCCCCGCTCCTTGCCGCCACTATTACCGACCTCAACGTTTCCATGTGGAAGTGCGGAACCCGCAGACAGTGGTTGACCCCTTTGAGGTCGAGAATCGGGTGAAAAGAGCCCTCCTTTTTGGGCACCAGAAAATAAATGGAGTATCGACCACACCCGTACTGGTCTGCCATTACGGTTCGACTGCTCGTAGCTGCAACAGGCGCGACAGGGTTTCCCTTACCGCCTCCAACTTGCCCTGAGCCTTGCAGGAGGACTGGATAAAAAATTCCCTTATCGGGCAGATCCATTCCAGGGTGTAGCCCTCTCTGACCATTTCCAGGACCCATTGGTCTGAGGTGATCTGGGCCCAAGCAGAGTAAAAGTCCCGCAGCTGACCTCCCAGGACCCTACACCTGCCTGAGCCAACCTCGCCTCATTGTCCTTTTATGTCTCGAGGTACCGGCGACCCCAAAGCCTCTACCCACTCCTCGGAAACTGTCCTTGGGAAGGCGGCCCCCTTGGACTCTCCCAAGTCCTTCACCAACTTCTCCAAGTCCTCTCCAAAGAGGAGCTTTCCCTTAAAGTGCAGCTTACTAAGCCGAGCCTTAGAGGAACTATCCGCTGCCCAGTTCCTAAGCCACAAGTAGCGGCAGGCCACCACCATGGAAGCCATATTCTTGGAGAGACCCCTGATGAGATCATAATGGGTGTCCGCCAGATAGGCCAACCCCGACTCCAACTTTGACACCTCTCCTGAAATAGCAGGTTCCGAGTCCCCCTGGGCCCTGAATCCTTTGCGACCACCGGAGGCAAGCCCTAGCCACCCATGCTCCGCAAATTGAGGCCTGCAAAGACAAGGCGGAAATATCAAATGCCTGCTTCAACAGTGTGTCCAGCTTCCTATCCTGGGCATCCTTGAGAGCCGCACTCCCCTCTACGGGTATCGTAGTCTTCTTAGTAACAGCAGACAAAGCAGCGTCCACTTTTGGCAACCGCAGGAGCTCACACTCCTGTTCCACAGGGGATAAAGGTGCAACAAGGTCCGCCTGCCTCCGAGGCCCACTTCTGGCAGATCCCACTCCTCCTGTATCATCTGCCTGACCACTCTATGGACTGGAAACACTGCTTGCGACTTCCACACTGCCTGAAGCAGATCCTCCAAAATCTCTCCTCCGCTGGGAGACTCGTGGGAATATTCAGAGTCTTCAAGGCCACTCTCACCAGCCTGGCCCGTTCTTCCCCCTCCGAAATCTCGCCATCTTCTAACTCTTCTGAGAGGTCTAGGTCCACATCCAAATTGTCCCCATCTGGACCTTCCGACTCTGGTGAGGGGTGTCCCTCCTCCAGGCCCCTGGCCCTCTTGGCAGGGACTCCCGTCTCGCCTTCTACTGCGCTCGCCGCCCTCTTCGACCCCATTGGTGGCGAAGAGGGGCCACCTGCTAAGCCTTGCTGAAGCAAGCAAAACGCTCTATGCAACAGTAAGACAAACTCCGGTGAGAAATCACCCGGGAGGCCAGTTACTTCTTGGACAAGAGATGTGGAGGGTCCCGGGGTAGCTGAAGGACCGTGGTCCCCCGCCGCTAGTGAAAAGATGGAATCCCCTGCCTCCTGCGCCAAGGTGGGGGGTCCCCGGACATGCCTTGTCCTGCAGTTCCTGCTCCAGAGAGGCAGCCTCCTGTGTGCACCCGACACAGACTCCAGCCTCCGACACTGCCCCCCTACAGGACCCACAAACCAGGCATTGCGGCCTTGCTGGCATGGTGACTCCGCTGTATCTGAAGGCAGCAGTCCGCCCCCTTCCACACACCTTTCTCTTGCTTTTGTCCCTTTTTTTTTCCTTTAAACACTAAATCAAATCCTTAAAGGCCACCCAAGAGAAATAATTTTACTTTAATATAATTTCATATAGTTTAAGTTAAATTAAAGTAAATTAAGGTAAATTAAAGTAAATTAAAGCAACCATGAAAAATCCCGCAGTTAGAAACAGCCATCAGGTCTGTCGTCCCCCCCCGCCGCGGCAACACTGAAGCTGCTTGAAATTCAATCCTGGAGACTCAAGCAAGCCGAGCCCTCTTTGTGGGCTGAAGGCTGACTGCGGGCTGCTCAGCGCGCCGGCAGGAACCTGCAACACATGCTCCAGGACTCTACCACACTGCCGAAAAACTGCCTCCGTCTCCCCACTCACCACACTGCCGTCACTTCCACCGGGTGGGACAGCTCTCCGTTACCGTCCGCCTTGATCTGCTGACTGCCTGCTTTCTCCTGCAGTGTTTTTCTTCCCCCATGCTCAGTTGCACAGTGAGGGCTTCGGCGCTGGGGGGGGGGAGGAGAAAGAGGAGAGAGAGAGACTCTGCCTGTCAGTTGCTCCAATCCGGCGACTCTACACCCGTCAACGAGATCAGGAGCCGCTCAGAAACCCCACTTCACTGGACCCTCCTGACCTCGAACCGGTTCCTGGAAGGGGAGGAAAGGGCCCTGATATCTTTTTTTTCTTCAACTAACTTTAGAAATCAAAGACTAACCCTGTAAATACAGGGACCCAAAAATACCTAAAAAAAAACCCCCACTAACTACACTTATCCGTTCCTTCAGCGAGTCCAGCACCCTGGCTCACTACCTCCTCCAACTGCTTGGAGACTGAGCATACTGGAGCTGGTAGGCAGTGCCAGCTATATATAGCTGAATGTCATCAAAAGATGACACGTTCAGTCTCCAAGCTGCTGGAGAAGGGGCACAACCTAGAGGTGCGGGACTGGACTGGAGGGACAATAAGGAACAGATTGCTTTGCCGAAATAATGGAATGGCTATTAACAACCTTAGGATCAACTTCAGTAAAACCAAAGCATTATATGTAACAAGAAACTGGAACTTTACCCCACCTACAGCCATCAGGATTCATGACAAACATTTCAGTAAAAAACAAGGTAAAATACCTTGGCGTAATTGTTGATTGCACCCTAAACATGTTCTCACATAACAACAAAAAAGATCTTCTACAAACTTAAAACAACTACATCCACTGCTCCACAATCACGATTTTAAATCTGTCTTAACGCAATCATTACACCCCACTTTGATTTCTCCAACACAATCCTACATGGACTCAAACATACCATAAGACAACTTCAAATAACTCAACATGTTGAAGCTAGGTTAGTTACAAATTCCATCCCAATCAAACACATCACCCCAATATTGGATGATTTGCACTGGCTCCCTGTATAGAGCCACATAAACTATAAAATTCTAGTTATAATTTTCAAACTTCTCAATGATATCGCCCCTTCATACCTTTCCACCCTCATTACCAACGAAACCCACACTTGCATACAACAAGACTAACAAAAATAAAATCACAATCCCATCAGATTTCAGGAAATCAAGAAAAATAAACAAAGCATTCTCCCACATCGCCCCTAACCTTTGGAACTCCCTTCCAAACTACCTAAGAGTTATAAAGGACCTCTCAACAATCCTAAAAATCTTCACACTTCATCCTTCACTTTGGAAATGAACCTAATAGTAACAACCCCACCCCTTCCATTAATTAACCCATCATCAAAATTCATTCCCCCCCCCCCCAGCTGAGCTACTCAAACTAATATCCTTTCACATTTGACAATCAAACTTGTATATAGTTTTATGTTTACAACTGTTTTCTTGTAAACAATATTCATGCAAATAGTTATAATTCGTTCTTTGTAAATGAATACGTACCTTCCATTGTACTATTCTAAATTTGTTTCATTGTAAACTGCATTTGATCGCCCGGAAAATGCAGTATAAAAATGTATAAGAAATAAATAAATAAATCCACGTGCAGGAATGAAGAAGATGAAGCAGTACGCGCCACAATACGCTCAAATCATCATTTCATGATCAAGGAGCTTGCTGAGGACATGGATATCAGTTTCGGGTTGGTACAGTGCATTCTTACTGTCAATTTAGGGATGAAACGTGTGCGCAACATTTATGCCGAAACTCCTGTCCCATGACCAAAACAACCGTCTACAGCCAAGGTGTTCTTCGAATGCGCTGAGATGATTATTACTGGTGATGAATCATGGGTTTATGGTTACAACACGGAAACTAAGGTTCTATCTTCACAATGGAAGACTCCAAACTCTCCCAGACCCAAGAAAGCCCATCAAGTGAGGAGCAATGTCAAGGTCATGCTCACAATCTTCTTTGATTACCAGGGTATTGTTCACATGAGTATGGCTCTAAAAGGTCATACCATCAATAAAGGAGTACTATGTCTGTTCTGACTCATTTGAGATATGCAGTTATTCATAGGAGGCCAGAGTTGCACAGGAATGGTGAATGGCTGCTTCATCATGATAATGCCCCAGCTCACGCATCACATCTTGTCCAGCAGTTCTTGGCCAAACACCAAATCGAGCAAGTGTGTCAGCCTCCATACTCACCTGACCTCACACCCTGTGACTTTCTCGTTTCCATAACTGAAATTACCACCGAAAGGAAGGAGATTCGATGACTTGGAGACCATTAAGCAAAATTTGACACAGCTCACAGCGTAACAAAAGAGACATTTCAAAATGATTTCCAGCAGGAACGCTGGAAGAAATGTGTTTTATCAGAAAGGGACTACTTTGAAGGAGACTGAATGCAATAACTGTCAGTGTTATATCTCTTGTGTTATTGTACAAGTCTCGATACTTTTGATCATACCTCGTAATGCAGCTGGTCGTCACTGCTTTAGAGTCACCTTGGATAATCAATGCTGAGGCCCATATCAGCCACTTATAGCAGCAACACTGGCTTTTATGGCCCTCTTGGTCTGTCCAATGACATCAGGGAAGGGATGTCCGTTGTGCCTGCCCACCAGCTGAATTTGTTTACCCTCATTTCCACACCTCAGTTCTTTCATTATCAGACCACCACCTCTTAAATTTCACTCATCACCACTCCCCACCTCAATCTCGCGCTATCTCCTCCTATCTTTTTAGGAATATTCATGCTATTGATCCATTATCAACTACCATCTCTTCTCTTCTTTCTTCCACTTTGTCCTCTAAGTCTTTTGATGAGGCCATAATTTCCTATAACACCACTCTCCTCCACTCTGGATACCCTTGGCTCCGCCTACAGCACATCCTAAGAGGCATAGTTCACCTCAGCCCCGGTTGTCTTCTACTACCCGCTAACTACGCTCCTGTGCCCACTCAGCTGAACACACATGGCTTAAATCCTGCTCCCTTTCTGATTTCCTTTACTTTAAATTTGTTCCAGTCCGTCATTGCATTCGCTAAGCAAAACTAACCTATTCATCTGACTGACCGTCTTGCTTCTTAACCCCGTCATCTCATCTCCACTTTCAGTTTAATTCTTAAGGCACCACTGCCTCCAATCCCATCTTCTCTCTCTGCCCAAATCTTAGCAGACCATTTCCACGACAAAAGTCCATAAGATTTCTCTTCAGTTCCCTACTAGTTCTTCTTTACCTCCTCTTCCACCTCTCCAATATCAGCTTTTCCTCTCAACTTCCCCCATCTTTTCATCCTTTTCTAAAATCTCTGATAAGAAAATCTCCCTTCTTTCTTCCTCTAAACCCACTACCTGCTCTTCTGATCCTATCCCACCCACCTCCTAAATTCCATCTCCTCCTCCATTATACCTTCCATCTCACATATCCTCAAATCTCTTTCACTCTCCACTGCAACTTTCCTACAGCCTTCAAACATGCTGTGATCACCCCTCTCCTCAAAACACCCTCTCTTGACCTTACTGGTCCTTCCAATCATCATTATCTCATCTCCCTTCTCCCTTTTCCCTTTCACTGCCAAACTTCTTGAATATGCAGTTCTCCGTTGCTGCCTCAAATTTCTCTCCTCTCATGTCCTCCTTGGTCCACTCCAGTCTGGATTTTGTCCTTTTCATTCCACTGAAACAGCTCTCACCAAAGTCTCCAGTGACTTCTTCCTGGCCAAGTCCAAAGGCCTTTACTCAGTTCTTATTCTTACCTTTCTGCTGCTTTTGATACTGTTTATCACTCTCCTCTCGACACAATATCCTCTCTTGGTTTTAGAGATCATGTTGTCTTGGTTCGCTTCTTATATCTCCAATCACTCCTTCAGTATTTCTTCAGATGGTTCCTCCTCTTCTACCATCCCTCTTAGTTGATGTACCCCAAGGGTTGGTTCAGGGACTTCTCCTTTTCTCTCTCTATACCCAGTCCCTTGATGCTCATCTCTCCCTATGGCTTTCAATATAATTTTTATGTGGATGACTTTCAAGTCTATCTTCACCTGACATTTCTCCTGCATGCCAAGCTCATGTCTCTGCTTATTTGTCTGACATCGCTGCCTGGATGTCTCACCGCCGTCTGAATTTGAATATGGCTAAAACCAAACTTCTCATCTTTCCCCCTAAACCCTCCTCCTTCCTTTCTCCATCACCACTGTCAGTATTCTTCTTCCCTTCCTGTTTTCTCAGCCCATAACCTTGGGGTCATTTTTTAATCCTCTTTTTTTCTCCTCACATATTCAACAGATTGATAAAACCTCTCTCTACAACATTAACTAAATTTGCCCTTTCCTCTCTGAACATACTATTAAAACTCTTGTCCACAAAGTCTACCTTGGGGCAAGATGGCGGAAGGGAGATTCTGTAGTGAGACGATCCACACACACTTCTGCTTCGTAGTTTTGGCAGTTCCTTGAAGGCGATGGGGTGGCAGAAATGCAAACAAGCCAGCCTACCCCCTCAGGCTTGGCTCCAAGTAATACTCCTGGGCAGTTGACTTTGATGGTGTGTGGGTTCTCTTCGGCTGCAGTTCGAGCGGTGTCTTCAGCAGAACCTGTGGAGGAAACTTTGATGGCTCTGAGTGCATCTAGGATTTGGTTGTCCCCTGAGCAACACGCCCCCCTGCCTTGACCTGGAAGTGGATTGCCATTCGGAGTGTTTCCCGCTGAATTGCCGAGTTCACCGGCGAGTGGAAGTGAAGAGGGCTCTGGCGTGGTGGTAGATGCCTCTTCCCCTTCTGTTGCGGCTGCATTGGGAGATGGAGGTGAAGTAAGATCAGCTCCCCTTGTTGGGGGTATTGCCGCTGCAGCTGGGGGACTTGGTGCAGTTCCAGGTTTGGGGGACTTGATTAAATTTGCTGTGATAAATTTAGAAGCACTGTGGGATGCGGTGGCTACTATGAATACTTCCCTATTAAATGCTGTTTCTGAGGCGAAAAGAATCCGGGAGGAAAAGGTTGTACGTCTGGCCAGTGTGGAAGCAGAACTGGATCTTCTTCGAGGACTGTGTGTTGCCCAAGTTAAAGACAAAACTTTGCTATCCAGGAAAGCAGAATAATTGGAGAATCAAGTTTGCAGAAATAACTTGAGATCGTTGAATTTTCCTAGATCTCCTATTATGTCTGCTTTAGAGATGGTTCGCAAATACTTCCAGGAGGTGCTTAAACTTCCTGGGGATAATTTGCCTCCCACTGTGAGAGCACAGTATTTGTCTATGGGCCCCAGTTCCCGTGGTTCTGCTTCTGAGAATCCATTTCAGGGTACCGGAGACCTTACTGCGTTTCTGGAAGACTCTCTGGAAGTGGCTACTGGGCAGACAACCTTGCTTGTGACCCTGGCTCTGGAGCCTGATAAGTCTTTAGTTCTTCTGGCATTTTTTTAGAAATTTCAATGTAACTTTTCTAGGCTCTAAGGTTTATATTTTTCCTGATCTTTCACATGTAACCCAGTTGAGGAGGAAGGAATTCCTTGGTCTTAGACCTAGGGTCCTTTCCCTAGGGGGGGGGGGGACTTTTGTTTTACGGTTTCCTTCTCATTGTATAATTACTTATAAAGATAAGGTTTTTCTCTGTTTTGAGCCTAGTCAATTACTGGATTTTCTGGTAGCTAGGGAAGAAATTGTGGTTAATACTGCACCCAACATGGCTGACGCATAAGTCTCATCCTTGCTTTATATTTCTTTTTCATTAATGATTTTTTTCCTGGGGCCCCTGGTGATTGCCTAATATTGTGGTCTAAATATGATGATTAATTTTCTTTTCTTTTTTCTTGTTTTCTTTGTTTTTGCCTATTTGATATATCATCTTGTTTCTGTTATTCTTGTTTTACTTGAATGCAAGGAAATTAATAAAATTGTTTAAATTTAAAAAAAAAAAAAAAACACACTCTTGTCCACTCTTCACTTATCTCCAGTCTTGACTACTGCAACCTCCTCCTTGCTGGTCTCCCTCAGTGTCATCTCTTTCCTCTTCAATCTATTCAGAACTCTGCTGTGCGGTTAATCTTCCGCCAGCCCCGATACACTCATATAACTGGGGTTTTTTTAAATTCACTTCATTGGCTCCCCTTCCATTTCCATATCCATTTCAAACTTCTTCTTCTAACCTATAAATGCATTCACTCTACTACCCCTCATTACCTTTCCTCTCTTCTCTCTCCCTACACCACTCCTCGTGATCTTCACTCCTCCTCTAGTTTCCTTCTCTCTATGCCCTTTTCCTCTAATGCAAACATCAGACGTTGTTCCTTTCACCTTGCTGCTCCTTATGCCTGGAACAAGCTTCCTCTTTCCTTATGTCAAGTCACATCTCTCTCGTCCTCTTCAAATCCTTGCTAAAGGCTTACCTCTTTGAGGCTGCCTTTGGTTCCTAATCACTTGTTGCCCATGTGTCTCCTGTCCCTACTGGACCTTTATTTTTCTTGTATTGTACTGTATTATATTGTCTGTCTTGATCAGATTGTAAGCTCTTTGAGCAGGGATTGTATTTTTATGTGTTTATACAGTGCTGCGTACGCCTTGTTGTGCTTTATAAATGATAAATAGTAGTAGTATTTAACATTTTTATATACCCTCTATCAGCCAAGACTGTTTACAATGAACTTGGTGCACACTTAATGTTAAGTGACACTATAATGTAATATGAGGAGAGTCTGTGAAACAACATGAACTGGAATAGTAGTAGTAAAAATAGGTTACCAGGGTGCCAAGTGACTGGGGTAATTTAAGCAGCATAGATTAACATATGAACAGCATATTAGCATTTCATGTATTAGGGAGAATTCAGTCTTTATGGAGGTCTGTCCCATAATATTCCAAGAACAGATGGTTTTCAATTTTTTTCGGAAGTCTCAAAGGGAGTCGATGGCTCTCTAACTGGGAGATATGGAGTTCTAAATAGTTGAGGCATACAGTGAGATGGTTCTGGTGCAAGTATTTTGCTTGCTTTTGAGCTTTTTGGATATGTCAATCAAGTTGCGTGCATTCTGTCTTCTTAGCCTGTTATTAATATTTTTTGTAGATGGGTCTGTAGGTATGCAGCTGATTGATTGTTTATGACCTTATAGGTATTGAGGATGACTTTGTATTTGATTCTAGAAGTAATGGGGAGCCAGTGTAGTTGCTTAAAGATGGGGGTGATGTGGGTCTGTTGTGATGTGCCTGGTATAAGTCTTGCTGCTGTGTTCTATGCCAGCTGCAGTGGGGGGTAAAACCTGGTATGGAGTTGATGTAATCTAAGATGGGTGTTATGACTGCTTGGCAGACTGTTCAGAAGTCATCAGGATTGAGGGGGGGCAGGAGTTGCTTTAGTGTCCTTATTTTGTAATAGAGGCTTTGGTGACATTTTTTATTTCAGCATGCAGGTTTAAGGCTTGGTCAAGGATGATTCCCAGGTATTTGACTTCTATTTTGACTTTGAGGTCTATGTTTCCCATCTTGATTATTGTAAGTGGTTTGAGGTTGGTGTCTTTTGTTACGTGGAGAATGTCTGTTTTGTCATAGTTAAGGTTATTGTTGTGGAGCCACTTGGTCATTTCTGTGAGGCAGTGTTTTGGTGTAATCCAGCTTGGATGTTGAAAAAGGTGTGTAGATCATAATGTCATCTGCGTATATTAAACAATTGATATTGAAACTATGAATAAATGCACACAGTGGCTGGATGTAAATGCTGAATAAGCACAGTTACTTACCTGTAACAGGTGATCTCTGGGAACAGCAGGAATAAGTCTTCACATATGGGTATCGTCGGTACCGACGGAGCCTGCGCGGGAACGCTCCCCAGCGTCCAAAAGGAAAGCTTTTGGGAGCATCCCACAGCGCCTGCGCGCTGCCTTCCCACCTTTCCCAACTGCCTCTCTCCAGTTCGAGTTTTAAAGCTGAGACAAAGAGAGAGAGAGGAAAGGAAAGATAGATAGAGAGATACAACTCCTAGGGGAGGTGGGTGGGTTGTGAAGACTAATTCCTGCTGTTCCGGAGATCACCTGTTACAGGTAAGTAACTGTGCTATCTCCAGGAACAAGCAGGAATGAGTCTTCACATATGGGGACTCCCCAACTAGAGATGCCTGGGAGATCACCCAGATTGTGAGTCCCTGGGAAGGGCTCCACCTCCACCCATGAATCTCAGGCATCCAGTCAGGGATGGAGGGTAGGAGTTGATTAGGTATGGAACAGGTGTTTGAGAACAGCCTGACCAAACAAGGCATCCCGGCGGGAGTCCTTGTCCAAGCAGTAATGGGCTGTGAAGGTATGAACCGATGCCCAGGTGGCCGCTCGACAGATTTGGTCGATGGACACAGAGTTTAGATGAGCCATAGAGGTTGCCATGGCCCTCACATTGTGAGCTGTGACACGGCCCTCCAGAGAAAGCTTCTTACTCTGGTAGGCGAAGGAAATACACTGAGCAATCCAATTGGACAGAGTTCTCTTAGAGACTGGAAGTCCTAAATGAGAAGGATCAAAAGCAATAAAAAGTTGAGAGGACTTTCTATGTTGCTGTGTCCTTTGTAAGTAGAAAGCAAGTGCTCTTTTACAATCCAGGGTATGAAGATTCCTCTCTGCACTTGATGCATGAGGTCCTGGAAAAAAGACAAGTAAATACACCTCCTGGTTCAGATGAAAAGGTGAGACCACTTTAGGCATAAAGTGTGGATTAGTTCTGAGGACTACCTTGTCATGATGGAACCTTGTATAAGGAGGATTAGCCACTAAAGCTTGCAACTCACTGATACGGCGAGCTGAGGTGACTGCAATGAGAAAAATAACCTTCCAGTAAAGGAATTTCAAGGAGGTAGTGGCTAAGGGTTCAAAGGGTGGCTTCATAAGCTGGCCAAGAACCAGATTCAAGTCCCATGCCACTGGAGGTGGTCTAATGGGAGGTTTAGTCAAAAGAAGGCCTCTCATGAATCTTGCTATAAGAGGATGAGAGGAAATAGGTTGTCCATTGAGAGGCTTAAGGGATGCTGCAATAGCACTCAAATGGACTCTGAATTTGTTTTAAGGCCTGCATGGGATAAATGCAGCAAATAGTCTAGTAAAGAATTCAAAAAGGTATTGCAAGAGGGTTGAGACCCTTCTCTGCACACCAAATGGAAAACCTTTTCCATTTAAAAGCATATGAACGTCTGGTGGAAGGCTTTCTGGAAGCATGAAGGATATCCTTCACTTGCTGAGAAAGGTGTAAATCTTGAAGGTCTAGGCCTTCAGCAACCAGGCCCTGAGATGAAGAGACTGAGGATTTGGGTGCCACAAGGTTCCCTCCTCCTGGGAGAGGAGATCTGGAGCAGACCCCAGGTCTAGGGAGAGAGCTTGAGAGAGATGCAGAAGTAGAGGGTACCACACTTGGCGTGGCCAAAGTGGTGCTATGAGGATCATAGACCCCTTGTCTCTCTGAAGCTTGAACAGAGTCTTGGGGATGAGGGGAATAGGTGGAAAGGCATAGAGGAAGTCTTGCCCCCAATGAAGGAGGAAGGCATCCCTGGCCTGAACTCCCTGACATGGAATCCTGGAACAGAACCGGGGAAGTTTGGCATTCCATGGACTTGCAAACAGGTCTATGTCTGGGGTACCCCAAATCCGAAAAATCCTGGCTATCTGGTCCCCATGGAGGGACCATTCGTGCGGAAGCAGAACTCGACTGAGTCTGTCTGCCCAAGAGTTTTGAACCCCTGGAAGATACACTGCCATGAGATGGATTTGATGCTCTCTGGCGAAGGCCCACAATCTCAGAGCTTCGTTGCAAAGCAACAGAGAGCCAGTCCCTCCCTGCTTGTTCACGTAGAACATGGCTACCTGGTTGTCCGTGTGGATGAGGACTATCTTGTAGCTGAGCAGGGTGTGGAAGACTCAGAGCCAGAAAGATTGCTCTGAGCTCTAAGAGGTTGATATGAAGAGATGTCTCCTGTGGAGACCAGATGCCTTGGGTCGAGAGATCTTGTAGATGAGCCCCCCAACCCTTTGGAGAGGCATCTGTTGTAAGGGTTGCTTGGGGTAACACCTGTTGAAAGGGGGACCCCAGCAACAGATTCTGAGTGGACTTCCACCAGTGGAGGGACAAAAATAGGCAACTGGAGGTTGCTATTTTGTCTGACAGGCAACCTGATGCCTGGGTCCATTGGGTGGATAGGGTCCACTGAGCTGCTCTCATGTGAAGGCGAGCATAGGGAACCACATGCACCGTGGATGCCATGTGGCCTAAGAGTTGCAACATCTCTCGAGCAGTTAAATGGGATTTTAACTGAATTTGGGAGGCTAACTGCACCAAGCGTAGGCAACGTGCCTGGGGAAGATAGGCCCTTGCAGTTGTGGTATCCAGTAAGGCCCCTATGAACTCTAGAGACTGAGTAGGGGTGAGATGGGATTTTGGAATGTTGATTACCAGTCCCAGATACTGAAGAACACGCCTTGTGCAGGCCAGGGAAGTCTGGGCCTCTGACTGGGATGGAGCTCGGATGAGCCAGTCGTCCAGATATGGGAATACGAATATTCCTAGAGTGCGCAGGAATGCAGCTACTACTGCCATGCATTTTGCAAACACTCTTGGAGCAGAGGCCAGACCAAAAGGAAGCACTTTGTATTGGTAGTGCTTTCCTTGGGGTAAAGGAACCGAAGGAATCTTCTGTGTGTTGGATGGATGAGAACATGGGTGTACGCATCCTTGAGATCTAGAGAACAAAGCCAGTCCTGACTCTGGAGGTATGGAAGAAGAGTTCCGAGAGAAGTCATCTTGAATTTCTCCTTGCATAGAAACTTGTTCAATTCTCTGAGATCTAATATGGGTCTGTAGCCCCCTGTTTTCTTTGGAATGAGAAAATGGGGGGAGTAGAACCCTGAGCCCTGTTGAAGAAGGGTACTTCTTCTATTGCCCCTTGGGCAAGAAGGGTAGCAATCTCTTGACCTAGAAGGTTGAGGAGAGATGTTGGAGAATTGAACTGTTTCACCATGGTGTGAGGAGGAAGGTTTTTAAGAAATGAAGTTTGTACCCTTCCCTTATGATGGAGAGGGTCCACTGCTCTGCTGTGATTTGTTCCCATCTGGGAGCAAAGTGAGCTAACCTTCCTGGGATGTTGAGAGGCTCTGGATGTTCTAGAGCCAGAAAGGTTAAGTTCTCTAGTGGAAAGTCAAAGGCCCTGAGGAGGCTGAGGCTGTTGGGCCGTAGTAGTCCTCGCAGCCTGGGTTTTGGCCTGTTTTGGTTGTTGCTGTCTCTTTGTAGCAAAACGACCTTGAGAAGAGGCCTGACCATAAGAAGAAAATTTCCCTTTCTTTGGAAAAGATCCCTTTTTGAACAACCTCTTTTTAAAAGGAGCAGTAGTAGATTTTGAAAGTCTATCTAAAGCAGAATTTTCAGCATCCATCTGGTTGGCCTTTGCTTGCCAATCTTTGCCAAACAGGTTTTCGCCTGTACAGGGAAGGTTGCCTAGACCATCCTGTACCCAGGATTCCAAATCAGAGGCTTGCAACCAAGCAACTCTGCGTGCACCTATGGCAATAGCCGAGGCTCTACTGGCACCCTCAAAAGAGTCAAAGGCTGCACGGTTGGAAAACTTGGATACATCCTGTGCATGTTTAAGCCAGGTGATATATTCTTCTCTCTTATATTCTGACAAAAGGAGATAAGGTTTGCAGATGATCTGTAACTTCTTTTAGAAACATCCCCATATAGAGACTATAGGAGTTGATTCTGGCTACAAGCAAACTGGCCTGGAAGATTTTCCTGCCAAAGGCATCTTTGCATTCTCTTCCTGGAGGAGCAGAGGAGTGCCTTTTTGTACTCTTGATCTTTTTCATAGCAGACTCTACCACAATGGAGTGGTGAGGAAGCGGAGTCTTATGAAACCCAGGACAAGGAGGAACAAGATACATGGTGTCCAACCTTCTGGAATGAGGGGAGGTGGAAAGAGGAGTCTCCCATATGCCCAACATGTGATCATAAAGAATCTCATGTATTGGTAAGGTGGCTGCCTCTTTAGGAGCCTTAGGATATTGTAGGATATCTAATTTTTTGGCTCTAGGTTCAGTTTCAGAGGTCACTGAGATGGACAGGCCTTTGGCCACCTCCCTAATGAAGTCCTGAAAAGACAAGTCTTCAGGAGGAGACATTCTCCTTTTTGGAGAAGAGGGTTCCTGAGGAAGGATCCCCGATGCTTCAATTGAGGCCTCTGAAGAATCAGAGTCTTCAGAGGAATCAAAGTATCGACTGTCTGGATGCTCTCGCAGAGCCCGATACTCGTACCGGGAGGTATCGACATTGGGAGTAATCGGTACCAGGTCGGTACTGATGGGCATCATTGGATAGCGTACCGCTGCCGTCGATGCAAGCGGTACTCGTATCAGGACCGATATCGGGTCCGGTACCGGAATCGGTACAGGTAGCGACAACGGGGTTTGTTGCGGTACCGTAGGCGTCGCAGCTTGTATGAATGCCGTGATGGCACGCTGCATGGTCAGAATATTCTGATCCATTGACACCATCAATGTCTGGATGTCGGTACCGGTGGTTACCGCCGGTACCCCAGAACATTGTAACAGGTGATCGGTCGAGGCCGAGCCATCGATGTCAACCTGTGACCCCATAGGTAGTGCTTTGGAAGCCGGAGCCTCCCGCCGGGGTAATTTTGCCGGTGTGGGTTCCTCAAGAGTAAGCCCAGGGGCATCTCGATACTTAGAGGGAGATGAACTCTTTGAGGACCGGCCAGATTTAAGTTTGGTTACCTGAGATCCATGGAATGAAGAAGCAGCCCTGGAAGACGTCGATACCACAGAAGCTGCATCGGAGGGAAACAGGGTACTGAGCTTGGCTGCCCGATTCTGTAACCCTCTCAGACATCATGGAACAGGACTCACAATCCGCAATGGAGTGGTCAGGACCTAAACATTTTAGACACCAGTCATGGGTGTCAGTGACAGAAATAGTGCTACTGCACTTCGTGCACTTTTTAAACCCGGAGGCGGGTTTTTCCATGAGGAAAAATATATCTGTAGGCCTAAGGCCCCAGAAGAAAAAATGCACCTTAGAGAGTAGAAGATTTTGTTTTTTTGTTTTTTTTTAAAGAAAAAAGACCGGCAGTACCGGTCCAGAATCGAGAAGGCAGACATGCGACTAAAGAAAAATAAAAGAAAATAAGAAATTCTTCAGCAGTGACAGGAAAGCGTAGTTACTCACCTGTAACAGGTGTTCTCCAGGAGCAGCAGGAATCAGTCCTCACATATGGGTGATGTCGGCGCCGACGCAGCCCTCGCGGAGCAATTTTCCCCAGCTTTCAAAGAAAGCCTTTGGGAATTGCAGCGCGCATGCGCGGTCGCCTTCCCGCCCAAGGGTGCCATCTTAGCCAGTCAGATGACATAGCTAAAAAAGACAGCATAAAAATTTGCAAAAAACTTAAGCAGATGATTGCAACTCCACGGGAAGGAGGGAGGGTTGTGAGGACTGATTCCTGCTGCTCCTGGAGAACACCTGTTACAGGTGAGTAACTACGCTTTCTCCAGGACCAAGCAGGAAGTCAGTCCTCACATATGGGACTCCCAAGCTTAAGGCTACCGGAGACCCTAAGCACAAAAATGAGCTCCCTCTAGCTCAGCAGCACAGAAGGAAGGAATCTTCGCTAAATTATTACCCACCGGTAGCCCACATCCGGGATGGAGGGTAGGAGTTGCTCAAACCTCAAAGAGATTACGGAGGACTGCCTGTCCGAAAGCACTGTCCCTGCGGGACTCCCTCTCGAGACAGTAATGGACCGCAAAAGTCTGGCTCGAAGACCAAGTAGCGGCCCGGCAGATGTCCGCCAGCGGAACAGAGCGGAGGTAAGCCACTGACGTAGCCTTTGCCCGAACGCAATGAGCCGTGACTCGACCTTCCAAGGAGAGTCCGGCTGCCCCATAAGCCCAAGTGATACAGTCCGCAACCCAGATGGACAGAGTACGCTTGGAGACCGGGAGCCCCAATTTATTGGGGTCAAGAGACACAAAAAGCTGAGCAGCTTTACGGTGCTCCCGCGTACGGTCAAGGTAGAAGTTCAATGCCCTTCTACAGTCCAGGGTATGGAGGACCGTTTCAGCTCGGTTGGAGTGTGGTCTGGGAAAGAAGGTCGGAAGTACCACCTCCTGATTGATGTGAAAAGGGGAGACCACTTTTGGAAGAAATTTTGGGTGAGTCCGTAGGACTACCCTATTTTTGTAGAACCGAGTGTAAGGGGGATCAGACACGAGGGCCTGCAATTCACTTACGCGTCTAGCGGAAGTGAGGGCTATCAAGAACAATGTTTTCCAAGAAAGAAAACGGAGAGAACAGGTAGCCATAGGTTCAAAAGGCGGACAGGTGATCCGCTGTAAAACCACATTCAGATCCCAGTCAGGCGCTGGCGGGCGCAGAGGTGGTTTAAGCAGAAGGAGACCTCGGAGAAACCTCGCTACAAGAGGGTCGCTGGAAAGAGGTCTGCCGTCCACCGGCACATGATGTGCTGAAAGAGCACTGAGGTGAACTTTGACGGAGTTGGACTTAAGTCCCAGATTAGAGAGGTATAGCAAGTACTGCAGGATCACCGACACCGGGCAGGAGAAGGGATCCTGAGACTGTTGGGTACACCAAACGGAAAAGCGACGCCATTTAAGGGCGTAGCATTTGCGGGTAGAAGGTCACCGAGAAGCTAGGACGACCTCTTCCACCTCTGCCGGCAGGAGAAGGGGAGCAAGGACTACCCTCTCAGCAGCCAGGCCATTAGATTGAGAGATCTGAGGTTGGGGTGTAGCAGAGACCCCTGATCCTGAGTGAGGAGATCCGGTTGTAACCCCAGAGGGAATGGATCCTCTACCGCTAATTGCAGCAGGAGTGGAAACCACGGCTGTCTGGGCCAGCGAGGGGCCACCAGGATCATGAAAGCTTTGTCTCGGAGAACCTTGAAAAGAGTTCGAGAGACTAGCGGGATGGGAGGAAAAGCATACAGAAGGCTCTCCGACCATGAGAGTAGAAAAGCGTCTGCCACAACTCGAAGGGGATGTGGCTGACGAGAGCAGAAGCGAGGAAGTTGCCGGTTGAGAGGGCTGGCAAAGAGATCCATCGTGGGGAGGCCCCACTTTAGAAAGAGCTTCTGAACTACCAAGGGATCCAGGCGCCCCTCGTGCGGCTGGAGGATCCTGCTGAGTTTGTCCGCCAGGCAATTTTCTTGGCCTGGGAGATAAACTGCCTTGAGAAGAACGCCGTGACTGACGGCCCAAGAGCAGAGCTTCTGTGCTTCCCGACAGAGAAGGAAGGAGCCCGTGCCCCCCTGCTTGTTCACGTAGAACATGGCAACTTGATTGTCCGTCTGGACAAGAATGGACTGGTGAGAGGTCAGGTGGGAGAAGGCCTTGAGAGCCAGGCGGATCGCTCTGAGCTCCAGGAAGTTGATCTGCTGAGCAGACTCCCACGTGGTCCAGAGGCCCTGAGTACGTGCCCCTTGGCAATGTGCTCCCCAGCCCAGGAGGGATGCATCGGTCGTCAGCACCTGGGCCGGCTGAGGTGACTGAAAAGGCATGCCGAGTACCAGGTTCGGCCGATGAAGCCACCACCGGAGAGACGAGGCCAGCGGCTCGGAGACGCGCACTAGGTCTGCTAGGCCGCCTGTGGCTTGTTGCCACTGCTTGCGAAGACACCATTGAGCAGGCCGCATATTCAGGCGGGCATTGGGGGTCACATGGACGGTGGAAGCCATATGGCCGAGTAGTCTCAGGAAGCGCCTGGCGGAGACCAGGGGCTGGCTGCGAAAACGGTCGGCTAGGTCCATGAGCCGTTGAGCCCTGTCGAGCGGTAGGAACGCTCGTGCCTGAGGAGTGTGCAGCCTTGCGCCGATGAACTCGAGATCCTGTGAGGGGAGCAAAGTGGACTTTGCGAAGTTTATAACAAAGCCCAAGTACTGCAGAAGAGTCACCGTGCGGCGTGTGGCGTTGGTGACCTCCGGAGCGGATGCTGCTCTGATGAGCCAGTCGTCGAGGTACGGAAAGACATAGAGGCCGTGAAGCCGGAGATGGGCCGCCACCACCGCGAGACATTTTGTGAAGACTCGCGGTGCGGAGGACAGGCCAAAGGGCAGTACTCTGTACTGGTAATGATTTCCTGCCACCACAAACCTTAGGTATTGGCGGTGGCTTGGGTGGATGAGGATGTGCGTGTAGGCATCCTTTAGATCCAAGGAGCATAGCCAATCTCCCTGCTGGAGGTAGGGCAGAAGGATTCCAAGGGTAAGCATTTTGAACGTTTCCCGCACGAGGAACCTGTTGAGGTTGCGCAAGTCCAGGATGGGTCTGAGGCCTCCTGTCCTTTTTGGTACTAGAAAGTACCTGGAATAAAAGCCTTGACCTCTCAGGTGGTGGGGCACCGGTTCCACCGCCTGTTCCTGTAGAAGACCTGCTAACTCCTGAAGGAGTAAGTCCCTGTGGAGAGGGAGTCGTGGAGGTTCTCCCGGGAAATAGGAGGGAGGGACCTGGTGGAAGAGGAGAAGATAGCCTTCTCTTACGACTTGAAGCACCCAGGCATCTGAAGTGATGCTGGACCACCTGTGGGCGAAGTGAACCAGCCGGCCTCCGGTGCTGGGAGGAGCCAGCGGAGGGGGAGAGGCTATGCTTAAGGAGTCAAAAGCCCCCACCCTGCTGAGCAGGGGCTGGTGGTGCAGGCTTGGGGGCTTGCTGCCTACGGGACCCGTTACCCCGTCCCTTGGCCTGCTGGCCCTGTTGGGGAGCTGCAGGGGCCTGATATTGGGGGTAGTGTTTGTAGGCAGCCGCCTTTCTCGGGTAAAAGGACTTCTTTCCCGAGCCCTTCTTTTTCTGGGAAGGGGCGGAGGTCTTCCTAGAAAGCCTAGTCCTGGTGAGAGTCTCCGTCTCGATTTGTGCAGCCTTTTCAGCCATGGGCTTGCCAAAGAGGTTTTCGCCTCGGCAGGGGACATCGACCAACTTGTCCTGCACCCAGGGCTCAAGGTCAGACGACTGAAGCCAAGCCTGTCGGCGGGCACCGATGCCGGCTGCGGCCACTCGAGCCGATGCTTCAAAGCCATCATAGGCTGCTCGGGATATGAATTTTGAGCATTCCCGAATGCCAGTGGACAAGGCCAGGAACCTCCGCAAAGGTTCCTCGGACAAACCAGCGGAGAATCCGGCTAGCTCTTTAGCCAGGTCTCGGAGATACATGCCCATGTATAGCTGGTAGGTCTGGACACGACACGCAAGCATAGAGCCCTGGAAACACTTCTTACCAAGGCCATCCAGGTTACGGGCCTCCCTGCCAGGAGGCACCGAGGAGTGCATCTTCTGGCTCTTAAGACGATGCATGGCCGATTCCACTACCATGGAATGGTGTGGTAGCTGTGCTTTTTGGAAGCCAGGGCTCTTGCGGACTCGATAGATAGAATCGACCCGCTTGCTCAGGACCGGCGAGGAGGCCGGACTCTCCCACATGCGGAAGAGTAGTCGTTCCAGCATGGGAGGAACCGGTACAGTAAAGTGTTCCCTGGCGGGAGAGTCATACTGGAGGGCGTCGAGCTCTTCGGCTCGAGGCTCCTCCTCTGGATCCGCAGGGAAGGCCAAAGCCTTGGCCATATCCCTGACGAAGTCCGAGAACCGGGCATCCTCCGGGGGGGACTGCTTCCGAGGTTCAGACTCGGGTGAGTCCGAGGGGACACACCGAGTCCGAAAAGAATCAGGTGACTCTTCCTCTTCAGACTCCCAGACCGACTCCGACGAGGAATCGGTGGGGTCGGCCCGGGCAGGCCGCGGGGCTTGCCGCCCCGACGCCGAGGGAGTCGGCGTCGGCGACCTCGGTCCCGAACGGGAGGCCGAGGGTGACCTCGACCGAGGATCGACTCGAGTTCGCATGGACTCAAGGATCGGCTCGGTCTCCGGGGTCGACTTAGACGTCGACGTCCCGGCGGTCGGGGCAGTGGCGCCAGCGAGGCTAGCGATCAGTGCCCGCTGCTGGTCCATGAAGGCAGACAGTCTGCTCTCCAAGGCCGTCAACCTGAGTCCGACCTCAGGTGACCCAGCAGCCCCCGACTCGGGCCCCGACGGCGTCGGGCCCGACGTCGGCGGTCTCGGAGGCGAGTCCAGGAGGACCACAGGACTTACCCGAGCAGGCAGCTCCGACTCCAGGCGAGGTCGCTTCGAGAGGTGCTCCTTCTCCAAGGACCCGGGACGGCTATCGGGGCTATGCGACCTGGCCCTCGCGGAGCCAGGAGCGTCCACCGACGCCGCCCTCGCGGGTTTCACCTTCCGTCGATGGTCCCCGGAGGGAGAACCCCTGTCGGAGGAACTCCGGCGACGGTCCGAGCTGGAACCTCTGGACGCGGAGGCCTCCGACGAGGTCCGGGTACGGCTGGGGTCAGCGAAGATCCGATCCCGCTGATGCCGCCGACTTCTCAACGCTTTGGAGGACATTTTGCCGCAGGCCCCACAGATCATTTCTTCATGATCCGGGCCCAGGCAGCGGAGGCAATTGTCGTGTGTGTCAGTTAGTGACATATTTCGGTCACACTGACCACACCGCTTGAAACCACTGGCAGCCATCGGGGGAAAAAGGGCCCCTGCAAGGTCAAAGGACCGGGCTGCCAGGGAAAAACCGAAAACGAAACTGACTAAGTCAGAAAAACCGAAAAAGAAGAAGAGGACTCGTGACCGGCGTTGCGAGTCCGGGCGGGAAAAAGACCGGCGTCGAACCGAAGGAAAAAAGAGAAAAATTATGAGTAAAATCAACTTTTTCGCGGGGACACGACGGGTACGTCTGTAGGGCTCCGCGGAAAAACGAAGACTGGCTAAGATGGCACCCTTGGGCGGGAAGGCGACCACGCATGCGCGCTGCAATTCCCAAAGGCTTTCTTTGAAAGCTGGGGAAAATTGCTCCGCGAGTGCTCCGTCGGCGCCGACGTCACCCATATGTGAGGACTGACTTCCTGCTTGGTCCTGGAGAAACACGACCTGCTGGCTCCGCGGAAAAGAAGAACCGGAGAGAGGCAGTTGGGAAAGGCGGGAAGGCAGCGTGCAGGCGCTGTGGGATGCTCCCAAAAGCTTTCCTTTTGGACGCTAGGGAGCGTTCCCGCGCAGGCTCCGTCAGTACCGACGATACCCATATGTGAAGACTCATTCCTGCTTGTTCCTGGAGATGAATAGATTAAAGGGATGAGCCTTGGGGAACTCCTTGCTGTAGGATGAGTGGAACCATTTGATTGTCGTTCTGTGTAACCTGATGGCCTGGAGTCTTTTGAGCAGCAATTGGTGAGATACCAAGTCAAATGCTGCAGATATATCCAAGAATAGTAGGATGAAACTATGAGTGAGGTTTTTTGTGCCAGTGATGAGTGTCATTCAATGAGGTGAGGAGAGTTTCCACGCCATGGTGAGGTTGGAAACCATGTTGGTGCTGGTCAAGTGGCACATGATGGTTTATATGATTTTGCAGTTGCATCGGTATTGTTTTTTTCTATTATTTTTGATAGGAATGGGATGCTGGCTACGAGTCTAAGATTTTGGTGCTTTGGTGCTGACACTGTTTTTTGTTTTTTTTAATTACTGGTCTGAGGATTGTTTTAGTGATGGTGGTAGATATCCTTGCATTAGGGAGCCATTAAGTATTCTCAAGATAAAGATAACAAGAGCTCGCCTCTTACCATTCATCTAGGAAACTGGGCATGGATCCAGCAGTGAAGTTGTGTTTAGACTGGTGGTTATGTAGTCGAGTTGTTCAGGGTAGTATTGTCGAATTTAGATCACTGGTGATAGGCTGTATTTTTCTGGTTGTGGGGGGGGAGGGAGTGTGAGTTTATTACCGTTGTTAGTGTTGTGGTTTGTAGATAGTCTGCCATGTTTTGAGAGCGTTTTCATGGCATGGGGGGGGGGGGGTTCACTTGTCAGTGCTTTAGCTATATCAAAAAGCTCCCGGGGCTTGTTGATGGCATTCATAAGATTGGTATGGTGTTCACGTTTGGCTCTGTCTGTAGTGTCACAGTATCTCTTAAGTTTGTCTAAGTATTCAGCTTGAAGTTGTGGACTCTGTTCTACTTCATTTGCACTTGAAACGACATAGGGCAAGTTTGGGGGGGGGGGGGGTTTAGCATCTTTGAGTACCAAGGAGCGAAGTGGTGTCCGTTATTTTTGTTGGCAGCTGGAGGTGCTTGGGCTGTAGATGCTATAGATGAGTTCCATTTGTTGAGAATGTCTTGGCATCAGCTGGGTTGGTTGTCAGCTGTGGTAGGACCTTTTGGAGAAATAAGTGGTGTCAAAAGGAGGGAATCTTTGGATTGTGGTAATGATGTCTGGGGTTGAGTTATGTTTGCTGTGTGTGATAGAGTGAAGCTGATTACGCTGTGATTGGACCATGGGACCGGTTCAATTGTGGGTGGTAGTTACTGGGGGGGGATGGTTGCTAGGTAGTCTAGAATGAAGATATCAAGGGTGCCACCTTTGTTGTGGGTAAGTTGAATAATGAGTTTGTATAATGCAGATTCTCCATTGCATCTAAGAAGGCACAGAAGCTTGCGTGGTGCAGAGGATAAGTTGAAATAGCCAAATAGGATGAAATTCTTGCATTTTTGGGAGTGGGAGCATATGGTATCAAGTATGGATGACAGCTCTTCAGAGCTGCTCAGTGAAGCTCTATATGTTAAGTAAATGGTTAGATAGTTATTATAGATTGTGAGCATATGAATTTTGCCAGTGGATAAAGCATCAGTGGTGTTGAACTTGAGTCGCTTGCAGGTAAGTAAACAGACTCCACCTCCTCTAGTGCCGGCTCTAGGGCTGTTGTGTAAGGTGTGTGTGTTAGTATTTAACTGGTTTAGTAGAACACCGTCTGCTTCCAAGACCCAAGTTTTTGTGCTGCATATGGTGTCGATTTTGTGGTGGGTAATGTAGTCACACACTGTGGGGATTTTGTTACAGGCTGAGCATGCATTGATTAGGGCGAAAATGATTGTAGAGTTGTTAACTTTTAGTTGTGTGGGCTTTAGTGTTGACATTGTAGAGTTGCTGGGCTGAATTTTGATGAGGAACTCATTTTTTTCTGCTTCTTGGTTCATGTATGAAGTTCCATTGGTAGCTGGGTTTTAATTGCCTAGGGTTGTGTATCATAGGAATGGATTCATGGTTGTGTAAGTAGAGTTTTCCCAGTTATAAGTGCAGTCAGGCCAAAAAGAGTGAGCCAGAGTCTAATGTGTGGCATGGGTGAGCCACAGTCCAATGTGGGGCATGGTTGGGCCTGCAAAGGTGACTTGTGAGATTGGAGTTGTTGCACAGGATAATAGAACACCGTGGGCTGCTCACCACCAGGGCCACTGCCTCCTCTCTCAGGAGGCTTCCAGGCACTCTCCACCTCCAAAACGAGCACCAATTTCCACTCTACTGGCGACGCTTTTATGGACCTGTGGATCCTTTTCATGACATTAAGGAGAGGATGTCCGCCGTGCCTGCCCACCAGCTGAACAGAACACTGTTGGTGGCTCACCACCAGGGCCACTGCCTCCTCTCTCAGGCCATTAAGGGCTTCCGGGTACTCTCCACCTCCAAAACAAGTGCTGATTTCCCAGGGGTGTTTTTCAGTGCAGTTTTCCTTTTAGCACAAAGAAACATTTTTCCATAGAGAATACTTTGCATAAGAATGTAGTGATCCATCAGATGGTAAAATTTAATACCCTGTTTCCCCGAAAATAAGACCTACCCCGAAAATAAGCCCTAGCACGTTTTTCTGTGATTTCTGTAATATAAGCCCTACCCTGAAACTAAGACCTAGTGCAGATCATCGACGGACTGACAGATTTGGTACCTGGGGGGGGGGGGTCCCCACCAGGGAGGAGCTTTCCTCCTGCTCCACTCCCCGATGCCCATCAGCTGCCGGTGCTGTGCTGCGCCCAGAGCGAGCCGGAAGAAGAAGGTGGGCGTCTCGTCTACGGTCAATGATACGGATTATGCGAGTGCTTCATTTAAGAATTTCTCAGCGTGCACGAGAATACTGAAAGAGGTTGTGCAGCACCCCTACTTTCAAAGCCACTGTTGTGTCCTCCCTGCCTTACAGCCAGTGAAATGAATGCAGTGTTGGCTGCTACTGGTATGTCTGTTTTTATATTTGAGCTGAACGGAGTTTTCCCATTTTGACCGCTTTGCGTCGCTTGACTCCTAAATCTAATCGCATCTTTAATTTCTGTCCCCACCAGGGAGGAGCTTTCCTCCTGCTCCACTCCCCGACGCCGATCAGCTGCCGGTGCTGTCTCTGCGCTGCGGGCCTCTTCCTTCTCTCCAAGGGGCTGTCGCTGCCCGCATCCACTGCTTCCCTGTGCGCTCTGTGGTAACACTTCACTGATTGGCTGACCGTCAGGAGATGGCAGCCAATCAGCAAGTGCTACCGGTATCAGTAAAAAAATAAGCCGTACCCCGAAAATAAGCCCTAGTGCTATTTTTGGAGCAAAAATAAATATAAGACCCGGTCTTATTTTCGGGGAAACACGGTATTAGGACATGGGTGGAGATGGCTCATTCAAAAGCGGGGAGGGGAGGGGGGGTCCTAGACATCAGGAAACCTAATTTTGCAAAGATGCCAGAATACCTCAAGGAGTCATTAGCAGAATAGTAGCACCTGGTGGGCGGGGGGGGAGGGAGTAGAACAACAGTGGGCGAAACAAAGGAGATATTTTAAGGGCAACAAACCTTTTTTGTTCAGAAAGTAAACTAAAGTAAGAAGAAAAGGAGGTTGCTATGGTTTTCAAAAGAAACAGCTCTTGAATGTCATGAGTTTGATCCTTATCAACCCCAACAATCTGAAGCAGAACCCAAAGTATCATGTAGTATGACAATGACCCTAAACATTCAAGTGAAAAAAGATTTGATGTTTTGGGTTGACCAAATCAATAGTCACTGCATGAACCCTATTAAAATGCTGTAGCAAGAACTGAAGTGAGTTTTTGCAAAGAGGTCATCAAACGCCACAGGGCTGAAACAGTTTTCTGTGGAAGAATAGGTTAAAATTCCTCATGGACGGTATGAGCGTAGCCGTCGTGAATGACCCCAGGACCCAATGGTTGAAGGTAAGGTGGACCCAGGCTGAGTAGAACTGCTACAGATGACCGCCGATTGGCACAAGCCACACCTGTGTCCCCCTCATTCCACTGGGGCTTCCTTGCTGCTGCTCCAGAACCGGAAAAGGAACCAGATAATCTACCTACTCGAAAGGCAGTCCCCTTATCCGAGCAGTCGGGCTTCTGATAAGGCACAAAACATGTTGCTCGAAATCTACAGAAATCACGAGACAGTCCTCTTCCTGCTGCTGGCGATGGTTTCTGGGACTTAGGCTTGTCTCCGGCAAAAGAGCAGGCTTGGACTCCCTCCAAATCCTTAACCAACTTCTCTACAGCCTCCCCGTAGAGAATCTTGCCTCACAAGGGCAACCTACTGAGGGGTGCTGCTTCAACGAAACATACGCCAACCAACTCTACAGCCAAAGTAAGAGCTGGTCGGCAACAACCGTCACCATGCCCTTTGCTGACACCTGAAGCAAGTCATAAAAGGCATCCGCCAAGTAAACCATTCCCGAGTCTAGACATGCTGATTCAAGCAGGGCTGCAACAACTCCAGTCTCAGCGCCTGACAAGGCCTGAATCACTGCAAGCAGGCCCGCACGATATAGGCTCCGCAGACCAAGGCTTGTAAGGCCAACATGTTGACCTCAAAGACTTGCTTCAGCAGTGGCTCCAACTTCTTGTCCTGGGGATCCTTTAGTGCTGCACCCCCTTCCAACGGAATGGTGGTCCTCTTAGTGTCCACTGACACCAGGGAATCCACTCGTGGAAGCTGGAACTGCTCCCGTTCAGCGGTGGGAATGGGGTAGAGGTGCTGCATGGCTCTAGCGCCGTGCAACCCTGCCTCTGGAGAATCTCACTCCAAATCAATCATCTGCTTTAGTGCCAGATGAACTTGGAAAGGCTGAATCAGATGTGCGGATCCCCACCTCAGACAATCATGGGGTCCTCCAAAGAATGATCCACCAGTGGCGTTTCCATGGAAAGGTGCAGCGCTGCCAGCAAATCTGCAATAAGCAAACCTAGCTCTTCCCTAGGAAGACTAGACCTGTGGGGGAAGATCCCAGTATTGTTAGAGTCCTCCTGAAGGCCCCCAGCCCTTCTTCGATCCCAAAGCCTGACCCCAGAGATCCTTTGAATGCCTGGTTCTTCTCCGTGCCCACCAAGCCATGGGAGGCTAGAGCTGCCAATATTATCCTTATGCCAGGGAGCTTTGTCCCGCCTAACTGTAGTCTGTCTCTCCCTACTGCATCAGGCCTCGTTTAATACAGTAAACCTGATGCAGCAGGAGGACGAAGTCCGGCGAGAATGGAACAGCGGTCACAAGATTCTGTGCTGGCGAAGGGCCCTGCTCTGCCTGACACTGAAGGAGAGGCCTCTGCTCCAACTGCTATGGCACTGCCGAAACCCCCGAAGGTGGTAAAATGGCTGTTGGGGTTCCATCAAGATGGCCGTGGTTCCCGCAAAGGAGCAGGAGCCGCGGCCATTGAAGATGTCAACAAGAAACCTCCTGCAGGTTGCGAGGCGATGTTCCCTCCAAGACTGGCGTTGCCCTTAATGAATTTACTGCTTCATGGTCCTCTGCCTTGCAGGCTGAGTAGCCGGCAGCGGAAAGGTGGTCCCGCCTGCTCTAACAGCCCGCACACACAGCTTTGCTAGCCGGCATCTGAAGGTTCGGCGTGATGAACAGCTGCTCCAAAACCGAAGCACAGACTAGGGTTAACCCTGGGGCCCTGAACAGCTCAGTAAGCAAAGACTGCTACCAAAATTCCTAGTCGTATCACCAAGCAGCAGCAAGCCCAAATACTTCTAAACCCACTAAAGGGCACCGAGGTATTGAGCAGCAGATTTGAAGGGGGAACCAGAGAGCAGAAGATCAAGCCTCTTACTCCTCCCAGGGCCCTACCGCCAATCAAATGGCACTGGTCCCCTGGGGCAGACCCAGTCACCACAGAAGCTGCCTTTATTAAACTTCCCAACTTCCTTTCACCAAGCAGGAAACAAACCCTTCTTTAGAACCGGAATAGCAGCCACTGCTTACTATATTAAGTTTTTCTTATTTTTTTCCCCCTAGCCCCAAGGGCCTACAGTATAGCCCGGACTACCAAGGGTTCTGTCCCATTTGCAGGAGACTGAGGATACTGGTTTGGTGGGAGGAACACTCTCTCCTTATAATGTGACATCACCAAAAGCTAGAATGATCAGTCTCCATCTGCTGGAAAAGGGACACAATCCAGGAGTCTGGACTGGACTGAAAGGACGTCATGGAATGGTCAGTTTTAAAAATATGATATGTTAAGAAGGGAAGAACGACCATGCACTAACAGATGATATTTTTAAGACACGGATTGTGGTGGATTCTCTCAGTGCTGCATCAGTGTGTGTACAAGTGGTGGCATCACTGAAAGTTGCTCTAATCTTTTTCCACCTGCTGGCTAGGGAGCATAAAGCATAGCTACTCACCTTTAACAGGTGTTCGAGGGACAGCAGGAATCAGTCCTCACTTAAGGGTGACGTTGGCACTGATAAAGCCCACACAGAGCAATTCCCCAACTTTCAAGGGTGCCATCTTGCTCAGTCAGGTCCCTTAGCTCTAGCCTTACCAAGCAGATGGCTAGGGAAGGATAAAAATCCAGCAACTTATCAGGGGAGGTGGGAGGGTAGTGGGGACTGATTTCTGTTGTCCCTGGAGAACACCTGTTACAGGTGAGTAACTATGCTTTCTCCAGAACAAGCAGGAAGTCAGTCCTCACTTATGGGACTCCCCAGCTACAGGCTACCGAACCTATAACCAAAAAACGCCTCCATGAAGACATGAGCAGAAGCCGATGCATGAAGGAGCCAGAGTCCTCGGGTCAAAACCATCGGTAGACGTCGAGAAGGGTCGGAGGGCAGGAGTTGCTTATACTCCGAACAAATTATGGAGTACAGCCTGGCCGAAGGCACTGTCCCGGAAGGACTCCCTCTCCAGGCAGTAGTGAGAGGTGTACGCCGAAGCCCAGGTTGCAGCTCAGCAATGTCCACCAGAGGCTGAGTGCAGCGAAGCTACCAAAGCCGACGTGTGCGGTGACCCGCTGATCCAGCAGGGCACCCACCTTCACGTAAGCGAAGGCGATGCAGTCCGCCATCCAGATGGAGAGTGTGCGCTTTGAGACTGCCTGTCCCAGGCGATTGGGATCGTAGAATAGCCTGTTAAAGTATGTTATGTAGCAGAGGCCTGTATGTTAGGCCTGAGTCCCCAACCCCCACTTCAGAATATTATAGCTGAGCAGAGCAAAACGCCAGTAGAAGTTAGAAAACCTGCTTTAAACTGCTTTGATAAGAATGCAAGACTTTTCCATTGAGCTTGTTATGTTATTCACAGATGTATTTCAGTATCTTATTTTCACACAGTTTCTGTGCTGCGGAGTGACCTTGCAAGCAGAATGTAAGGCAGAGTGTATTATGTCTAGAAACTGAGCCATGGCTAGAAAGGCCTGAGCAGGGGGAGAACAGGTGGCCGGTCAGAGATCTCCATTGGATGGGGGTAAGGGGGGCCACCGGGACCAATGAGGAGTTTGTCTGTGTAGAGCTGATGAAGAAAGCTATAAATGCTGTTTTGCTGAACTCCATGCTCAGACCATTTTGAATGTGACAAGTGCCTGAGACTGTGCACAAATAAACTGGTTTGAATCCTAGTAAATAGACTCCTGGTTTTATTCGTTGCGGGCACTTCGCTACTTCAGTAGAACACGAAGAGCCGGTTAGACTTGCGATGAGGCCAGGTGTGCTGCAAGCAGAAGGCAAGAGCCCTCTTGCAGTCGAGAGTATGCAAAACAACTGATGCCTGATTGGCATGGGGTCTCGGGAAGAAGGTCGGCAAGACTATCTCCTGATTGAAATGGAAATCCAAGACAACCTTTGGCAAAAACTTGGGGTGGGTACGGAGGACCATTCTGTTTGCACAGAATCTAGTGTAAGGGGCATCAGCCTTGAGGGCCTGGAGTTCACTAACTCAGCGGGCCGAGGTCAGAGCCACCAGGAAGACCAACTTGCAGGATAGGTGCTGAAGCGAGCACAACGCCATTGGCTCGAAAGGTGAACATGTAAGCTGTGTGAGCACCACATTCAGGTCCCACTCCAATGAGGAGGCCGGATGGGAGGTTTAGAGAGCAAGAGAACCCGCATAAAGCGGGAGACCAAGGGCTGCTCAGAGAGGGGTTAGTAGTATAATGGGTACACTACTCGTCAAACTGATTGACAGGTGAGATAAGGATGACAGGAGCCAATCAGCGTTCACTTCCAGTGTATGTCCTGCCTTAGGCCATGCCCCCTCCCATAGAAGTGAACGGTGAGTTAGCCCTGCCCACTCCCACCCCCAGGCGTGGCCACCATCCCCACTTGACACACCTCCACCCCACCCCAAGAATGACATCATCCAATCAGCATCCACTTCCGGGTTTGTGCCACACCCACGCCCCACCCCACAATATGGCATTAGCCAATCAGCACCCACTTCTGGGTTTATGCCCCATCCACAGCCTCCCACCCTCAACCATGCCCCTGCCTACATCATCGGAAATGACATCACCGGAAACAGGGTGTCATCAGAAATGGACCGTGTCCTTTTCCGATGACCTCAGCGGAAGCAGAGTGACCGACTCCGGAAATGTGTTTTGCTTCTGGTTAATGTTTACATCTGCAAAAAGCAGCAACCCTGGAAAACAAAAAATGCTATTCTCTCTCCCACTGCCAGTTCTTATTTCTCAAAAAAGATTCTTAACACAGCACAGGGCTTTTCACAGAGGCACAGACAGGGTAGAAGCTTTTCTTTACAAATGTTAAACCTCAATTAACACATCTTTTGTTAGAGAAACCAGTGCTGTCCATGTGATAGAATTTTGCTTTTTAAGACCTCATGGTTAGAGACAAGTATTCTGGCAAACACAGAAATACAGAGAGAGAGACCCGAGTTCAAATTCCCCTAATACAGCTATTTTTGGGAGAGAGAGAGCAGAGTTCAAATTCCCCTAATACAGCTATTTTAGTGGCTTTGAAAAAAACCAATACAGAGAGACAAGTCTGAACATGCCTCTAGGGTGTAGTAACACGTGATTGGTTGAAACAAGAGGCCTGTTCTGAGCATGCTTCCAGGTGTTCTGAGCATGCTCCTGGTGTAAAGCTGTGTGTCCTGTGTAAGGGGAACATTTTAACACAGAGATTCAAAAAGAAAAAAATGGCTCTTTTTGGAACACCAAGCAAACTAGGATCAGCAGAGGTAAGAGAAGTTTTTTTTGTAGAAAAGTGTTGTAACGAATCTCTGCTCCTACAGGAGCTAGAGGACATACAGGCAACCAATCTACGCTGTTTGTGCTTTCTCTGTACATATCAAAGTGAGGCATTTGATGTCATAGCCAGCCAAAAGGACAACTCAAAAAAACCTGATGAAAAAAATAAAACACATTTAAATCTGTTATACAGGCAACGGTGGGCTGTATTATCAGGGAATGCTGGCAGGGCGTTATGCATAGAGACTGTGCAGCTTGTGTAATACATGCTCCAGGGCAAAAGACATCATGATTGTCTGAGGTGGGGACACAAGGAAATACAACAGAAAATCCAGAAAAATTGTAACAGGTTGTGTCTAGGACCTATTGTAAATGTTGCCATGATTGTTGGTCATAAAATGAAAAGCAACTGCCCTAGTTTATGAAAATCTGAATTTTTTGTTTGAACTCAGATTTTAATACCACTAGAAATCCAGGACAACTGCTTAGATCTGGGGAAAATGTGATATGTAGCTAGTAGAAGGTTTAATCTGTGACAGAGATTATAGATTGTTCTTTTAAAAACACCAAGTTCTGTAAAAAAATTGACTTTTTATGAAAATGTATGTATTTCCAGAATCTATTAGCCGAACATACAGATGAACAAAAATTATATGAATGCCTTTATATATTTTTTAAAAACTTGTAATGTCAAATGAATCATTTCACAAGATGAAAACATTTTATTTGAAATACAACATTTGAACCTACAGCTTTGTGTGGTGTGTTTTAGGATTGCCTAGTTAATTAAACCTACAATGGGTTGTCTGTAAAAATGGGACCTTGTGATTTATCTATTGTAGAACTAAAATCCACTAAAGGCGTCTGGGGGTGGGGGAATGTGTATTAGCCACATTGGTCCACATACACAATATATAGCATCTGTTACAATGTACTGTCTGCGAAAAAAAAGGCAGTGTGAATTAGCCAGGTCGTATGATAAGATTATGAGATCCAGAGATGTTTCAGTTAAAGAGTCTGGGGGGCTGTAAAACCCATCAAAGAATTTCATTTAAAAAGGCGCAGTACATTTCAGCAGCTAGAAAAGATCATAGTCTCTATAGCTTGTATCATCTGCAACTCTTCTTCTTCAGACATGGTGAGTAGATATGAGTCTTACTTTTTTAAAAATATTGTTGGCTATGTAATGTTTCTGTCTCTTATGATTGTCTTTAAAAAAATAGGAGCAGAAGCCACGGGGTACAAATAAACTCTCTTACAAAAAGAAGACAGCAAAGAAAGTTAAAAGGTATGCCTGTGTTTTTTAATTTTCCAGCAGCTATGCTCTTTATAATGAGTCTTATGGGGTTTTTTAAATATTAAAGACCAGGAAGCAGCTACAAAATAAGATGACCAGTAGGGTGGTCCATAAAAATGAATTCCTGAATTCCTTTGCTCCCTGGCCTGATTCTGGTTCCATTTAGGTAGAAAACACTGTGCATAAAGTTGGAAGCCAATCAAATAATATTTAGGGGTGGCTCAACAAAGTCTTGAGATTTCCCCCTGGGAGCAGATGACGAAATGTTGCATCATCTTGTATCATCCACTCAGTTCCACGCTGATTACATTTGATTGTGTCATATTTGAACTAATCTCGTCTCAGAGGTGCCAAAGACATTGTACTATTATCTTTGTATCTTTATTCTTTTCAGATGGCGAAAAAACGTGGTTTTTATCTCATTGAAGAAATGTCCACCACAATTCTGGGGGCCAAGCTCCCCAGCAAGGAGCAAGTGTTAAGTGTATTTTTACATCACCATATGACATTAAACAAAGGCATTAGTGAAAGTGCATCTATTGTAACAAGTGAAGTAGAAGCTTACTGGGACAAGGCCAGGCTTCCTGTTCAAAGAAATGACAAAATTCAAGAAAAAGTAAAGAAATTGTTCAATCAGTGGAAACTTTTGAAGAAAAACAAAGGGAGAGGAGGGAAACAAGAGGCAAATGAAAAAGAATTCCAGGTTGCAATGAAAAACCTATTTGATGTGGCGCATGCCAATGCAATGTCTTTAATTCATATTCAAGACGACAAAGAATTCTTAATAGCGCAACGAGAACCAGGGCGCCGCGGCTCAATGTGCGCGATGGACAAGAAACTGGCCAACATGGAAGCAAGATCGCAACAGCGAGAAGAAGAACTGAAAAGGCGCAGACAAAAACATGTTGCCGAAGCCGAGGCAACTACAAGCCAAGTTCAGCTGGAAGGATCTTCTTCCTCAGCAGAGTCAGGTGAAGATTCGTCAACACCTGCGACGGGCGAGAATCAAGCTGCAGCAGTTTATGAACTGTTACAGGAATGGTGTTTGGATGAAAAGGTTGCAGGCTTCTGCTTTGATACAACTGCATCGAACACGGGACGTCGATCAGGAGCGTGCACTCTTCTAGAACAGAGACTCCGTCGCACAGTCCTTCATTTGGCATGTCGCCATCACATTTACGAAATAATTCTTGGTGCAGTATTCTCTACATGCTCTGGAGCTTCATCAGGTCCGAATGTCCAACTCTTTCGCCGGTTCCAAAAGAATTGGGGCTCCCTTGACAAGTCCAACTATCAAACTGGAAAAAACTTGGAGGTGCTGCAACCTGACAGGGATTGCATCTTTATCTTTATTCTTTATCTTTATTCAGCAAATTTGATATACCACCTTTACAAAAAGTATTAAGGCGGTGCACAATACAAACAATCTTGGTTGCAAAGAGAGAAAAACGGAAAGGAACGCCATTTAATAGACAGGAAAGTGGACAGAGAGAAAGGGGCAGCATAGATAGGAGGAGACAAGCTGTAGAACCAACAAACCAGATGAGACAAGACATGGTAGACGGACTAACATAACGAATAGTAGACAGGGGTGACAAAGACAAGTAATGAAATAACTAACATACAGACGGATAGATTATGTAACAGGTGTACAACAAACCACATAAGGGAGGGCCGAGGCGGAGGGGCGGCAGGGAAGGCGGCCCAGAGGGCCGTGAGTGTGAATCAGGGGAGTGGAGAAGATGTTATAGCCCTGAAAGGAGTGATGAGCGGGTAGGTATAATCGACTGGGTGGTGGTGAACGAAGGGAAAGGGAGGTCAAAGGCCTGGCAGAAAAGTTTTAAGCATAGTCTTGAAATGGGGGAAGGACAACTCGGTACGAATAGCATGTGGAAGGGAATTCCATACAGCGGGACTAGCAAAGAAGAAGGCAGCATGACAGGTAGATTCAAGATGAGCCTGTGTCGGGGAGGGAAGGAAAAGGCGATTGCCGTGAGCGGAACGTAATAGGCGGGGGGTAGGTTGAAGAAAAATGAGATCGGCTAAGTATTGGGGGGTGTTAGTATAGAGAACTTTGTGGGTAGTAATAAGAAGCTTGTAAACGTAGCGAGCCGTAACGGGAAGCCAGTGAAGAGAGAGCAGACAGGGGGTGACATGATCGTGAGGGGATGAAAAGATGAGAAGACGGGCAGCTGTGTTCTGAATTAATTGTAATCTGCGAAGTTGGTACTGGGGAATGCCAGTGAATATAGAGTTACAATAATCAAGGCGGCTAATTACCAGAGAAATAACTAATGTGGTGGTAAAAGATGCGGTGGGAAGAAGAGAACGGACGGCACAAATTTTCCGAAGCTGAAAAAGAGAGCTACGTACTACCCCAGAGATATGTTGGTGGAAAGACAGTGAAGAATCTAGGGTCACACCAAGGTAGCAGAGGATAGGTGCCAGCGGAATGGGTGCATTTAACATCACAGGAGCCAGGGTGGGAGAAGGAGCACCAAAAGTGAACCAGATAGCTGCCGACTTAGAAGGGTTGACGATGAGGAAGTTGTCATTAAACCACTGGGCGACAGAAGTTAGGCAATCATTCAAAGGGGAAAGATCAGGGGCAAGTGATGACGTATGGTGGACCAAAAGGATGTCATCAGCAAAGAAATAGGCGGAGAGACCAGTTTGTTGTATGAGTAGTGCAAGTGGTGCGAGGAAGACATTAAAGAGGAGTGGGGCAAGGATAGACCCTTGCGGGACTCCACAGTGAAGGGGGAAGGGGGCAGAAGAGGAGGAGCCCGAGTGTACTGTGAAAGAGCGGGAAGAGAGAAAAGAGTGAAACCATCGGTGGACTGTACCCTGAACCCCGAGTTCCGATAACCGTGAGAGCAGAGTGCGATGATCAATAACATCAAAGGCTGCGGTGAGATCCAGTGAAACAGCAATTCAAAGATTTCCTTTGTCGTAAGAGCGGTGTAGTTCATTAAGGAGTGCAATAAGGATGGTTTCGGTGCTGTGGCCGGTCCTAAAACCCGATTGTCGGGGGTGCAGAGAGATGGTTGTGTCAAGATGTGCGGTGAATTGATGGAAAGCAAACTTCTCAAGGATTTTGGACAGGAAAGGAAGGTTGGAAACAGGGCGCCAATTGGAGGGGACATCTGGGTCAAGAGTAGCTTTTTTAAGCAGGGGGCGGACCAAGGCATGCTTCCATGCAGAGGGGAAGTTTGCGGAATCCAAGTTGGCACAGGGCAATCACCGAGATGATTACCTGGAATTCTTGGAGTTAACGATTGTCTGCCTTGGAGGGAATCTTCCTAGTTTCAATTTCAAGAAACCCGGAGCTTTCCATCATGCCAGATGGATGGCAAAAGTCTTGTACTGTCTCAAGATTTGGATGTTCCGAGGACAACTCAAAGATCTTACCCAACGGGAGGAGTCCTGTGTTCGTGATGTGAGCATTTTCTCCATCCTGATTCATGTGGAAGCCTGGTTTTCTGCCCCTGATGCCGCAGTTGCTCCTCGAACAGATTTGGAGATGCTAAAGAAACTACACTTTTACCACAATAACCGTGTTGGAAGAGCGGCCAGAGACAAACTGCAACAGCATCTGTGGTATGTCAGAGGAGCTTGTGGCACTGTCACTGTTCGATGAAGCTGTTTCAGCACCGACAAAGCGGGCCATAGTGTCGGCCATGATCCCGGCAGAATCAGATGAAAGCGATGAGGATGATGACGAAGACGAAGATCCCCAAAGCGGGTCGAATTGAAAAGTTCCATGATTCCACCACTTGAATCTTTTGCAACTCGCAAATCAATCCGTTTCCTGAAACACATCGACATCAACAGTGATTTTCTTAATGCAGACCCAGAAGACTGGGAAGAGAATGCATCATTCAAAGACAGTCTGAAGAAAGTAAAAAATCTTCCAGTGATCAACGATGTGGCTGAGCGAGGGGTCAAACTCATTGAGGAGTTCAACAGCCGACACACCACAAAAGAAGAGCAACTCCAGTTCCTTCTGGGTGTTGTCTCGCAACACCGTAAGATGTTCCCCACATCGTCAAAGTCCTTACTAGCATCTGGACCACATTGAGTGCTTGGCAAGCATGATACCCCGTCTATGAGCGGATAATACCCAGTGGTCTGACGAACCCTGGGGGGGATCCAGGGGCCTGATAGATAGGGACCTTGAGCCACCCCTAAATATTATTTGATTGGCTTCAAACTTTGCACACATTGTTTTCTACATAAATGGAACCAGAATCAGGACAGGGAGCAAAGAAATTCCTACTTTTATTTTTTCCCCTATGGCAGTGGACCACCCTAATGACCAGCCTAATCAACAGACAACACCTTACAGAAAGCCAAAAGACAAGCACAATAGCGAGTATTCCAGTTTTATCCGGCACCTAGATTTTAAGGCTGCTGTAAAAGAAAAAAAAAAAAGTATTAGCCCCTACATTTTTCTTTTTCAGATCGAGAAAATGTTAGACTTCTCTCCCATAGCTATTGGTTTTCTAACAGGAAAAGATCACACAGCGAAAGTTTTTCTGCCGGTGAATCTACACATGCCGGTACAGAATACAGAGGGCATGGTGAAAGCCGTGTCTTTGATCACAGTGTTTCAGAGGACAGCGCAAATAATCATGCATTAGACCCCGCTGAAGAATCAGAACCAGTTAGCTAAGTTCAGTTTGTGAAAAGGTGGGATCGTAAATTGGACAAGTTTAATGGTGTAATTTATTCAGAGGAATTTTGGTTTATTAATTTAGACAGGGTAACATCATTATCGGAGGCTCAATTCGCCATTCGGCAAGGTAGCCAGCATATTCTGGATGAGGTTAGCAGCAGGGTTTCACCCGGTGATTATGTACAGGTGCATCTACACTCATCTCTTTTTCACAATTCCTCGTATTCTGGAAAGTTAAACCCAGAAGCATTAGACGCTGACGATTTCTTAAATCAGATCGCTAAACTCCTTCAGAGTCACAGAGAAATCCAGGTTTGTGATATATTCCGTGTTGTACTTGTCATAAGAAATCAGGGTGGGGGAGCTCGTAGGGTCTTAAAGACTATACCGTTTAGCCATATTATTCATAAGAAAAGGATGTATTTGATAGACTTGAATAACACTGATAATAACCTGTGTTTTGCAGGTAGCCTCACAGCCCTCATGTCACAGGTAAAAATGACAGATGTCAAATTGATAGAAGGTACTAAAAAACTACATAATGAATTGGGGTGGCCGGTACATAGAAAAGTCATGCTCGATGATGTAGCAATATTTGAACAGCATTTAAAGATAAACATACGCATTGTGCTTTACACAAATTCATGGGTTTGTTTTAAGACATCAGACAGACCTGTGTTCCCTAAGACTGCGTTCTTGTTGCTACACGATGACCATTTCTATGGTATAACCGATGTCAAAAAATTCTATGGGGAGTGCAACTTCTGTAGTTACTGTCAGAAACCATACAGTCACGATCAAAAATTGCACATTGTGGTGCCATCTTTGTTTGACACTAACGTGTGCGAATAATGTTGGTGTACAACAGAGATGCCCTAATTGCAAACCTTTTTGACGTTCTAAAGAGTGTTTAGATAGACACACGTATCTGGCTCTGAAAAAAGAAGTGGCGTGTTTATCTAAGATACTGTGCCAGAAATGTGAGTCTTATGTGGACAAGAAACATAAGTGCAAGGGCCGGCATTGTAAACTATATGTCGTGAACCCCTAACTGGGGATGGCGTCCACTTATGTTTTATGATCCCTATTGGTAAAACTGAAACATCTGAAAAGTATATTTTTTATGATTGTGAATGTATGCAAGAAACAGGCTGGCATGTCCCTAATTACATATATGCGATGGACTTAAATGATGAAAAACTGGGAATTCAAGGGTCTCGAATGCATTTCTGCCTTTATACAGATTTTTTGTGACAAAAAAATTTAAAGGCTACACCTTCATAGCCCATAATTCCAAAGGTTATGACGGGTATTTTGTTCTTAAACAACAAAAATCATTTATGACAAATTTGGTCCCCCTACAAAGTACTTTGGTTTTATAAAAGCAAAAGTATAGAGGAGACCACGTGATGTGGTGAGCTTGGACGGACGTGTCCGGTCTGAGCTCTGGGCCCCCTGCCCCCTGAAACGGGACAATCCGCCGTGAAAAACCGACATCTGCTATCCCTGCGTGAAGGGCGACCCGCTCACTCCCCAACGCCGCTTTTTACCCCGAGACGGCCATGGCTTCGGCGGCTAAACTTGGTCGCAGGGAAAAAGACCGGGGCGCCGGGGCATCCAAGATGGTGGACTCTCCCCCAAAACGGACCGGGTCTCCTCCACCGCCGACCCTGACCGTAGAGGCGGTGACTGCCGCGCTGTCGGGGCAGTTTGATGCCTTACACACAAAAATGGACGCGATCCACAACACCCTGGGGGGACTGGGGTCCCGCGTGCAGGAGGCAGAGACCCGCATCACACAGGTAGAGGAAGACCTGATAACTCTCCGGCGGGAACTCCGAGCGGTGCAAAAAGTAGCCACAGACCAGGCATCCAAACTGGACGATTTGGAAAATCGATCCAGGCGGAACAATCTAAGATTCTTGGGAGTTGCCGACTCAGTCCTTGACAAAGACCTCCCGAGGTTTGTGGAGGCCCTGGCGACATCGCTACGCTCCGAAGCCGAAACACATGGCCCTATCATAGTGGAAAGAGCCCACCGGATTGGGCCCAAGCAATCGGCGAACGACCGCCGTCCCCGAGTGGTGCTGGCAAAGTTCCTTAGTTTCCCGCAAAAGGAGGCGCTGCTTCGAATGGTGCGGCAGAGGGGAGCGGTGGAATGGGAGAGTATGAGAATTCGAGTCACACAAGATTACTCAGCCGCGCTGAGCCAACGCCGGAGAGCTTACGCCTCCCTCTGCCAAAAACTCCTCGATGCCGACATACGCTTCCAGGTGCAGTATCCTGCTCGCCTGGTGATTTGGAAAGAGGGGACCCGCCGGAGTTTTGAATCAGCGGACGAAGCTGCTACCTATGTAGATCGGCTCACATCACCGGCGGCAGACCAGAACGGCTCGCCCAGCGAGTGAAGAACTGGCCCCTGCGCCGTAAATTGAAGTGGATCGCTCAATCCATGCGTGCTGGAGTGGACTACAAATAAGTTGCTGCCCTACAGCCTTGGCTAAACCTGGGACGTTACAAATTGCTATGTGGGCCTGCGAGATCTCTCAACACGTGCTACACCCACCTTGTTGGAGCGCACGGGATGCCTCGGGGAGAAGGCCTTGCCCAGCGGTGAGTGGGAGGGAGGCCCCCTGTTGGTTTGGACAGGCCAGCAAAGACGGGTGCCAACGAACTACTCCCAAACTTATCTGCGACCCGGACAGCCGCTTCGAGGCCGGAGACACAGGATTGTGTCTATGTGTTGCAGATCTCCGGCAACTGTGTTACAATGTAAATGTTAACAGCTACACTGTTTGTATTTTTCATTGAGACCTCAGTTACTGTATCCTAAAGGCTGCGCTGTGTTCAGCAGGCGAAAGGTTTGCCTGGGCCCTCGGAGCCTAGTTAAACCGCCGCTTTCTGACTAGATACCCGTCCCCTTGAGGGGGGGGTCCGAGGGAGTCCATCAGTAGGGGATTCGGGATAGCAGGTATCACACCAAGTCCTGCAGTGGGCACATACAACCCCCTGTGCTAATTATACTCCGGGCCATGGGGCATCCCTGGTTCGCGGGGAGCTTTGTTTTAAGGGTGGGGGAGGACTGCCAAGACCTGGGGTGTTTATATGGGCCCCCCGATCTCGTCTCCCCGGCGAGCGGACCTCAGCCAGACTTTTGCTATAGATCGCGCGGGGGGGGGGGGGGGCGTATTCCACATTGGGCTGCACCAGGTTTGGTCGCTGTAATGTCTGAGACATGCCCCTAAGGATACGTGGTGGAGGGCCCTGGCCAGTACGGTAACCAAGCCTCTCTTGCGGCTCAGCTATGGTCTGTGGAGTACTGCCCACCCATTGTAAGTTCTTAGTGTCGCTCTGGGGTTGCAGCATTGGATGTGGGGGGATTTCCACCTTGTTTCCCCCTCCCTTCCTTTTTCTGTGGGCATTCCTATGAGAACGGTGGTTGCTTGGGAGGGCGCCGGGTAGTAGGGGGGAGAGCTCCGTAGTCCGGGTAGGGTGGGGTAAAGGGTCTTTACTGGGGTAGGTAGCCGGGTGGTGTTTGATGCATAGAAGGGGAGGGGGTCCTGCTCACATCCTGAAGTCTCCTATGGGTAGGGAGAAGAATTTGTTTGATTGGGGGAAGGGGAAGAAGGGGCGAGGGCAAAAGGGGGAGGGGGGTTGTAGTGGGATGGGGATGGGTGAGATACGGGGGGGGAAGAAAGAGTTTAGGCGTGCGGGGCTAACCAGAAGCATCCTTCTATTCCAGGGGGGACCTCAGGCTGGGGAGGTCCACCCCTATCATATGAACTGGTTAATGTCATACTTGCTGCGAGTTTATTACCCAACCTGAGAATCATCTCTTGGAATGTCTGCGGGATAGGTAATCCTATTAAAAGGTCGAAGATATTGCAAGCTCTGGCGCGACTGAAATGTGATGTTGCCTTATTACAAGAGACCCACCAGACAGCCGACGAGCATGTAAAATTAAAAAGGGCGTGGGTTGGGCAAAGTAGAGGAGCCCCGGCCAAAGGCAGAAAGGGTGGAGTGGTCACGCTCATCAGCAAAAAGACACGCTTTGACCAGCTCAGAGAAATTGTGGACCCTGAGGGCCGCTACCTTTTACTATATGGCCATTTGGATGGTAAACCAGTGGTTTTGGGAAATCTATATGGCCCTAATGTCTTGGACCGTGCATTTTACGCACGCTTGGCATCCCAGGTGGAGCAACTACCAGATGTCCTGCTGATACTGGCCGGAGACCTGAATGGGGTCCTAGATATCGACATGGACACGGCCGCAGTGGGAGGTGGGAGAGGGAGGGCTCCAACCACGAGAGTACTGCGGGAGCTTTGCCGGCGTTTAGGTATCGTGGATCCCTGGCGTTTGTTACACCCCCTTGAAAGGGATTTCACCCATTTATCGAGGGCTCATGGGACCCAAGCCCGCATAGATTACCTACTAGTCTCAGAAGAGATCTTTTCACGGGTGGATGACGCGCAGATTGGACCCACCGAAGTATCCGATCACGCCCCGATCTGGGTGGACTTAGCGTGGGGGGCAGTAGCTGATACAACACGTATCTGGCGATTCCCCACCGGCCTAGACCGCGATCCGGAATTTCAAACCCATTTGCGGGGCTGCTGGGCGGATTTTATGCTCCATCATGAAGCACATACTGTTGACCCAGAACTGCTCTGGGAGACCGCCAAAGTGGTTCTTAGAGGCAATATTATTGAGTATGTCGTGCGCAAGCGTCGACGTTTAGCGAGGCAAATAGTGTCTTTGGAAAAGCAGGTGGTCAGGGCGCGCCGTCGCTGCGCCGGAGACCCCTCAGTGGGAAATCGTAGACGCTTTTGGGAATTGCAAACATCGCTAAACGAACTTATCCATCAGCGGACGAAGAAATCCCATTTTTACTATCGATATTGTTTATACCAATTTGGGGATAAACCGGGCCGTCTCTTAGCTCGCTGCCTTCGTGGCAGCCGGGGGGTCCGTTCGGTAGCCGCCATACGAGATGAGACCGGTCTCTTGCATAAAGATAACCGGGCAATAGTGGGGCAATTCCGTTCCTTTTTTCAAAGACTCTATGCACGGCGAGAGGGGGCCATATCCGAGTTACAGGGTTACCTGCAAAAGTTGACCCTACCGAAGCTGTCCACCACACAGCGGGCCACGCTAGACGCCCCGATCACAGTGGAAGAAATCCGCGCTGTCATTCAGCGGGCACAGTGTTACAAGGCGCCCGGGCCAGATGGTTTTGGGGCCGAGTTTTATAAAGTGATGGGTGACGCGATCCCTCCGGTTCTCACCGACCTGTACGGTCGCAGGGCGCAAACTGGACATTTCACCTGGGGATCTAACCATGCCTACGTTACCTTAATACCCAAGCCTGGCAAAGACCCTACTCGGGCGGCTTCCTACCGCCCTATCTCATTACTGAACTTCGACATGAAAATATTGGCAAAAATACTGGCGGATAGATTGGCCTTGGTGCTCGATGGGTTGATTCATGAGTCCCAAGTGGGGTTCGTCAGAGGGCGTTACGCGGTCCGTAACCTACGGAAGATTTTGGCATCCTTGGAGTGGGTCAGGGACCAGGAGCTGCCCTCCCTATTGATCAGCTTTGATGCAGAGAAAGCCTTTGATCAGGTGCATTGGGACTATTTGCAAGATCTGTTGCCGCATTACGGACTAGGAGACATCTTTTGTAAATATGTGACGCTGTTGTATGCCGACCCGACTGCGGGTATCCTTTGTAATGGTTTACTTTCCGATCCTTTCTGCATAGAGCGGGGCACACGCCAGGGGTGCCCACTATCGCCTTTACTCTTTGTTCTATCATTGGATCCCTTGATTCGGACCGTGGAGGAATCCGTGCTTATCCCGGGGGTCCAGATTGGAACAGTGGGCTTTAAAGTGGCCGCCTTTGCGGATGATATATTGGTCCATCTCACATCACCCCAGCGGTCACTGCCTCGTCTGCTAGCGGCCTTCTCCAGTTACGGGAGATTTGCCGGATTATGTATTAACACGGAGAAATCTGAGGCCTTGGACGTGGGGGGTGCGCTGCGGGCCCAATGGCCGGGTACTTTCCCTCTCCGATGGGCTGATGAGGCCTTTGTATACTTGGGTATAGTGCTGACAAGACTGCCTGAGACGCTGTATAAAATAAACTTTGACCGAGTATTTCTCAAACTTCAGACGCAGTTGCGGGCCTGGATGCCGCTGCCTTTGTCCCTGTTAGGTCGAGTGGCGGCCCTACAGATGGTTATCCTCCCACGGGTACTTTATTGGATTCAAACTCTCCCAGTGTGGCTGCTGCGCCGAGATGTGATGCGTATGGAACGTGAAATCCGGCGCTTTCTATGGAAAGGGGCCCGAGCGCGCATACCGTTATTCCGACTGCGGGGGGGTTGGAGAACAGGAGGGGTGGGAGTTCCGGACTTTTGGAAATATGCGTTGGCCTGCCAAGCAAGACACCTAAGTGATTGGTTGGGGGACACCGAGGTGTATACCCCCAGGGAGCTAGAGCGGGCCCTTCTGGCGCCCCATGCCCTAGAAGCGGCTTTACAGCTGCCGAGAGTGCGGTTGCCGACTCGGCTGACCAATAGCGTCCTACTGCAGGCAATGCGGCGCACTTGGCAGCAGCTTAATAAACTCTGGAGTAGCAGTCCTACGGTATCCTCATGGTTGCCACTACGGGGCAATGTTCAGTTTCCCCCTGGCTCCGATTCGTCCGCTTTCCGCTACTGGGAAGGAGCCGGGATCACCCGCTTGGGGAATGTAGTTGATGCTACCGGGAAATGTAAGACCTTGGATGTACTCGTTGCTGAATATGATCTGAGGCGGCCTGAGTCCAGTTTCGCTTATGCCCAATTGTCCCACTATGTGGGCTCTCTGCCCCAATCGGAACTCCGGTTGGAGCACTCCGCCCAGATCTTGGAGTTTTTAAGTTTGGGAGCAGATGCTCCCCCAACCATTGCCGAGTTGAAAAAGCGATTGGATCGCCTAGATAGCCCCATGGATTTCTCAGCCGTAGAGGAAGCGTGGGCACGAGAGCTCGGCCGAGCGGTCGACCCAGGCTCTGCATGTCTTGCCATATCACAGATTCGACAATTAGTAGAAGGGACCCGATGGCGGGAGGTACAGTATAAATCCATCCTTCGGGCACACTTCTCCCCGAGAAGGGCATTGCGGAGCCACCTAGCCGAGTCTGGCAATTGCCCTAAATGCTCGTGTCCCTTAGCTGACCTCGGTCATATGTGGTGGATATGCCCCATGATACAGTCCTATTGGAGGCGTATCGAAAGTTATTTGGGTGGGCTTTTAGGACAGCGGGTCCACTGGACGGGGTTATTCGTGGTGCTGGATTACCTGGGACCACTCCATCCTAAAGGGCGCTGGGAGCGTCTTCTCGTACGTAAGGCTTGTCTGGTGGGGAAGGGACCTGTTCTCCGCAGATGGCGTGAGGCATTGGCTCCTACCTTTTGTGAATGGCGTAACTGCTTTCATCAGCTCATGCTTTTTGAGCGACGCCGAGCACTAGGATCTCCCAAGCGCTGGGCCTCCTTTTTATTGGTTTGGATGCCCTATATCCAGAACTTGAGTCCTATCGCCCGCAGCGAGGTGCTTAAGGTTGGATAGAGATGCTTCTGGTTTAGCAGCCTGGGAACAGATATGGTTGGGGGGGGGGTTGGGGTGGGGAGGAGGGGGGGGGATACCTAGAAATAGTCTTTACCGCATTGTTTTGCCCTATGTGAAGTGCCTGGCCTCCGGTGGTGGATCAGACACAACCACACCCGGAGGGTCCAGGTATTGATTGAAAAACAAAATTTTTTTTTTTTGCTGTTGTATTGTGAACCTGTTGGTTGCTTTGTACTGTCGTTTTGTTTAATAAACAGATTATACAAAAAAAAAAAGCAAAAGTATATCCTCCACGATAGCTCTTTTTCCCGGTGTTACCCATACGGTTGGGCGGTAAGCTTATGTTTCCACTGTGTCACACGTGTGCTGACACACGGCAACAGGAAATGTGTGCCCACACGGATGAGGAGAGAGCTTTTGTGGGGACTTGGTGTACGGTGGAGATGAATTTAGCCATTGCAAAAGGGTAGGTGGTTGTTGAAATCTATGAAATCTGGCATTTCGAGCAAAAATCTGATCATCTCTTTTCCGAATACATCAAAAATGCACCTCCGTCAAAAACAAGAGGCTTCTGACTACCCTCGATGGTGCAAGGATACTGAAAAACAAAAATGTGTATATAGCTGATTTCTTTAGAAAAGAGGAGGTGTGTTTGCGTGCAGACCAGATTAATGTAAACCCTGCTAAGCGTCAAATAGCAAAACTTTTCTTAAATTCCCTGTGGGGTAAATTTGGTCAAAACAAACCTGCATTGTGAGAGAACCTGATGATCTCTTTAAATATCTGTTTTCCCCTGAATTCGAGGTTTAATCATGCGATTTTATTGATGATGAAACAGCCTGTGTGTCTTGGAGGCACTCAAAAGACCAGTGTATATTGTCGGGTAGCACCAATGTTTTCATTGCCTGTTTTATAATGGCTTATGCACGCCTGGAGTTGTACAATCTTCTAGATAGTTTGCAAGAGCGCTGTCTGTACCATGATACAGATTCTGTGATATTTCTAAGTCGAGAGGGTGATTGGAACCTATCTTTGGGTGATTATTTAGGTGAGCTCACAAGCGAGATACAAACTCTGTGATATGTTCATCTGAGGATATCAGCGGGGCCTAAAACATACGGTTACGAGGACTTCCGGTGACGTCACGGAGCTCATGGCAGCTTGAACGCCTAGCTCCGTTCGAATCCCAAGAAAGGTGATTTAACAGCGAGTCCCCCCCGGGTAATAGTGGAAGGAAAGTGGACATCCAGGACCGGGATGGCGGCACGGAAGAAACTAGCGGGCTTCCAGTCTCCATACGTGCGCCGGGAGCTGATGGCAGCAGCGGCGAGGGAGTCGGCCGGCTCGGGAGCAGGAGATGCCGGAGGTATCTCGGAGGAAGACGATGCAACTGATACTGAGGGGGTAGAAGAACTACCCTTGAGGAGATGGCTGCAAGAATTTAAGGCAGATATGAAGGGGGAGATAAAAGCGATGCAGAAGGAGGTGCGGGAAAGCCTTCAGGCGATCCAGCAGGAGGTGAGCAGTCTTGGCGGTCGGGTGGAAGAGTTGGAGAGCCACGTGGAAGACTACGAGGGCGAGGTGAGAGGCTGGTAGCTATGCAAGACAAGCTTCAGTCCCAGCAAGAAGAGCTACAGGAGAAAATCGAGGACCATGCACGGCGAAATAATTTGCGCATTAGAGGGGTGCCTGAGGAGAAGGCCCCCAATGACTGTGTTGCGCTGGTGCAGCGGCTGTGTAGCCATGTGCTTCACTTGGGGGACGTGTCTGGATGGTCTACGGATCAGATAGGAGTGGAGCGTGCACATCGAAGCTTGGGGACACGGAGGAAGCAGCAAGCTCGGGACATTATCGCTTGTTTGAGCAGCTTCCCCTTGAAAGAACAAATTTTAAGTGTGGCTCGGAAATTTGGGAGAGTGGCGTGGGAAGGCGCTGAAATTGAAATGTTCAATGATCTGTCTAAGGGGACACTAGAGCGACGGAGAGCAATGAAAGAAGTGACTGCCTTTCTAAGGGGGAAAAATCACCACTATAGATGGCTGTTCCCGTTTGGTGTTATGATTTCCATTAATGGAGTGAACCGAAAGGTGAAATCTGCTGACGAAGCCTGGGAGATGTTGAGGGAATTAGGCTGTGAAGGCCTCCCTGCGGTGGTGCACACGGAGCAGTTGAGCAAGTCCACAGTCGGGAAAGGCAAGCAGCGGATGCAGTCCAGCACCCAATGGCAGCGCACGGGGGAGCAAGGGGAGCGTCTGAAACAATTGTCACAAGAGCGGCAGAAGGCGACAGCAGAGCAGGAGACCTGAGTCTGGCGAGTAGAGTGAACTACCTGGATGTCTGCAGAGCTCATGAGGGGGGGCGATAGAGCTCCTTTGCTCATGGTTTATGGACACTGGACTTCTAGGGCCTACTAGGGTTGGGGTGGCTAGAGGAGGTGGAGGGGGGAGTAAGGTGTTCTGGTGGGGGTGGTTGGGGAATGTTAAGGATTTGGCTCTGGAGAGGGGGTAGGAGGGTGGCAGGGGCTGGGGAGTGGTGGAATGTTGCATGTTCTGTGGGGGGGGAGGTAGCGGTGGGATCGGACGTCAGGACTGGGAGGATGGGAAGAGTGGTAAGGCTTGGGGGGGGAAGGGGGAGGAGAGGAGGGAGGGGGAAGAAGGGAGGGGGAAGAAGGGAGGGGGAAGAAGGGGGGGCGGGGGAGGGGGAAGAAGGGGGGGCGGGGGAGGGGGGGCTGGAACGCTTTGATGGAAAGGATGGGGAGGTTGGGAATGTTAAGGGATGCTGCGTATAGGAACCATTAATGTGCGGGGGTTGAACTCGCCTACTAAGAGGGGTCTGTTTTTCCGGGAGGTGGTGCGGAATCAATGGGATGTGGTGCTCCTACAAGAGACTCATCTCCGGGCCAGGGATGTGGGACGGATGCGGCACCGGCAATTTCCTGATCAATATTACTCCTGTAATAAGGAGGGGGGATGGAAAGGAGGTGTGGCCATCTTGATAAGGGGTGGGTGTGGGGTACAGGTGGTGAGCTCGTTTAAGGACCAAGAAGGGAGGGTGGTGGGGATTGTAGGGAAATTGGGGAGGGGAGGACATTGTGATTGTGGCGGTGTATGGGCCCAATGGACAGCAGCGGGGTTTCTGGAGAGAGGTTCGGTCTTTAATTGATAGGGCAGAGGGGGGGAAGGTGTTAGTGGGAGGGGACTTTAACGTGGTGTTGGACCCGGGGGTGGATCGGAAGCCGAAGGGGGGGGACGGGGGGCGAAAGAACAGACAAGGATTGCAAGGTCTGATGAGATGTTATAATTTACTGGACGTGTGGAGGGTGATGCACCCACAAGGGGAGGGGTTTACATTCTATTCGGCTCCTCATGCCAGTTGGAGCCGGATATTCATGCTATTGCTAGACCAGAGCTGGATGCCCGAGGTCAAAGATGGGGGTATAGTGCAAGTGGGGTGGTCGGATCACAAGGCAGTCGAGGTTCTTATCCAGACCTCTAGGAGGAGGGGGGGTATTCTGGAGAATGAATGATAGTCTCCTCAGAGATAGGAGAGTGGTGGATGATGTTCGAGCAGTCATTAAGGAGTATCTGCGCTTTAATGATACGGGGGAGGTAAGGGATGTTATGGTCTGGGAGGGGTTGAAAGCAGTGGTGAGGGGGAGGTTCATAATGTGGGGAGCGAAGAAAAAGAGGGAGAGGGAACGGAGGGAGGAGGAATTGAAGGTGGTGAGGGAGAAGGAGGAGCGGTTTAGGGGCACTGGGGAGGAGGAGGATAGAAGGGAGATGGAGCGGGCGGGTGATGCGTTAAAGGAACTACAATTAGAGAAAGTGGCTTTTCTCTTACAGAGAGTGAAACAGACACACTACGAATTTGGGGATAAAGCGGGGCGGTTACTGGCCCGGCGATTGCGGAGGCAAAAAGGGGTTGCCACTATATCCTATATAGAAGGGCTAGATGGGCAGATGTGTTGGGGGGAAGAAGAAATTAGGGAGAGGTTTCGGGATTACTACCTAGACTTGTACCGGGAGATGGAAGGGGGGGATGAAGGGGAGATAGGAGCCTATTTAGAGGGGATTTCGCTCCCAGCTCTGCCGGCAGAGGCGGTGGAGATCCTGGAGGCCAAAATCCGAGGGGAAGAAATTGCACGGGCGGTGAAGGGATTGGTTGGGGGGAAGTCTCCGGGCTTAGACGGGTTGACAGGGCATTTTTATAACGTTTTTTGGGGTGAGTTAAAGGGTATAATGGGAAGGGTTTTTAATGGGGTGCTAGTGGACGGGGGGGGGAGTTATTGGGGGAAATGCTGACAGCGGGGATAACGGTGTTGTTAAAGCCAGGGAAAGATCCGGGGAAATGTAGCTCCTATAGGCCAATATCCCTGTTGAATGTGGATACTAAATTGTTGGCCAAAGTAGTGGCAGGGCGGTTGGCTGAGTGGTTGCCGGGGATTATAAAGGGGGATCAAGCTGGCTTTATTTCAGGACGTCAGGCTCCGGATAATATCCAGAGAGCGATTGGGGTTATCTGGGAGGCGAGGGAGGGACGGGAAGACTTGATTTTGATGTCTATTGACGCCGAAAATGCATTCGATAGGGTGCACTGGGCCTTTTTGATGCGGGTGCTGGAGTGTATGGGGTGTGGCCCCAATCTAATGGGGTGGGTAAGGGCGTTGTATCGGGTACCGAGGGCTAGGGTCAAAGTTAACAGGCAGTACTCCAGAGACTTTGCATTGGGTAGGGGGACTCGACAGGGGTGCCCGTTGTCCCCCCTGCTTTTTGCTATGGTGGTGGAGCCTCTCGCAGAAAGAATAAGGGGGAATGACAGGATTTTTGGTTTGAGTAGAGGAGGGCGGATGCATAAAATCTCCCTCTACGCCGATAATATTTTGCTGTATTTAAGTCAACCCTTATTATCGCTACCGGAGGTAATGAAGGAGGTGGAGAGGTATGGGGCGGTTTCGGGGTTTAAAATGAATGTGGATAAAACGGAGGTTTTGAAAGTGCAGTTGGATGTAGCGGCCGAGGAGAGCTTGAAGAGGCAGTTTCCATTGTGGTGGGTTAGTGGGTCTCTGGGGTATCTGTGGGTCCGAATTACGGATAGGTATGAGACCTTATACCAGGCTAACTACCCGAGATTGCTTCACACTATCGGCAGGGACTTAGAGGGGTGGATGGGGTTGGCGATATCCTGGTTGGGGAGGATTGCGGCTATTAAAATGAATATTTTACCTCGACTTTTGTACTGGTTTCAGGCCTTACCGGTGGCAGTGCCGGATGGGGCGATGCGGGCATTACAACGGCGAGTGTTTACCTATATTTGGAAAAGGAAGCCACCCAGGGTAACGCATGCCCCTAAGGAAGAAGGGGGTCTGGGAGTCCCGAATCTGATGGCTTACTATTGGGCGGCTCAGTTGGTGCATGTGATGAGTTGGAGGGAAGGGGGGGGGAGGAGCGGCCATGGGTGTCCCTAGAGGCAGGGAGAATACGGGGGGCCATTTGACGGCATGGTTGTGGGCGGATACAGAGGGGAGGAGGTGCCTGGGGGGTGGGTCGCCGGCAATGAGGCAGGGGGTGAAGATCTGGGACAGAGTGCGTGGTCTGGAGGGGGCTCTTTGACCCAGGGGCTTCTCCGTGATGACACCTTGGATTGGGTCTCGAGTTTTTAAGCCGGGGTGGGAAGGCGGGAGATTTGATGAGTGGACGAAGAAAGGCTTATTATGCAGTTATCAGTTGTTGGAGGAGGGCGAACTGAAGAGTTTTGAGGTGGTCAAAGAGGAATTCCATCTGGAGGACAGGGATAGGTATGCATATCTGCAAGTACGATCGTTTCTGGGGAAGGTATTGGGGAAGGAGGTGTTGGGACGGGAGATATCAGGTTTGGAAGTGTTGTGGTTCGGGAAGAAGGGAGCTAAGGGCCTGGTGTCTGGGTTGTATAAAGCGGTTAGCGGCAGACAGGGGGGGAAGCATAGGTATATGGAGGAGTGGGAGGCAGATTTAGGCCGCATTGTGTCGGAGGTGGAGTGGAAGAGGGTGTGGGATCAGAGTAGGAGGGGGCTTAGCTCCAGTGGGTCTAAAGAAAATAGCTATAAAGTGCTACTGCGGTGGTACTATACTCCCAGCCGTCTGCATAAGATATATGCGTCGGTATCCCCTCTGTGTTGGAGGAGGTGTGGGGAAGTTGGGACGTTTTGGCATGTATGGTGGAGCTGTGTGAAAGTTCAGGGGTTTTGGGAGGCGGATTACAGGATGGATCCTAGAGCATTTAGGGGTAGAGGTGCCGGTGGTCCCTACCATTTGTTTACTGACCCTGTGGGAGGAGGGCAGGGGAACGGGGGGTAGGATGGTGCTGGCTTGTTTAAGTGCTGCCCGATGTGAAATTGCAGCTGCCTGGAAGCAGAGTGAGCTGCCCACGGTAGAGCAGTTCGAAAGGCGAGTTCGGCACACGGTTCTGATGGAAAAGTTAACAGCTGCACGAAAGACGAAGACCTTAGCTAGATATGAGGAACAATGGGGAGTATTGGGGGGCGTTCTAGGGTTGGGAGGACAGGGGGGAAGGGGAGGAGGGTAGAAGGGTAGGGGGATGAGGGGAATGGGGAAGGGCGGGGGGGGTTAGTTTCTGGAGTAGAGGGGGTTACTAGGGCCGTGTGTTCCTTAGACTGGTTAGAGGGGGGGGGCCCTGGGCTTCGGGGCACCTGGGGGAGGGGGGTTCCAGGGGGGGGTATTTGTATTTGTAGTAGTATAAGGGGGGAGGGGGGTATGGAGGGGGAGGGTAGCCATATGGGGGGTGGGAGGGGGGACGTGGGGAGGGATTAGCACTCCTCGGGGGGATAGAGGGGGGGGTCAGGGGGGTATATGGTGGGAGTGCAGCTGTGGTTGGGACATGGCTCTTTAAAGGGGGGAGGGGGCGTTAAATTGACAAATTTATTTTTGGCGACCTCAGACTCTGGGGGTTACCCCAAGGGGGACCTCGAGAGTGGGTCAAACTGTAGGGTTCGGATGATGAGAGAGGGGATATGTTAATTGGAAAGGGCGTATGGTATTACCTGTATATGTCAATGTTGGCCTGTTGGGGAATGTTGTATCTGCTGTTGTGATGGAATGTTTTTGACAATAAAAAGTTAAATACAAAAAAAAAAAATACGGTTACAAGCTGTCAAGCGTGAAGACCTGTATGAAAGTGAAAGGGATTACGTTAAACGTAGAAAACTGCCAGAAAATCAATTTCACTAGTTTGAAAGATCTAGTTTTGGACTACAAGCCTGGGGCAGCAGATATATCCCAGAAAAAGCTAGGAGTACAGCAACCTGGTATTATAATAAAAAAAGGGTTGGACAATAGAGACTGGTGTGATTAAAAAAACACAAAAGGTTGTGTATGACAAAAGGGTGAAGTTGGAGGATGGCTTTAGCACATTAACCTATGTATACTAGCATGGTGTATGTGCACTGGTCACATCCTTTTTCTTGTATTTTAGCGGGGTCGTCCAATTCAGGCAAGAGCTTCTTTGTTAAAAAGTTGTTAGAACACGCTGGTCGTGTATTGACTGTCATGCCTAACAATATTGTGTGGTGTTACAGTTGCTGGCAACCTCTGTATAAAGAAATGTTAAATAAATATCCTTTTATTACATTTATGGAACACTCTGCCTGATACTTTTAATGATGAACGAATGTTTCCAGCCAATAAAGTAAACTTGGTTGTTGATGATCTAATGGATTCTGCCTGTAAAAGTGACGAAATAGAGAAAGCCTTTACCAAGTATGTGCACCACAGAAACCTGAGCATCATATATATTGGTTCAAAATGTTTCTGCCAAGGCAAAGCAAGCCGAACTATAACTTTAAATTACCAAATACATGGTGCTCTTTAAGAATCCTAGAGATAAGTTTACAGATTGCCATTCTAGCCAGGCAGATGTACCCTGGAAAATCAAAATTCTTTTTAGAAGTCTTCGAGGATGCAACCAGAAAGCCATTTGGTTATCTCGTTGTGAATTTAAATAACACAACGCCTGAGGCTTACAGACTGAGGACGGCTATCTTCCCGCCAGATTGGACCACGGTATACTGTGAAAAACCACAAATCTCACATAAAAAGAAATGAATATGTAACCAGCCCCTTCATACATGCTGTGTGTCTCAGACAACATGTCTCGCCGTGTAAAGAGAAACCTGCCCCTTTTAAAACTTTTGGTTCAAGCCTCTCTGCAGCACAGAAGAGCCATCCTGAATACAGCTTCTAATGATTTGGTAGCAGCTATAGTTGAAATCGCTCTCAACACCCTAAAAGGTAACATTCCTCTTTCACAACCACAGATAAGGTTTTAAAAGGGAAGCGTCATGCCATAAAGAGTCTGTGCGATAAAAGACTACCCATTAAAAAAAAGAAGCAATTGGTGAGATGGTCGGGCGGATTAATCGGGCCCCTGTTAAGTTTTTCATTACCGTTGATAACAGGGCTTCTGACAAACCTCAAATGCAGCACGCTGAAAAAATGTACATAGTCCCTAGTCAACAACTCTGAGCGCTTGAGAACCCACCAGATCGGGATGAAAATATTAGAACCACGACAATTCATAAGTTAGATGAAGAAATGAAAAACATCCTGCAAAGCATCATTATGTCTGAACACGAAAAGGCTAAATGTTACTCACAAGTGTTACATCACTATCTCGTTCTTAAAAGACAGAGGGATATGGAAAAAGAAAAAATAAACTTGTATCTACAGGCACAAGATGAGACATCAACGGCAGCATCTCTAGAAAATATTATACCCTCCAGACCCTGTAATACAAGGAGTGTTAAACAGCATCAATATGCGCTATAGGAAAAATGCTGAATTGCTGCTTAATAAACTGTTAAAAAAACAAGGATGTGGCATCCTGGGAGGGAAATGGGACATTTGTATACCGGGGAAACCCCGTCAATGGCTCTAACCTATTTGACCTCATTCGTAGGGGCTACGCAGCCCAAAGCTCTTTCACAACGAAAGACAGATACCCAGGGGATGAAAGGAGTGTGTGCTTCATTGGCCAAACCCTAGCCGAAAGTCCTAAATTATGCCCTTACGGTTAAGGGCAATGCAGGCCAACAGAGATGTAATGGACGCTTACTGGCACGCCTCAAACAGAGAACCCATCGTTGAATGGCTACTAAAAATGTACACGGTTCCTCAATAAGAGCAAAGAGCTACTCCAACACAAAAAAATGTTGAATATTATCCCACGGCACGTGCCACCGGTGGTTGCGTGTGTAAAAGGTATTTTCAATAAAATGTTTAAACAAACCAAAAATAAAAGACTAGACAGTGGGTTTCTTTTCAAATCCAAACTCCTTCGATGTTTTGCGGTTAGTTTACGGTTATTTATGAAGCACAGCAAAACATTCACAATAGGGGGCCACCACATCACTTGATGATTATGAAACAGATTTCTAACAAGATATACACAAAGTTTGTTTGTTGTGTTTTACAAAATGTAACACAATTTATATCATTCATTTGCATTTAAAGTAACATCGTCAGAATACATTTCTTAAAAAGTGTGTGTTCAAAAGGCGCCCCTTGACAGAGGTGTCGCGTGCAAGAAAAAATATCAGTGATATCCACAAGCCGTAGGACAGTGGGTGCTGTAATTTGTCTGTTTTTTTTTTTTCTTCCTTTTTTCTGGTTATTAAAACATTTTTACACTGCTTGTTCGTAGTTGACAAACCTCATAATGCTGGTAAGTGAAAGAAATAAGCTTATCAGGTGGTTGGTCCATAAGAATACAAACAAATGTCCCTCTGTTTCCAGCTCACCATATTATAGATGTGCTAAACCAGTGTTCTCCAGGTAGGTTATTGAGGGTGTGTATTTACCACCAAACATACGGCCTTCCTTGATATTTGAATACAGTCCGCTAACCAGTCGCTGGACAAGCACATCTAAAAAGAAAATCTGCGACACAGGGGTCCTTCTTTAAAATACGGAAGGATTCTGCAGGTGTTTTTCATTTTCACGAAATGATCAAAAAAAACATGCATTCTCTGTTATATGCACATTTGTCAAAAACACCCATAAAAACAATCAGGTTTACTGTATTGGGGGATAAGGCGCTGCGCAAAATTGGATTTCAGCTCGCAGGGTTGACCAGATGTGAATCAGCGAGTAGTAATGGTCTGCATCACGCTCTGATCGCGGTGAAAGGGTCAAAACGACATTCTACACACCGGGTATAACCCTTTTGTATAAAACTCCTGACCTGGGTCAATCAGCAACGCTGTGTCTTTCAGGATGTTTGCGCAGGAGTTTGATATGTACCAGTTGCATAATGTATTCATCTTACCACATAACATCCATTTGCAAAGTCAGGGTTGGAGAGGTTTTTTCCCGGGTACGTGTTCACCATCCACATATAGAGCTGGCAGAATTTAATTATAACATCATTAATGTTTAAAAATGAAGGGGTTTTTAGTCAGGCTAATTACCACTGAATTTGAAATGCATCATTATCCACAAACTCCCAGCACAATGAGTTTTTGGTTAGCTTGCCCTCCAAAAAAGAGATTTTCCTGGTTAGTCACACGGGCACCGGCTGGTATGACGAAAACACCTTCAACCCCCCACGGTCAATCAGCCTACTGGAAATTAGCTTTCAGCAGAGCGTCCGAAAGTGCCCAGGCGCAATCCGGGGGAAAACTTTAACTCTCAATACAAAGAGCGCAGCGTTTAGGATAAGGAGTTTTTATTACGTTCTTCGGCGATGACCCCGCTCACTTAAACAGAAAGCAGTTTTTGAGCGGTTCAATTTGAATTTGAGATCTACACCATTAATCAATAAGCGCTTCTTGGAAAAATAGTTTCGCTATGTAAGGCTCCCAATAGCTCTACCTTGTGGAAGGAAGACCATAAATTGGGCCCTTTCAGTAAAGCCGAAGTTGCGAGATCATATCTCTATCACAATGCTGCCCGGCTGTGTCTGTGTTAAACAAGCTGCGTGTAAACTGTGATTTGAGGGATCCTTCGCCATAATTGAGAAGCAGCTATATGTAGGGCTCAGTAGGGGTAGCAGTTGTTGCTCTGGATAATGAGGTGTGGTCAACCAGGGTAACATCCAGCTGGCAAAACAGAGCTGCGATGGGGTAGTGCAACAGCGCTACTTTGGCTGCTGCGGTGTCCGGATGTTCGAGCCATCTTCTGGCCAAAATTTGAAAGGTCAGGTGCAAAAGCTGTACTATTTAAATCAATGTAGTCTTCACCATGACCTGCGATATAGAAGTCCAAAGGGGCTGTTTCCAACAGAAGACGATAATGGTGGAATTTCACACATCAATACTTTTTTGGATACTTGTTGGGATCGGTGCTAGTTGAAAACAGGGCCAGTTACGATTTAACACAATATTCAGAGCCGTGGTGTACAAAAGGCCCATGGTGCTTTTTAGAAGATATCTCGCTGCCTAGAGCTAGCGCTTCTCTTCTTAGACGGTCAGTTAAGCTGCTGAGACCGGTCACCTACGGGTTTCTTTCGTTTAAAGGCTTTGGGGCGTGGTTGGGGGGCATTGCGGTAACTCCCGGAGACTCGGTTCTCTTTCTTTTAAAACAGCTCTTCTAATCACCAGCCAAGTCCTGATCCCGCATGTTTTGTAGCATGGTTCAATTATTTAGAAACAGCTGTTGTGACCATGACTCATGGACATCCTTGGCTATGTTCCTTGTGGCGCAATTGCACGGTTGTGGTTAATAATTTCAAAACCCCTTCTGAAAAAACGGCATCAGGCTTTTCTAAAGAGGCTGCGAAAAACCAACGCCTACACCGGCCCCGTACATGAACGGTACTCCATGAGATCCTGAAAGCCCATAGAGGATGTAGTGGTATAATAAATGCCTGTATGCTTTGGGGTCTCCGTAGTATTTAGGCCACAATCCATTTTAAAAAACAGTCACCCTCCGGGCGGCGGCAGATGATAGCTTAAGGACCACCTTCACTGTAACAAAGATGAGACGTGCTTGTCCTGATCCGTCTTTATTTCAACGACGCTGGTATCACTCTGCTGTTTGTGTGCACAGGGACATAGTGCAAGCTGATTCATAAGGTTAACGTGATAAACTCATCCCGAACTCCCTTAGTTTGGAAACACAGCAGCAGAAGTGGCACAAAATGGTCACCTACTAACTGGTGCTCTACACTATCTGTGTTCACAAGTAGAGGGTATTAA
>CM066031.1:274262362-274454862 GCA_033557465.1 Ichthyophis bannanicus
GCCTCTGCAGTAACCGACCTATCAGAGGCCACAGAGGAAAGACATACAGCAGGCCCTCCATAGGCCATGGCTGCACAAGAGCGTCCAGTCTTTCCGACATTCTATCCCAATGATGACTGAAGAAGCGACTCGCCTTGGCTTTTGTCGTGGTCACCACGAGATCCATTATCGGCTGTCCCCAGTAGCAAGAGAGACTGCAAAACACCGGGTCCGTCAGGGGCATTCCTTGGGATCGAGCTACTACTACTACTACTTAGCACTTATAGAGCGCCGAGCATGCAGTGCTGTACAGGTATGACATGCATATAAAGATATATATATAATAAAGGCTATCTGCTGATGCCCACTGAGGAAATCTGACTGCACGTTGTAGACTCCGGCCATGTGCACTGCCTACAGTGCCTGAAGACGTGCCTCTGCTCATTCCAAGAGAGAGAGACACCACCTCATCCGCTAGTGTTGTGCTTCTGGTTTCTCCTTGGTGATTTTAGGTATGCCACAGTGGTGGCATTGTCAGAGAATATCCAAACCGCTTGTCCCTGACTTAGCGGAAGGAAGGTCTGGAGGGCCAGAAATACCACTCTCATCTCCAAGCAGTTCCATAAGTCACATACTCACCTCCTGAGACCACCAGCCATGTGCAAACTGTAACAGGCAAGCAATGTGCCCCCCCAGCCAGTCAGACTGACTTTCGTGGTCACCACTAGCCACTCCAGAGGCTCCAATGGCAACCCTCCAACAACTTGGAGTGATCCAACCACCAATCCAGACTGTTCCTGACTTTCGATGGACACACTAGCTTTCTTGCCAGCAGATGAATCTGAGGCGACCACCGACACAACAGAGAGCTTTGCAATGGCCGTATGTGCACCCTGGCCCAGGGCACAAAGTCCAGCATCACCACCATGGACCCAAGAATATGTAGGTAGGACCATTCCGACAGGGCCAGCTGGAGCAAGAACTGGCAGATCTGAGACTGCAATTTGCTGGCTCTCTCCTCTGTAAGGAAAATGAGTCTCTCTCTCTCTCATCTTGAGCCGAGTATCCAGGTACGTAAGATTTTGAGGGAGAAACAAATGGCTCTTTGCGAGGTTGACTACCCGACTAAGCCCTCACAGGACCTCGAGTAGACACTGCGCCGAAATGCGACTCTCCTCTAACAATTTTGCTCTTATCAGCTAGTCGTCAAGATAAGGATGCACCAGCACTCCTTTGCACTGTAGCATGGCTGCCACCATGATCATCCGTGGAGCCGTAGGACCTGAAACTGGAAATGGCCCATTGGTACCACAAATCACAGAAAGTGCTGATGCTCCAACTGAATGGGCACATTGTTTATTGTCTGTCTTTAGTGGCCCCTTTGGTCAGTATTTCCTTTATTTTATTGGAGTTCCTTTCTTTTCCGACGCTAGCATTTATATTTTGTTTTTATTGTAAACCGGCCTCACATTTCGACAAGGGCGGTATATAAAGTGTTTAATAAAGATAAAGATGCAGATATGCCTCAGTCAGGTCTAAGGCCGTCAGAAACTCGCTCTTTCAGACTGACATTATAACAGACCACAACATTTCCATGCAAAAATGAGGAACCCGCAAAGCCCTATTGATGTACTTGAGGTTGAGAATAGGCCGGTAAGTACCCTCCTTTTTGGGTACCACAAAATAAATTGAGTATCAATCTTGACCACACTGATCTACCGGGACAGGAACCACAGCTTCCAGTTGAAGAAGCCTGTGAAGGATTACCTTCACAGCTTGTTGTTTGGATGAAGCTTTGTAGGGAGACCTTAGAAAGGCATCTGACAGAGGCATTGCAAACTACAACGTGAACCCCTCGCGGATTACCTCCAACATTCACCAATCGGAAGTTATATGGATCCAGGCCGAGTAAAACTGGCTCAAATGACCACCACTGGCACCAACTCCCCCTGGACCCCCTCATTTCATTGTGGCTTTTTGGAGCTGGAAGTGGACTTGGCAAAACAGCCCCTGCCAACTCCTCTATTGCCTCGAAAGAGCTGCCCCCGAGTGGGGTAGTGAGCCTTTTGAGGGCAAAGTGAACGGCTTGATATCTATGATAGTCCAGAAACTGCCCCCACCCCAAGGATGTCGCCTTGCTAGTCTTGGGCTTGTCCTCCAGAAGCTTGGATGACTTGATCTCTCCCAAGTCTTTCACCAGCTTTTCCAGTGCTTCCCCAAGCAGGAGCTTGCCCTTAAAGGGTAGCTTATGCAACTGAGCCTTAGATGTCTCGAGACATCCACTGACCAATTGCATAACCAGAAGAAGCGCCTAGCAGCCACCACAGAGGCTATGCTCTTTGCCGAGGCAAAAATTAAATCATAGAGTCCGGCAAGTAGGCCGCAACAGACTCCAATTTAGCCATCTCAGGCAGGGATCGCTGTCCCCCAGATTCTATGTTGGGAAAGGCTTGAGACCATCGCAAACAGGCCCGCGCCACATAGGTCTGCAGTGCCAAGGCATTCATCTCAAATGCCTGCTTAAGAAGAGACTCCAACTTTTTATCCTGTACATCTTTAAAGGCCGCTCCCCCTTCTATGGGGATTGTGGTCTTCTTAGTCACCGCCAAGACTAAGGCATCTACCAGAGATGCTAAGGAAATCCTTCTCACTGGAGGGTACTGTATAGGGTACAGGCAAGCCATAGCCCTACCCCACGTAAGCCCGCTTCGGGTACCTCCCATTCGGCTTCCATCATCTGGCTTGATGGCCCTATGAACCGGAAAGGCCATCTCTGATGACTTGATGCCCAGCAACAACAGATCTTTCAAGGGAATCAAGGGCTACTAGGATTCCTGCATGAAATTCAGAGCAGACAAGGAATGCCCAATCAACATAGCCAGGTCCTCTTTACAGAAGACCTGAACAATATGGGGATCCTCACCCAGAGGATGCTCTCCATCCTCCAGTTCGAAGGGCTCCAGCTCGCATATAGATCCAAAGGCCCCTCTAAGGGGTCCTTCGAGACAGCTGATGCCACCAAGGCCTGGTCCTCATCTAGCTCCTCTGGCATCTGTGCCCTCTTCAAGGGAGGAGGCTCCAACTGCAAACTGTCAGCCACAGTGCCCCTAGTGCTGTAAGAGATCTCTTGGCCCCTGACTGGTTCTACAGGCCCTGCTTTATGCAGTAGGCCTGGAGTAGCAATAAAATGAATTCTGAAGAAAAGGGAACTTGCCTGGACTCCAAACACTGATCGGAACCAGCCCCAGAAGACACAGGAATTGAATCCTCTTTGCTTGCAGGGCTGAGGGAAGGCAAGACAAGCTGTGACAAAATGGCCACCGTTCCCGCCAAAACAACATGAACAGCAGTGTTACCGCTGAGCTCTTCTAAAGCTGAAATGGTCTCAAGAGGCTCTGCCGGCATAGTAATCTCCTGGGAAGCTTATCCCGCGGCTGACTGCCACAGCAGCTGACACAGCCGAACACCTTCGGAGGTTTAAAGGGATAGGCACCCTAGAAATACCCAATGAGGGGAACCGATCAGTGGTGCCTGCCAAGGGGAAAGGGACCGGGACCACCATGTATATCCCCTAAAGTAGCACCCATGCTGACCAAACAGCCTTGGGTCTCCAGGAGGTATCATTCTCCTCTTCCTCCACCTCCTATCAAATCAATGGCAAATTTCAAGATCAACTCTCTTTTGAGAGTTGGCTAGCTCTTTTTTATTTTCTTCTTCAGTGTAGCCCAGACTATATGAAGCTCATCCCATCTGCTGGAGACTGAGAATACTGGCTTCTTATATGGTGACAACACCAAAGTCTAGAATTCTCAGTCTCTATCTGTTGACAGTGGGACAAAACCCTAGGAGTTTGGACTGGACTGGAGAGATGAGAAGGAACTATGTATATTCTAAAAATTGCCCCGTTATGTTCAGAAGAGATAGGAAAGGCAGAAGAGAGGAAGGATGTAGCACTTTATGTAAAATAGTAATGGACGGGCCCGTCAAAGATGACAGACAAAAGACATGAATGCATGTGCATTCATTCTCCCAACCTCCCTTTACTCCTTGGCTCAGCTGCTGAGGGTATACATGCAGTGTCACAACTAGGACCTGCTCCCTAGCAAACACACAAACATGTACTAAGTGTGCACACTTCTCTCAGTGGGTTAAAACAGGAAGAGAGATGCAGCAATGATCTGAATGCCTTTTATAGGCGTAAAAATGTTTTTACCCAGCAAATTACTGTCTTTGCACCCCATGAGAAAAATAAGTTACTGAATGTGCACCCTAAGGTAACAAAATCAAATCATTAAAAATATGATAATATAGCACAAATATGTTTTTTTTTTTTGGTGGGTTGATACAGGAGTAGATAGAGTGGAGTAGTTTAGTAGTCAGAGCAGCAGGCAGAGAAACAGGAAAGCCAGGGTTTAAATCCTGCTTCTGCCACAGACACCCCTTGTGATCTTGGGCAAGTCACATCATCCTCCACTGCCTCAGATAGAAAATTAAATGGTAAGCACTCTGTGGCAGGGGCCTCCTAACTATACGTGAAATGAAACTCATCTTGAGCTCAGACTTGAGCATGAAAGTAGCACATTATATATAGAGAGGTATCAGAGTGATAGTTCTATCTACCTTGGAGTGACGGAAGACGTGGACAGAGATCTGACTGTGGCATATATACACCTGCTCAAGAAAGGGGTTGCTACTGATGGGGGATTTTAATCTACTGGGTGTGGATCACAGCTTTGCTTCAGAGGAATCACTCAGAAGCAGAGAAGTTATTGACAGGATCAAAGTTCCAACATTTTTCCTGGTGGCTCCCCCAGCAGGGAATAAGGAAATTCATACTGGTCATCTTCAACTAGCCTTAATATTTAAGAGTAGCAATTTTATAAAAATGGTGAAGGATACCTTAAAGGAGATGCTGTCATGGTGAGAAAAAATATATCTGTGTTGAACAATGGATTAAGTTAAAAGGAGGTATAATAAATGCAACACAATTTTATGGAGGCAGGTTTAAACAGCCTACATATGCTTTAGCTAATTTTCAGAGAGAAGTTGTGGGTAGTGTCCCTTCAGAAATTAGCTAGTACAAAGTGCTAAACATGCCCGAGTACTCTGCAAATCATTTGTGTAGTTGGTAGAGGTAATGGTGAGGAGGTGGCGGCATTCTCAGAAGTGTGTATGTTCAGTATTCATGCGGTTTTACTCCTCTTACCTAAAACATGCCCTTTGCAATATGGCTAAAAATAAAGGAGTTGCGAACCCCAGGGGTACTATTTGGCTGCACCAAAGAAGGCGAATGTCAGAGAGCCCAATTTATCTGTGTAAATTCTCACAAAAGGTAAGGATAAAAGGAGATCAATATGCTTTTGAAGCAGGTGGCTGAAAAAGTAAAGGAGAGCGATTAGAATTCAAATAGGTACAAGGGATCTCAGAAAGAGGAGGGCAAAAGAGTATCTGGAAAAACAGATGCAGGGAAAGGTAGTCAGGATAAGAAGGGCACACGCAGACAAAAACAGATTGATTTTTTTTAAAGATGTATTTTATTTGTTGTACGTGTGTACATTTAACTTTTATGGTTTCATGTATTTTGTTGGTACAAAAAAGAACATATTGTACATTTTGTCCTATTTGTATTGCAATCTTATGTTTGATCTATGGTTATCCACCAGCAGTAATTTCAGAAAGCATTTTCCATATGTAAAGCAAATTTTATATGTTGAAAGGGAGACTATGATAAAATGAGGAATATAGTTAAGAAAAAACTAACAGGAACGGTTGCAAAGGTCAAAGACTTACATCAAGCTTGGGTGTTTAAAAATATTATCCTGGAAGCCCAGACCAGCTGTATTCCACGCATTAAGAAAAGTGGAAGAAAGTCCAAAAAACTGCCCGCATGATTTAAAGGTGAGGTCAGAGAGGCTGTTGCTGCCAAAAAAGCATCTTTCAGGAAATGGAAAAAAAGAGCCAAACGACGAAAACTGGAAACAGCACAAAGCACTGGCAAGTTAAATGCAAAGCATTGATAAGGCAGGCAAAGCGAGAATTTGAGAAGGAACTTGCTAAGGAAGCAAAAACACGAAATAAAGACTTTTTCAAGTACATTCGTAGCAAAAGGCCTGTGAGAGAGTCAATTGGACCGTTAGATGATAGAGGGGTAAAAGGGGCAGTAAGAGGAGACAAGGCTATAGCGGAGAGACTGAATGAATTCTTTGCTTCGGTCTTTACTGAGGAAGATGTAGGGATGTTACCCAAGACTGAAGTAGTATTTAAAGGTGATACTGCAGAGGAATTGAGAGAAAAATCACTACACCGGGAAGATGTATTACAACTATTTGATAAACTGAATAGTAGCAAATCACCTAGACCGGATGGTATACATCCAAGAGTGTTGAAAGAACTGAAATATGAGATTGCAGACCTGCTATTAGTAATCTGTGAATTTTCATTAAAATCATCTGTAATACCTGAAGATTGGAGGATAGCCAATGTAACGCCAATTTTTAAAAAGGGTTCCAGGGGTGATCCGGGAAACTACAGACTGGTGAGCCCGACGTCAGTACCGGGGAAAATGGTAGAAACCATCATAAAGAACAAAATTACACAGCATGTAGATAGTCATGGCCTAATGGGAGACAGCCAACATGGCTTTAGACAAGAAAGATCTTGTCTTATTAATCTGATATGTTTTTTTGAAGGTGTGAATAAACAGGTAGACAAAGGTGAGTCGGTTGATATAGTGTGTATCTGGACTTTCAGAAAGCCTTTGCCAAGGTCCCTCATCAGAGACTTTTGGCAAAACTAAAAAATCATGGGATAGGAGGCAGTGTACTATTGTGGATCGGGAACTGGTTAAAAGATAGAAAGCAGAAGGTAAGACTAAATGGCCAATTTTCCCAATGGAAAAAGGTGAATAGTGGAGTACCCCAGGGATCTGTGCTGGGTCCGCAGCTTTTTGACATATTCATAAATGACCTGGAAAAGGGAATAACCAGTGAGGTTATCAAATTTGCAGACGACACAAAACTGTTTAAAGTTGTTAAAACCCAAGAGGATTGTGGAAAACTGCAGGAGGATCTGGATAAATTGGAAGACTGGGCATCCAAATGGCAGATGAAATTTAATGTGGACAAGTGCAAAGTTACGCACCTAAGAAAGAACAACCCACACTATGGTTACACAATGCAAGGTTCCACATTGGGAACCACCACCCAGGAAAAAGATTTAGGAGTCATCGTGGATAACATGTTAAAACCCTCGGCCCAGTGTGCAGCGGCGGCCAAGAAAGCAAATAGAATGCTAGGTATCATAAGGAAAGGAATGGAAAAAAACCCAAAAGGATATTATAATGCCTCTGTATCGTTCCATGGTACGACCGCACCTTGAATATTGTGTGCAATTCTGGTCGCCGTATCTTAAAAAGGATATAGCGTTATTAGAAAAGGTAGAGCCACCAAAATGGTAAAGGGGATGGAAGGCTACTCCTATGAAGAGAGGCTACAAAGGTTAGGGCTCTTCAACCTGGAAAAGAGACGGCTGAGGGGAGATATGATAGAAGTCTATAAATTAATGAATGGAGTGGAACGGGTAAACGTAGATCGATTGTTTACGCTATCAGAATATAGAAAGACTAGGGAACATGTAATGAAGCTACAGGGTAAACTATTTAAGACAAATAAGAGTAAATATTTTTTCACTCAACGTGTAATCAAACTCTGGAATTTGTTACCTCAAATCCTCAAGTATCAAGAAATACCGTTAGAGACCAAGAAAATATGGTAGAAAAAAAACAGAGATATTTCCCATCATGCTGGGTGCCATAGACTTGATCAAGAGGTATTTGCAAATGCACCTTAATAAATTACGACGACATCTTTAGGAACTCCAGGAAAAGGCTCTCTTTGGCACAATGTGGGCACAATGTGAGCAATGGCAATAAATTCTGAGAGATTGAGATCATAGTCCACATACCCTGGAGCTTAGGAGTGAGGTTCATGGCTGTCCTACTAGGCACAAAATTCATCCATTTGGAGAAATTGCCAAACTTTAATATTTAAAAATATGTTGACTAATTATGCATTTTATACAATTGTTGTGTGTGGGGGGAGGATCATAACTGTGAACTTTAAATGATCAAAATCTCAGAGGGGTTTTGTAAGGCTGAATGTTCACTTACGGTACCCAATACCCTTGCATCGGCCAGAGGACGAGAACCTCAGAGAGTTTGGAGAGGACCCCCCTGTCCCTCACTTTTCAATTTCTGAAATCTGTGTGTGGATGTGAGTGGGGGGAGGGGGAGATGATCTTACACCCCTTTCATGTCTCTAGAACAAAGTCACACAGTATGAGACTAATTAGTCTCATACTGTGTAAAACACAGAAGAGAGGTCTCTGGTTAGATTTCATACCCAGCAGAGCGCTTGTAGTTTAAATTTAATACTCCCTCAGGGCCTAGTATCAGCAAAGTACTCTTAGTTTAAATTTAAAACACAGAAGAGAGCTTTCTGGTTAAATTTAGAACCCAGCAGAGCGCTTCTAGTTTAAATTTCATAATAAGTCAGAGCCTAGCAGCAGCAAAGAGCTTTAAATCAAATCAGAATATAACTTAGCATAAAAGGCAAAACAGGGTCAGTATTCTTTGAGCAACAAATAAAGCCATCTAGAGACCTTTACAAAGAGGCCTTCTACCTAGGGGGCAAGAGACCTGTGAAACTTTTTCAATAGGTGTTAACGCCAGGTGGCAGGTCAAAAGGCCATTTTGAAAGACTCCTTCTATCCAAGCAAGGACTGTTAATCACCCAGTAAGTTGGTCACAGCTTTCCTCAGCAGCACAGGACAGGGTACTCTGTAGCAGCCCAGTTTTAATGTGTTATTAAAAAAAATAACGCCAATTTTTAAAAAAGGTTCCAGGGGTGATCTGGGAAACTACAGACCGGTGAGCCTGACGTCAGTACCGGGAAAAATGGTAGAAACCATCATAAAGAATAAAATTTCTGAAAATGTAGATAGTCATTGCTTAATGGGAGACAGCCAACATGGCTTTAGACAAGGAAGATCTTGTCTTACTAATCTGTTATGTTTTTTTGAAGGTGTAAATAAACAGGTAGACAAAGGTGAATCGGTTGATATAGTGTATTTGGACTTTCAGAAAGCCTTTGACAAGGTCCCTCATCAGAGACCTTTGGCAAAACTAAAGAGTCATGGGATAGGAGGCAGTGTACTATTGTGGATCAGGAACTGGTTAAAAGATAGAAAGCAGAGGGTAGGGCCTAAATGGCCAATTTTCCCAATGGAACCACAGGGATCTGTGCTGGGTCCGCTGCTTTTTGACATATTCATAAATGACCTGGAAAAGGGAATAACGAGTGAGGTTATCAAATTTGCAGATGACACAAAACAATTTAAAGTTGTTAAAACCCAAGAGGATTGTGGAAAATTGCAAGAGGATCTTGATAAATTGGAAGACTGGGCATCAAAATGGCAGATGAAATTTAATGTGGACAAGTGCAAAGTTATGCACCTAGGGAAGAACAACCCAAACTATGGTTACACGATGCAAGGCTCCACATTAGGAACCACCACCCAGGAAAAAGATTTAGGTGTCATTGTGGATAACATGTTAAAACCCTCGGCCCAGTGTGCAGCGGCGGCCAAGAGAGCAAAAAGAATGCTAGGTATCATAAGGAAAGGAAAGGAAAGGAAAATAAAACAAAGGATATTATAATGCCTCTATATCGTTCCATGGTGAGACTGCACCTTGAATATTGTGTGCAATTCTGGTCGCCGTATCTTAAAAAGGATATAGCGTTATTAGAAAAAGTTCAGAGAAGAGCCACCAAAATGGTAAAGGGGATGAAAGGATACCCCTATGAAGAAAGGCTAAGAGACGGCTGAGGGGAGATATGATAGAAGTCTATAAATTAATGAACGGAGTGGAACGGGTAAACATAGATGATGAAATTAGACTTACCTGCTAATTGTTGTTCCTTAAGGAACTCTAGTCCAGTCCCGGAACCATAGAGTTTAGAATCTCCTCCAGCAGCCTTGGAGACTGAAAGACATCATCGCTTTGCTGGTACCAGTATAAGTAGGCAAGGACCGCCCCCTTCATCCAGTACCTATTGACAAAGCAAACTGAGCAGAGCAACAAATAAGTAGAGCAATAGTAAGAAAAAAACTAACAACTAACCCGAAACCCCGGGCGTGTAGTGCTTACTAGCACAATCTGACCTTACCTTTTTTTTTTTTTTTTACATCAACCAGTCTTATGATAAAGTCAAGGGAACAGTGTTACAGAGGAGTCCCCCCCAACTGGCTCCACCTTCCGCCTGCGGGGGACCACTAGAGAACAGAGCTGTACCGCCTACCATGTACTTCAGGCTGACAACACTCAGGGCGGGATCCGGGACTGGACTAGAGTTCCTTAAGGAACAACAATTAGCAGGTAATTCTAATTTCATCTTCCTTTGCGTCCCTCTAGTCCTGTCCCGGAACCATAGAGGATGTAACAGAGCAGTGAATCTTAACGGGAGGGACCTGCCAGCCCAGCCTGAAGAACCGCTGCACCGAAACGCACATCCCCCGCTGCCTGCACATCTAAGCGATAGTGCTTTACAAAGGAATGCAACGACGACCACGTCGCCGCCCGACAAATGTCGGCCACCGGAACCAAACTGAACTCTGCCCAAGACGCCGCCTGCGCCCTAGTTGAGTGAACTTGCAAACCTTCCGGCACCACTCTTCCTTTCAATAGATACGCCGAAGCAATCGCTTCCTTCACCCAACAGGAGAGCGAGGACTTTGCTGCGGCCTCCCCCTTACGCGGGCCCCCGAAAGCTACAAACAACCTATCGGACTTGCGGAAGGGAGCAGTCCTCCGTAGATACTTCTTAAGGACCCGCCGAACATCCAACCTATGCAACACGCCTCCAGACTGCTCCTTCTGCCGGTCCGAAAACACCGGAAGCGACACCACTTGATTAACATGAAACGAGGAGACCACCTTTGGTAAAAACCCCGGAACTGTACGGAGAACCACCTTATGATCGAAAAAGGACAAATACGGCTCCTGACAGGATAACGCTTGCAGCTCAGAAATCCTTCGCGCAGAACAGATAGCTACCAAGAAGACAGTCTTCAACGTCAGATCCTTCAGCGATGCCGGGGCCAACGGTTCAAACGGCGCCTCGAGCAAGGCCGCCAACACCAAGTTCAAATCCCACGCGGGAACTATGCAACACCTCGGAGGACGCAAGAGTAACACGCCCCGCAAGAATCGTTTCACATCCGCGTGAGCCAACTGTTGCCCCTGCACCTTACCACGGTAACAGGGGAGGGCCGCCAACTGCACTCAAGGAACTTGCCGCAAGACCCTTATCCACACCGTCTTGCAAAAACGAAATAATCTGCGAAACCGAGGCTCCCAAAGATTTCAGCCCCCGCTCCGCACACCAGGCCTCAAAAATGCGCCAAATCCGAATGTAAGCCAATGACGTAGATCTCCTACGTGCCTGCAGCAAGGTAGAAATGACCGCCGACGAATAACCCCTGGCCGTCAACCTTGCCCTTTCAAGAGCCATGCCGTAAGCGAGAATCGATTCACCTGGGGCATTCGCAACGGGCTCTGCTGCAACAAATCCGCTCGCTGCGGTAGACGGCACGGCTTGTCTGCCAGCAGCCGCACCAAATTGGCATACCACGGTCTTCTGGGCCAGTCTGGCGCCACCAGGACCACCAGACCGCGATGACGCTCTATCCGCTGTTATCACCCTGCCGATGAGCGCCCAAGGCGGGAACACAGAGAAGACCCGAATCTGGCCACCGCAGGGCTAGCGCGTCGATGCCCTCCGACATGCGCTCCCGCCGCCTGCTGAAGAAGCTCTCCACCTGCGCCGACTCGAACGTCACCATCAGATCCATCAGCGGGAGACCCCAGCGGCGCACCAACAGCAAAAACACCTCCGGGTGTAAAACCCACTCTCCGGGATCCACCCTGCGCCGACTGAGGAAATCGGCCTCGACATTGTCCGCGCCTGCCACATGCTGTGCCGACAGACCCGTCAGATAACGCTCGGCCCAAGCCAAAATCCGGCCAGCCTCCCCTAGCAATGCGCTGCCAGTGCCGCCCTGGTGATTGATGTATGCCACCGTCGTCGCATTGTCGGACAACACACGTACCGCCGCCTGCCGGAAGAGCTCCTGAAACTCCCGCAGGGCTAAAAACACCGCTCGCATTTCCAACAGGTTGATGGAACAGCGCCGCTCTTCCTGAGACCACCGACCCTGAGCAAAGCGGCCGTTGCAATGCGCACCCCAGCCCAGAAGACTGGCATCCGTCGTCAGCAGTCTCCAGGAGGGAGGCTCCAGCGGCTGCCCCGTTGACAAACTCTCCGGCCGCAACCACCAACGAAGGTCCTGACGCACGTCTGGCGGACAAATCAGCCGACGCAACATAGCATCCCGTTGAGGAGACCAATGCCGAAGAAGCGCGCTCTGCAACGGACGCATATGCGCCCTGGCCCACGGCACCACCTCTATCGTGGCCGCCATCGTCCCGAGCAATTGAAGATAATGCCATGCCGAGGGCGCCGGTCTGGCCAGAAACCGCTCCACGAGCTCCTGCAACCCCTGAGCTCGGTGGAAAGGCAGAAACACCACGGCCTGCTGCGTCTCGAACCTCGCCCCCAAGTACTCCAGGGTCTGCGAGGGAACCAGACTGCTCTTTGCAAAGTTGACCACCCAACCCAGGCTCTCCAACATCTGAATCACCCGAGTGGTGGCCGACGCACTCTCGTCCCGCGACTTTGCGCGAATCAACCAATCGTCGAGGTAGGGATGCACCAGCACCCCCTCTTTGCGAAGCGCCGCTGCCACAACTACCATAATCTTGGTGAAAGTCCGAGGCGCTGTCGCCAGACCGAATGGTAACGCTTAAAACTGAAAATGCCCCAAAGGAACCGCAAAGCACAGGAACCGTTGATGCTCCTGCCTCACCGGGATATGGAGATAAGCTTCCGTCAGATCCAGCGAGGTAGGTATTCCCCCGCCCTGACCGCCGCTATGACCGAACGCAGCGTCTCCATCCTGAAATGTGTGACCCTGAGACACCGATTCACCCTCTTTAAGTCCAGAATCGGCCGAAAAGTGCCCTCTTTCTTCGGCACCACAAAATAAATGGAGTATCGACCGCACCCGCACTGATCTCTGGGCATGGGCACCACTGCCTTGAGTTGTAACAACCTCTGCAGGGTCTCGGAGACAGCCCGGTACTTCTGCGGTGCTTTGCAAGGGGACTGAACGAAGGAACCTAAGACGGGCCGATGGAGCTCTAAGGCATAACCGTCTCGAATGACCTCTAGGACCCACTGGTCCGACGTAATTTGGACCCAGGCAGGGTAAAACTCCCGTAAACGACCTCCGACCGGAATCACCTCTACCTGAGTCCCCCTTATCTCATTGTGACTTCTTAATGGCTGAGGACTGGTAAGGGGCAAAACCTCTACCGGCTCCCCGGAAACCGCAAAACCCCTGGCCCCGCGTTGGAAATCTGCCACTCTGCGATTGGAGAAAGCGGGAGGACCGAAACCAACGAAAATCCCTGGGAACCCCCCGGGACCCCGCAGAACTCCTCCCCTGCCTAGGCTTATCCTCCGGAAGGCGACCCCCTTTAGACTCACCCAAATCCTTTACCAACTTTTCCAGATCCTCTCCAAACAAAAGCTTAGAGGAAGTGTCCGCCGCCAATTACGCAGCCAGAGGTACCACCGAGCCGCTACCACCGAGGCCATACTCTTCGCTAAGCCGCGGATGAGATCATAATGAATGTCCGACAAATACGCAGAACCGGACTCCAGGCGCGCTACATCGTCCAGCCGCCCCTCCAGGAGGTCACCCTGCAAACTCTGAGACCACCGCAAACAGCCTCTCGCCACCCACGCCCCCGCTATCGAGGCTTGCATCGAGAGAGCACAAACATCGAACACCTGCTTCAACAGAGTATCCAACTTCCTGTCCTGGACATCTTTGAGCGCTGCGGCCCCCTCAACCGGGATCGTAGTTTTCTTAGTAACTGCCGACACCGCTGCATCAACCTTGGGAGAGTGAAAAAGTTCTCTATCCTGATCAGACAACGGGTAAAGCCGAGCCAAGGCCCTGGAACCCTTCAGAGCCGACTCTGGCACATCCCACTCTTCCTGAATCATACTCCGAAACACTCTATGGACTGGAAAAACGCGATGTGACGTCCTAGCCGCCTGCAGCAACGGATCTTCCAAGGCATCCTCCGCCCCCGCACCCTCCGAGGGCATATTCAAGGTTTTAAGGGTCTCGGCAATCAAAGCGGGAAGCTCTTCACGCCGAAACACTTGGACTACCCTGCTCTGCAGTTCCGAATCAGGCAGCTTGCCCTCCTCCAGCTCATCGCCCGAGAACTCTTCCATCTCTGCGTCCACGCCACCCCAGTCGTCGCCAAGGAGCGACACAGAGCTCTCCCCTCCAGACACTCTACGCCTTTTGGCGGAGGAAAGGCCCTCAACAGTAGGATCTACAGACCCCCTCCGCTTCTGTGTCTGCGCACCCTGGGGAGGAGACACCAGAGCAGGCTGCAGCAGAGCAAAAGCCTGCTGCATGAGGGAAAAGAAACCCGGTGGTACCGCCGGAGCAGGCCCACCGAGACCCTGCTGCGGAGACGCAGAAGACGGCTCACCCGAAGACAACCCCGGTAGAGGCTCCGCGGGGTCAAGGAGCGGGGTCAAGATGTCAGACCCTGTAGGCAGAACCGCCTCACGGTCCTGGGAGGACCCCTCCGTCTGACCTTCCATCACCGGCGTCGCGCGGGAGCAAGCCCCACAGACAGCGGAGCCCAGAACCGTACTGTGCTTCACACCGCAGACCAGACACCTGAGCTTAGCTGGCATTCCAGTGTTACTTAGCGCACTTCACACTGCACCTCTCCTCTCTTTTTTTTTTTTTTTTTTTTTTTAAACACAAATGGCTTGCCCAGAGGTCTCCTGGCTAGGAAAAAATACCAGCCAGCAAAAATGAAGCTTCTAACCCGACCAAAACGCTGAAACTAAAAGAAAAACCGAAGTCTCCCAAAACGCGGGTTAGTTCTAAAATGGCCGCCGCCAGTGCGGGTTCCCGCGCAGAGACACACGGCACGCCGAAACTGCCGAAGACAGCCCCTTTACCAAACAAAATGAAATAAAAGCGCTCGCCGGCTCCCTCACTCACCTAAACAGTGCTTCCGGTGAGGAAAGAAGCTGCAGCCCCACCTGAGCTCAGCCGATCAGCGGCTGAGGATCTGGCTCCTGCCCTGCTCCGAGGCAATGCTGCTTAGTGCAACCGGCTCCTGCCGGTGTTATTCAGCCTACCACCTGCTCCTCCCCCATAAACTCAGGATTGGGAGCAGGGAGGCAGCCTTCCACCTGCTCCTCACCCTTACACTTGGGTTCGGGAGCAGGGAGGCAGAAAATTTGCCCAGTGAAAAAAACTGCTGTGACCTCTGCTCGTTTAAACCACGGGGAAAAAATAGAGAGGAGGAGGAAAGGGCGGGGGGGGAAGGGAGAGAGATGGAGCCAATGCAAGGAGCCACCAGCTACAGCACTGTCCCTGCAAAATAAAGAAAGAACAAGTTAGCTCTAAAATTAAACCCCCCTAAATTTAAAGGGACCTAGAAAAAAAGAAAGGAACTATTTAGCTCTGCTAATTTGTTTAAACTGAGCCCAGACTCAGGCTCAGGATCTCCTTCAGCTGCTTGGAGACTGAAAGTACTGGATGAAGGGGGCGGTCCTTGCCTACTTATACTGGTGCCAGCAAAGCGATGATGTCTTTCAGTCTCCAAGGCTGCTGGAGGAGATTCTAAACTCTATGGTTCCGGGACTGGACTAGAGGGACGCAAAGGAACGATTGTTTACGTTATCAGAATATAGGAAGACTAGGGGACATGTAATGAAGCTACAGGGTAAACTATTTAAGACTAATAAAAGAAAATATTTTTTCACACAACGTGTAATCAAACTCTGGAATTTGTTACCGGAGGATGTAGTAAAGGCTGTTAGTGTAGCTGGGTTTAAAAAAGGTTTGGACAAGTTCCTGGAGGAAAGGTCCATAAACCATTATTAAGAAGGAACCCAGGATATCAATGCTTGACCCAGTACAAGCATTGTGGAACCTGTGTCTTTTGGGGAAACTGCTAGGTACATATGACCTAGATTGGCCACTGTTGGAAACAGGATACTGGGCTTGATGGACCTTGGTCTGACGTAGTATGGCATATCTTATGTTCTTAGGATCCCTAAAGAAGAGATGAAAACAGATAGATTATGTGAGAAAATGGAGACTAAACATAATTGCCATACTAGGTTAAACCAAAGATCCATCAATCAGAGTATCCTCTTCCCAACAGTAGCCAATTCAGATCACAAGTATTGGCTAGGATCCCAAAGCGTAGCCCGATTTCATGCAACTTACCACCAGAGATAAGGAGTGGGTTTCCCTAGGTGTATCTTAACAGTTTGACCTTTTATCCAGGAACTTTTCCAAATCTTTTTAAACACACACCTATACTGTTTTACCACATCTTCCAGCAAGGAGTTCCAAAGCTGAACTATGCGTAGAGTGAAAAAAAATCATCATTTCCCATTTATTTTAAATGCATAATTTCGCAACTTTGGTGTGCCCATAGTTTTGTACTTTGTAAGAGCAAACATTGATTTGCATTCACCCACTGCACTCCACTGAGGATTTTATAGACCTTTATCACATCTCCTTCAGTCGTCTCTTCTCCAAACTGAAGAGCCCCAACCTCTTTAATTTTTTCCTCATAAGAGTGTCATTCCATCCCCTTTATCATTTTGGATGCCCTTCTCTGTACTTTTTCTAGTTCTTCTATATCTTTTTTTGAGATGCAACAACTAGCATTGCACAGATTTTTCAAGATGCGATTGCATTACGGGGCGACAGAGCCATTAATCTTTACTCCTTTCCTAATAATTTCTAAACATTTACTAAAGAGTGAGTTGGTAGAACACATTTGGACCGTGAATATAGCATGGAGGGCTGTGACAACTTCAGGGGCATACGTGTTCATTCCCTTGCCGTTAGCATGTTGCAAATACGTCACACCGAACTAACTAGCATGCAGATGCCCATAACGCCACCCGTTAAGGTGGCATTAAGTTCACCCACACTAACGGCAACATTCACGGTTGGCATATGCCCACAATACCCACACTACCTGCAATGTGCTCTCAACATGCATGTTCTACCCCAATCCACCCAATCACATGCCACCCAGTTAGCGTGGGATTTTTAGCATGAGGGCCCCATGCTAACTTTTACCGTACACTAAACTCATGCTAACAGCACAATTTAGTAAACATGCCCCTCTCTTCTTTTTTGGCCACCGTCGCACACCGAGCAGAGGACTTCAACATATTCCACAGTGATGCCTAGATCCGTTCCTAATGTGAACTCTGCCCTCTTTAGTTATAGTTTGCATTGCTTTTTCCTACGCGCATTACTTTGCACTTGATCACATTAAATTTTCACCTACCATCTGAATGGTCGATCTCTCAGTCTTGCAAGGTCTTCTTGTGATTGAAGGACTCTGAATAATTGTGTGTCATTTTGCAGATTTAATGACCTTACTTGTAAGCTCCCATCTCCAGGTCATTCATAAGTTTATTATGTTTGATATACTGCAGATCAAAAGTTCTCTCAGTGTTTTACATAAAATATTTAAAACATAATATTAAGAGAAATCAAGGAGTACATGATTAAAAGAGAATAAAAGAATGAGATAGACAGTCAAACTTCCCCCCCCCAAAAAAAAACCTAGTAATGGCAAAACCTGTGAATTTGTCAGTGAACCAACTCTGCCTCTGCCGCTAGCGACAGTCGGAATAATGAGAAGTTGTAATAATTGGCCTATAATGGGAAAAGCCTTCTGAAAAATACAGGTTCCAGTATAGATCCCCTAAGGCACTTCACTCTTCACCTTCCTCCACTTAAAAAATTGGCCATTTAGTGCTCTCTCTCTCCGCTTTCTATCTTTTAACCACAATAGAGCATTTCCTCAGTACCTTTCATGAGGTACTTCAAACGCTTTCTGAAAATCCAGACCCACTATACAACTGGCTCACCTTTATCCACTTCTTTATCCTTGTGTTCCCGCCCATCTTCTGTTTTCAACTAGTTGGCCACAGGTTGCAGATGTGTCACAGACAGTTGTCTGCCCCCTTTAACTACCGAACACGTTACCCATGCATCTTCTTTTAAGTAAGGTATTAATACCAGGCTAATTAATATGGAAATGCACGTGACTTCCAGTTCTACATGAAACACTGATTAAGGGAATCAGTTTCAGCTGCTGCATACAGCATGTTAATACAGAGACTGGAGCCCTTTATGCCCCCTCCTCCCAAGCACACATCCGTCTCCAGGACTCCTACAAACAAATGGGGGAGAGCATGCTTGCTACTCCCCCCTCCCTCAACCTCATATGTAAATTATGCCTGAAGTTTCCAAACTCTGGCCAGGTCACTGGTTTAGGGCCGTAGATGCCCAGTATACCACATGCAGCAAATCCCACTGCCTCCAATGCTACCCAGACCCTGTGCCCCATATATTTTATACTCACCACTGTCGAATTCATCAGGAATCTGTAGGGGAAAGAAAGGATGGAAGGTGAAGATGGTTTATGGGCTCTATCATTAATAGACTGCATTACATTTCATAGCCCTGCAGGGGCCGTGCTCTCTTGCACAGTTATTTCCTTAATTAAGTGGAAGATTAATCTCTGAACGCAAGAAAATTTGCACCCATCTGCTGGTGCTGGGAAGCCCCTGCTCACAGTGCTACAAGTATTGCACCAGATTACCAGTGACAGCAGGCACAATGCCAATTACAGAGGAAGGGATAGAGTTAAAGCATAGTTACCCACCTGTAGCAGGAGTTCTCAGTGAACAGCAGGAATAAGTCGTCACATATGACAGAGCCCTGCGCGGAAACGCTCCCCAGTTTCCAATCAGAGGGTTTTGAGAGCCTCCATCGCGCACGCGTGCCTGCCTTCCCATCTGCCATGGCACCATCTTCTCCTCAGTAAAGTACAAAAGCTTATGGACAAAAAAGAACTCCACGGGGAGGTTGGAGGTTTGTGAGGACTTATACCTGCTGTTCATGGAGAACACCTGCTTCAGGTGAGTAACTACACTTTCTCCATGAACAAGCAGGAAGTAAGTCCTCACGTATGGGATTCCTCAAGTTACAGGCTATCGAACACAAAACACTAGCCCAACAGGGGCAACAAGGATCAAGAGAAACAGCAGTAGTTGTCCCCCTTGGGGACTCAACCGATTCAACGTCCACAGCAGGCATCAATATCAGGATGACACTTTCTGTAGCCTGGATGGACAGAAGGGCTGGTGGGATGAAGTTGAATCTAAGTCCCAAACAGATGCTGGAGTATGACTTGGCCAAAGTTACTGTCACACCGGGAATCCCCATCCAAGCAGTAGTGGGCTGTAAAGGTGTGGACAGAGGACCACATGGCAATAGGGTGTGTCAGTTTAAAAGGTAGATTTTTATTTTACCAAACTTTACAAACTACTAGTGACCAAATTATGCAGTTTTACATGCTGAATCTAAAGCTATATTCAGAAACTGCTTAAAGTGAGTCTTACCTACATCATATCACAGTTGAAATATGTGGAAATTAAGAAATATTAAGAATGTACAAATAATGTGAGACCTTGGAAAGAAAATGGGTACTATCACTGACTGGTTGAGGTGGAAGGCCAAAACCAACTTAGGCAAGAAGTACAAGTGAGTGCGTAGCACCACCCGGTTATGGTGAATCTTGTGTATGGTGAATGGGCCACCAGAGCCTGAAGCTCACTCACTCAACAAGCAGAGGTGAGTGTCACCAGAAAGATGACCTTCCAGGTCAGGAATTTCAGTGGATAGGTAGTAGGCAGCTCGAAGGACACAGACAATAAAGGGTCTGATCCCATCCCGCACGTCCAGGCCCTCTGTGTGTCCGACCGGAACCAGACGTACAGAGGGAGTTGCAATTCCGATCCCGTGGGATCAGAATCGTGAACGAGCTATGCGTGCAGGCTGGGACCCCGATTCTGTCCAGCCTACACAAACAGGCCTTTCCCGGCTAACTCAGTCAGGGCTCTTCAATGAGCTGTGGCATATGGTTGCCATGGCACCGCGACTCCACTGAAGAGCTGCGATGCCTGGCCGCAGGTTCCTGAAGCTGATTCCCTGCAGCCTGACCTCCGATCTGGCCTCCTAAGGCTAGGATCGGGCTGCGAGGAATGTCCTCGGGCCCCACCCCCCAACCACCTGCCGATTCCCGACGACTAGGGAAACTTATTCCACCTTGGAGGTGGAATAGGTTCCTCGTGCAAATCACCAGCCCCAGACATACAGGGCTGACATTAGAACCGGCCCTTTATGTCTGGGGCCGACTACTGCGCACTGCCCGCCCTACCACCACCCCTGATCTGCCCCTTTCCCACCCCATCTACTTTCCTCGTACAAGACGCGGGGAAGGTAGACAGAACCAGGAAAAGGCACGAATAGCAGGGATGGATGTCCCAACGGAATGTCCATGCCTGCTATTTGTGCCTCGGAATAACCCCCTAACTGTCCCAAGACCATGTTGAGATCCCATGCAACCGGTAGGTGCTTAATCAGGCATGAAGTGAGCCACTAATGGCTGAATGGAGATGGGCTTTCCCTTCAAGTCCCAGTAGTAGGCCCTTATCACACTCAGGTGCCCTTGCACAGAGTTAGATTTGAGGCCTGGATTGGAAAGATGCAGGAGGTACTCCAGCAAACCCTCGACCGGGCAGGAGAAAGGGTCCAATGCCTTTCCCACACCCCAGGAGAGAACCAGCGCCACTTGAAAGCACAGGCGCAGTGGGTGGAGTCCTTGTGGGAGGCTAGGAGAACTGATGCCTCCCCTGGTAAGTTGAGCTCCGACAGGACTACCTGCTCAGCATCCATGCTGTGAGAGCTAGGGACTGAACGTTTGGGTGAGGAGGGTCCCGTCCTCCTGAGAAATGAAGTCGGGATCACAACCCAACCAAATGGGCTCCTGGCAGGACTGCTGGAGCAGCAAGGAGAACCACTGCTGTCTGGGCTAGTATGGCACGATGAGTATCTTGTTCCCTCTGTCTGCCTGGAGCTTGAGAAGTGTCTTCACCACCAGCAGAATTGGGGGATAAGCATAGGGTAAGCCCATCCCCCAGTTGAGGAGGAATGTGTCTGACACCAGCCTGCCCCTCTCACAGGCACCCGAGAACAAAGGTGGTCCATCTGCACATTGCACGGGGAGGCAAAGAGGTCCACTGTTGGTGTGCCCCACTCCCAAAAGATGTGGTTCACCCCTTCCTACTGAGTCACCACTTGTGAGGCTGGAGGACTCGACCGAGGTGGTCCACAGCGTGTTTGAGCTCCCCTGGCAGGTAGGTCGCCCGCATTTCCATGCCATGAGCTACTGTGAACTTCCAGAGGCATACCGCCTCCCAGCAAGAGAGATCCCGTGCCCACCTGGTTGTTCGTCTGAATGAGGATCACCATGTTGGCCAAGTGCACCTTGAAGGCCCCAAGGGCATTCGCGATCGCCTGGAGTTCGTGAAAGTTGATCTGATGCAGGCTCTCCTGCTCGACCAGAGGCCATCTGCAGGCCATCCAAGTGCACGCCCCATCCCAGTTTGGATGTGTCTGTGGTGAACATCCTTTGGGATGGCATCAGTTGGAAAGGAAGATCCCAGAGCAGGTGCTGGAGCTGCAGCCACCACTTGAGGTGACCTGTTGCTTACTTCCACTGGGTGCACAATAACCACTGCACTTGGCGCATCCTGAGCTGTGCCAGCAGGATCATATGTATCATGGAGGCTGTATGGCCTGGCGTGTGGGGCATCGTTCATGCAATAGTGTGCTGCTGGTGGTGGATGGAGGGTCCACCTCCACGAGCTGCTGTATGCAGTCTTCTGGAAGAAAGGCTTGAGCCCATGTGGTATCTAAGAGGGCCTCGAACTCCAGATGCTGAGTTAGCTGCAGATGAGACTTGGGGTAGTCGACCACAAACCTGGGTTGCTCGAGCACCTGTATGGGTCAGGTGGGCTGAGTGCTGCACGCTGTCTGGCATGGAGGCCTTTATCAGCCAGTGGTCTAAGTAGAGGAAGATGAAGACCCCCAGGGTCCAGATGTATGCGGCTACGATCGCTAGGCACTTGGTGAAGACCCTGGGGGCCTATGCCAATCTGAAGGGCAGCACCCAATACTGGAAGTGCTGGCCCCCCAGCACAAAACGCAGGTATTTCCCATGTAAGGGGTGAATCGAAATGTGTGTTTACGCATCCTTCAAATTCAAGCAGCATAGCCAATTGCCCTTGATGAGATACGGGAGCAAGGTTCCCAGAGAGACCATCTTGAACTTTTTCAGGACCAGAAAGCAGTTCAGATTCCCAAGGCTGAGGATGGGCCTGAAGCCCCCCGTCTTCTTGGGGATGAGGAAGTAGCAGGAGTAGAACCCCCAACCCCAATGGGTCAGGGGCACCGATTAGGTCAGCCAACAAGGTGGCGACCTCTGCTTGAAGGAGACTGTGCTGATGTGGGTCTAGAGGTTACTCCTCTGGGAAGAACAGTGGTGGGAGTTGGAAAAAATGCAAAAGATACCCATCCTGCACAATCTGAAGCACCCAGGTGTTCGAGGTGGTGAAATGTGGACAAGCCGACTGCCCACCTGAGAGGGGACCCCCCTTGGCGATCAGGCAACTGGCTATGCTTCTGAGGAAGGCATCAAAACCCTGCCCAAGGTTGTGGCTGGGGTGTAGGTTGAGGCGTCTGCGACTTAGCCTTACACGGTTGCCGTAGACCCTGCGCCTTGGTATGAGCTCCCTGGGGGCTCTGGTAGTACTGGCGCTTTGGCCTATAGAAGGACTTCTTTCCTTGATGCTTCTTGGCAGGATCCACTGTCTTGTACGAGAGGCGGGAAATGGTCACCTACTGTGTCTCGTTTTTGGCTGCCCTCTCCTGCATGGGCTTGCTGAAGAGGTTTTCACTGGTACAGGGCACATCCATCAGCTTGTCCTGGAGCCAGGCCAGATGGTGTGCATCAGTGACCACTGCCACCACCCTGCCCACAGACTCAAATGCATATATGGCATGTACCATGACTTGGACACGTTCCTTCCATGGCCAACCAGGGCACAGAATTCCTCGAGGTGTTCTGAGGGGGATGAGGGACCAAAGCTCGCTCAGGTCCTCCATGATGTCCTTTAAGAACATCCCCATACACAGCTGATAGGAGAGGACCAAGGCAACGAGCATGGAGCCCTGAAAACAGTATCGTCCAAATCCGTTGAGTGTCTGTTGCTCCCTACTGGGGGGGGGGGGGGCCGACGAATGGGTCTTGGAACTCTTGAAACACCACATAGTGGACTCCACCACTGAATGGTGAGGTAGTTGGGGCTTCTCAAACCTGGGGTACTTCTGCACCCAGTACACTGAGTCCAGTCCACAGCTGATGGCCAGTATGGACATCAGGTTCTCCCACATGCAGAACAGGATCCGTTGAAGGATCCAGTGCACTGACACAGGTGACGACTTCCTTCAGGGAAAAGGGGTACTGGAGGATCTCCAACTCCTCCGCCCTCAGCTCATTCTCCACCTCCAGAGAGAGAAGGGAATCATCTTAGCCATGTCCCAGAAGGACATATCCTCCAGGGTGACCTGTGCTGCTCATATGGCGGGGATGGCTCTGAGGGGATGTCCACGGACTTCCTCTCAGTGATCGGGGATTCCTCCTGTTTCCCAGCCATCAGATTCCGACTCAGAGAGGAAGTCAAAGTGCCTTCAGGTCTCCTCCCAGTGCTAGCTCTGCTTCCCTGGAGGCGATGCCTGCCTGTGTGGCCAGTAACGGTCCTCCCCTGATCACCGAGGGTCAGGGGGCATTGGAGCCGGAGACACTGAAGAAGGAAAAATTGTGGCAGGGCCCGAAGTGGACTCAGACTGCCGACCTGACATCCTTGGCTCAGGCAGGAGGGCATGGGTCTCAAAGATAGGATGCACTACCAAGGATACCGAGGCCATGCAGCCAAGAGAACCTGCATATGCACTTCAAGGGCCCAAAGGCACTCTGTATGCAGTGTAGTCTCCAACGACATTGGGGCCAGTGCAGAGACTATGGCCACCAACTGGCACCCGCTTCTGGGACTCCATGATGGTCAGATTGGGAGACTGCCGGGGGCCCTCTAGGGCCTTGGGAGTAGATTCCTCCCACTGGGGTACCTATGAAGGCTGCTCCCAGCTGTCACCCTCGGCACTGTGCCAAGAGGTCCTCTGGTGCCAAGGCCCATGCTTGGCATGGTCTCCGGTCACCCCTTTGACATAGATGAGTCCTTCTGAGGTGTTGGAGAGGCTCCGGTCCAGGCTACTGTGGCCCCTCGACTCCAAGAGAGTACGAGCACTGCACGAAGCAAATGTTTCAGCGGCACTCCTCAAGGGCATTGACGCTGATGTTGGTGTTGGAGCCAAGGACACCAAGTCCAATGATCCGAAGAGGGACATGCGCTGCTTCTCTCAACCCTTCTTGGTCATCTGGAGACACAATGAGCTTGCGGTGGGCTCATGACCAGGGCCCTAGGCACTGAATGCATCAAATGTGATGCTCCATCATAGAGATGGTGCGTGCACAGAGGATGCACTTTTTAAAACCACTGGCTGGCTTTGACATCGTCGGGAAAAACAGCCTCCGCAAGGTCAAAGGGCTCAATGCTAGCGAACAATGAAAAAAAAAAAAACAGGGGGGGGGGGGGGGGAGAAAGCAGTTTAGCAATACAAAAAAGAAGGAAAAAGAACCACACAGAATGGCTAGTGCTGAAGAATCCAATGCCCCGACAACAGATGAAAAAAAGGCAAGTGAAGGCAGCGAAAAAAAAAACCGCTAAAAATTCAGCACCCCGAAGAGCAAAAGAACAGCTTTTTCCAGATCACACTAGATCATGTCCATGGGGCTCTGCAGAAAAAATTGAACTGAAGAGAAGATGGCGCTGCGGCAGGCAGGAAGACAGGCAAGCATGGAGTGGAGGAGTGGCCTAGTGGTTGGGGCAAGGTACTTCAGGCCGGAAGGTCGGGGGTTCAAATCCCACTAGAGGACAGTAACCTTGGGCCAGAAGGACTGGGGTTTCTAGTCCCACAGGTGCTCCTTGTGGTCTTGGGCAAGCCAAAACTATTTTACAGGGAACATGGGCTATGGAGGGTTATCTCCAAGTTATAATGCCCTGTTCAATGTAATTTCAGTTTGTTCAATGTAAACCGCACTGATGCAGAATAGTGCAGTATATAAGAGAATATAAATAAATAAATAAAAATAAAGCATGCGCGATGGAGGTTCCTACAAGCTTCTGAATTAAAATTGGGAGCATTCTTGCATGGGGTTCCATCGGGGGACGTCACCCATACGTGAGGAGTTACTCCCTACTTGTTCACAGAGAAAAATACTATACTCATATCATTGAAAGAAAAAAAAAAGTTGCTACAGAATAATTTTCAAAGCCATTTCTGCAGTGATTTACCCAGAAAAGACCTTGTGTAAAAAATTGCCCATGCATGTGTACGTAAAGCTGCATGCAGATAGCTTGTATGGGGATAACGAAGTATTTTTCATGCATAAAGGCCTTTTTATTCATGTAAAAGGACTTTTATAAAATTACCCAGGGCTACATGTGTAGAAGTATTGTGTGGTGCCAAGAAGGTGCATACTTTTACGTGACCCAGATGTAGGCATGTTCAGGGGTGGAATCTGGGCCGAGCATGGAGCAGAGTCAGTTTACGTGTGTTCTTTATGCACTAACATTTTTTGTCTGATCCCAAGCAGACATAAAATGTCCCCACTTTCAATCTATCCACCAAGCAAAAACAGCAACACTGCCACACAAATAAGCAGAAAAGAACCAAGCCAGAGAAATGGGCAGAGAGTTCACACGATACTTTATTTATCTTTAAAATAGTGGCCAAACCCAACACAGGCCGTGTTTCGTATCGTACTTCATCAGGGGTTAAGGCACACTAAAAAATCATAAAAACATAAATAATTACATTAAAACCATCATTAAATAATTCATAACATCCTAGATTAAAACACCACATGTATATAAATATATATAATGTAATAATAATGTAAGACAGGTAGTATAAAGACAAATACTATAAACCACTAAAACTGGAATGAACAATACCAAATATAATAAACCAACAAAACTGTGAATGAGCATAATAAATGAACATACATCATAATAAAACATATGAATACTAAAAGAATATATAAAAACATTGAAAAGCAATAAGATCAATAAAAACATATCACCATACAAAGAGAGATGAGGAAGACCAATGACTGAAGACACAAGGAGCAGGAACAGATCTCAATGTACAGACCAGAGAGACAGAACAGGAGTAAATCGGAAGGGATTACCTTAATATTATCTGATCGCACACCAGGAGGACCCACGGTAGGATTATATAAAAATCTTTAAACTACTCGTTGTGAAACAACCAGGATGTGCTGTATAAAATGCATAAAAATCCATAAAAATGTATTATTTGACAAAAAAAACATGCTATATAAAATATAATGTTTGTATATAAGTTAAAACATCTGTGGTACTATAATGAAGAACGAAAACACCAGCCATGGACGTGTGTCAGCTTTCAATACGCTGCTAAATTCTTAGTGTCATGAACCACTAGCGATCTATAGGGCTATATAAAATAAATACTCAAAACCATCTGAACCTATGTGAACACCAACACACCTCAAATGTGAAATTGATTAGAATATCTGGCAATTACGTAAAACCCCAAGCTTTTGGTGTTCACATAGGTTTTTCATTGTTTGAATATTTTCTTCAAAGGTTCCGTTTATGACCCTTTTACGGCAAGAGTGGTAAGCCGCCTTGTTCAACAGATATGTTTTTTTTTCAGATGGTTTTGAGCATTTATTTTATATAGCCATATAGATTGCTAGTGGTTCATGACAGCTGAATCTGTACCTTCGCGGGCCCAGACCTCGTCTGAGGCCTCTACATCTTGGGGGGGGAACATTCCGAGCCCAAGCATTGTAGAGGTTCCTCGGAGAGGGGGGTCTCCCTCGCGGGAACATCAAAGGAAGAAAAAATCCTCAAAGGCGGTGTCGTTGGATGGCTCTGAACGGCCAGGTCCCTCCTGGGACCGGTCACGGAGCCCCGAGCGCCGGCCTGGATCCTCGGAGATGGAGCGTCCAGTGAAGCTTCCTCGACGGGGTATGGAGCAGCTGAGGCAGGTAACAACTGTCCTCGTCGAGGACTCCCTCCCCCCCGGGGGAATCGGTGTCAGGACCCGACCCGGTGGCTGCGGAGCCTTCTGAACTCGGTCTCAGAATGGTGACCCTGGAGTGCAGTATGTCTGCCTTCATGGAGCAGCAGTGGGCACTGATTGCTGGTCTCACCGGTCCTTCCGCCCTGACCACCGGGCCACCGACATCTAAGTCAACCCCGGAAACCGAGCTGATCCTTGAGACCATGCGAACTCATGTCGATCCTCAGCCGAGGTCCATCTCGGCCTCCCGTTCGGGGCTAAGGTCATTGCCGCCGGTTCCACCGGCGTCGGGGCGGTCAATGCCAGGGCCCTCGATGCCGGAGCCTCTCGATTCCTCCTCGAAGGCGTCGGGATGGGAGATGGAGGAGGAAGAGTCCCCAGACACCTTTTGGCACAGGGACATCCAGTCCGATTCCCCGGTGTCCGAGCCTCGAAGGTACCCCTCAGAGGACACTAGGTTCTTAGACTTCGTGAGGGACATGTCAAAGGCTTTGGCATTCCCCGTGGAGTCCGAGGAGGATCTTCGAGTCAAAGAGCTCGAACCCTCCAGTATGACTCTCCTCCTCGGGAGGCCCTTACTGTACCCGGGTCTCCGATCCTGGAACGACTGATGCTCTCCATGTGGGAGACACCGGCGTCGGTGATCAGCAAACGGATCGACTTGATGTATCGAGTCCGTAAGAGCCCTGGATTTCAAAAAGCACAATTGCCGCACAACTCCATGGTTGAGGAATCAGCCATGCGCAGGCTGAAAAGCCAGACAACGCACTCCTCGGTGCCTCCTGGCAGGGAGGCCCACAACTTGGACGCCCTCTGCAGGAAATGCTTCCAGAGTTTAATGCTGACCTGTTGGATCCAAGCCTACCAGCTGTACATGGGCATGTACCTGAGGGATCTGGCGAAGGAACTTGCCGGGTTATCGGCAGATCTCTGAGGGACCTTTGCAGTGCTTCAAGAGCCTGTCCACTGGCGTCCGTGAGTGCTCGAAGTTCATGACTTGAGCAGCCTATGACGGCTTTGAGTCGGCGGCCAGGTAGCTGTGGTGGGCATCGGTGCATGCCGCCAAGCATGGCTACAGTCGTCAGACCTCGAGCAATGGGATCAGGACAAGTTGGTCAATGTCCCATGCCAAGGAGAGAACCTCTTTGAAAAACCCATGACCGGACAAGGCTGCTGAGATAGAGTCCGAGTACATGAACATAAGAACATAAGATATGCCATATCGGGTCAGACCAAGGTCCATCAAGCCCAGTATTCTGTTTCCAACAGTGGCCAATCTAGGCCATATGTACCTAGCAGTTTCCCCAAGGGACACAGGTTCCACAATGCTTGTATTGGTTCAAGCATTGATATCCTGGGTCCCTTCTTAATAATGGTTTATGGACCTTTCCTCCAGGAACTTGTCCAAACCTTTTTTAAACCCAGCTACACTAACAGCCTTTACTACATCCTCCGGTAACAAATTCCAGAGTTTGATTACACGTTGAGTGAAAAAATATTTTCCTTTTATTAGTCTTAAATAGTTTACCCTGTAGCTTCATTGCATGTCCCCTAGTCTTTCTATATTCTGATAAGGTAAACAATCGATCTACGTTTACCCGTTCCACTCCGTTCATTAATTTATAGACTTCTATCGTATCTCCCCTCAGCCGTCTCTTTTCCAGGTTAAAGAGCCCTAACCTTTTTAGCCTTTCATAGGAGTATCCTTCCATCCCCTTTACCATTTTGGTGGCTCTTCTCTGAACCTTTTCTAAAATCGCTATATCCTTTTTAAGATACGGCGACCAGAATTGCACACAATATTCAAGGTGCGATCTCACCATGGAACGATATAGAGGCATAATAATATCTTTTGTTTTATTTTCCATTCCTTTCCTTATCATACCTAGCATTCTATTTGCTCTCTTGGCCGCCGCTGCACACTGGGCCGAGGGTTTTAACATGGTATCCACAATGACGCCTAAATCTTTTTCCTGGGTGGTGGTTCCTAATGTGGAACCTTGCATCGTGTAACCATAGTTTGGGTTGTTCTTCCCTAGGTGCATAACCTTGCACTTGTCCACATTAAATTTTATCTGCCATTTTGATGCCCAGTCTTCCAATTTATCAAGATCCTCTTGCAATTTTCCACAATCCTCTTGGGTTTTAACAACTTTAAATAGTTTTGTGGCTTCTGCAAATTTGATAACCTCACTCGTTATTCCACTTTCCAGGCCATTTATGAATATGTCAAAAAGCAGCGGACCCAGCACAGATCCCTGGGGTACACCACTATTCACCTTTCTCCATTGGGAAAATTGGCCATTTAGCCCTACCCTCTGCTTTCTATCTTTTAACCAGTTCCTGATCCACAATAGTACACTGCCTCCTATCCCATGACTCTTTAGTTTTGCCAAAAGTCTCTCATGAGGGACCTTGTCAAAGGCTTTCTGAAAGTCCAGATACACAATATCAACCGACTCACCTTTGTCCACCTGATTATTCACTCCTTCAAAAGAACATAACAGATTAGTAAGACAAGATCTTCCTTGTCTAAAGTCATGTTGGCTGTCTCCCATTAGGTCATGACTATCTACATGCTGAGTAATTTTATTCGTTATGATGGTTTCTACCATTTTTCACGGTACTGATGTCAGGCTCATCGGTCTGTAGTTTCCAGGATCACCCCTGGAACCCTTTTAAAAAATTGGTGTTACATTGGCGATCCTCCAATCTTCAGGTATTAGAGATGATTTTAATGATAGTTCACAGATTACTAATAGCAGGTCTGCAATCTCATATTTCAGTTCTTTCAACACCCTTGGATGTATACCATCCGGCCCAGGTGATTTGCTACTCTTCAGCTTATCTAATCATGACGAGGACACGGCTCTCAAAGAAGACCTTTGCCCCTTCTAAGAAGAAGGGCTCGGGTAAGAAGTCCTATTACCCGAGGAAGGGTGCTGCTTACCGAAACTATCCCCCCCCCCATTTCAGGCCTCCCCGGCTCCCCAACAGGGGCAGCAGGCCAACGGACAGGGCATGGTCCGCGTAAGCAGAAAGCCCCCAAACCCCAAGCACTGACTTCGGCCCAGCCTGGTAGCGGCTTTTGACTCTTTCAGCATGGCCTCTCTTCCCACAGGGGGCCGACAATGCACAGGAGGAAGGCTTGCCCTGTATGCCCACAGATGGACAACCATTACCACCGATGCCTGGGTCCTGCAGATAGTCCATCAGGACTATCGCCTCCATTTGACCCAGGTACCTCCTCCTTATTTTCCAGGAGAGTCCCTCAGGTCTCCCCTTCACCGGGACCTTCTTCTGAAGGAATTAGCAGGTCATCTAGAGGATCAGGCGGTAGAACCGGTGCCCCACCACCTACAGAGCAAGGGCTTCTATTCCAGGTACTTTCTGGTACCAAAAAGGACAGGAGGCCTCAGACCCATCCTCGACCTGAGCAACTTAAACAAATTCCTGGTGAGGGAGAAGTTCAAGATGCTCTCACTTGGAATATTGCTGCCTTACCTCCGCCAGGGAGACTGGCTGTGCTCCTTAGATCTAAAGAATGCGTATACACACATCCTAATACACCCAGACCACAGGCAACATCTGCACTTTGTAGTGGGAGGCAATCACTATCAGTACAGGGTGCTTCCCTTTGACCTGGCCTCCGCCCCCAGGTTATTCACAAAATGCCTGGCTGTGGTGGCCGCCTATCTCAGACTTCAAGGAGCCTTTGTTTTCCCATACCTAGACAACTGGCTCATCAGAGCCACTTCAGTCAGAGAGATCCATCAGGGCACATCATGCACCATCCAGGTGCTCCAGCATCTGGGATTTGTTATCAATTACCCCAGGTCCAGCCTTGTTCCCACTCAACAACTAGAGTTCATTGGAGCAAGACTCGATACCCTTCAGGCAAGGGCCTACCTGCCAACAGACAGGGCAAAGAGGCTTCTGGCCCTGGCTCACCAGGTGAGTCGCAGATCCCAGGTGTCAGCAAGGCACTTTTCTGCACCTCCTCGGGCACATGGCCTCCACGGTCCATGTGACACCAGATGCCCGCCTCCACATGCGAACTGCTCAGTGGTGTCTCAGAGACCAGTGGGCACAGGCTACAGGCGACCTTCAAGACAGAGTCACAGTATCCAGACGACTAGTACAGTCTCTGGACTGGTGGCTTCACCCATTCCAATTGGAAGCAGGGATGCCTTCCCAGGCTCTACGGGACACGAGGATCCTGACCATGGATGCATCTCTGCTGGGCTGGGGAGCCCATTGCCAGGGGATTTGTACGCAGGGTGTGTGGTCTCCAAATGAGAGAACATAACAAATCAATTTCTTGGAGCTCCGTGCCATACGCCTGGCTCTGGGTATGTTCTGGCGAACTTTGGCTTATCAGCCTGTCTTGGCACAGACAGACAACCAAGTAGCCATGTTCTACGTGAACAAACAGGCAGCATGAAGTCCTGCCTATTGTGTCAGGAAACCCTGGATCTGTGCTCCTTTGCAGTCCAGCATGGCATTCATCTGCGGGCAGTTTACCTGCCGGGCCAGGACAACTGCTTAGCCGACAGGCTAAGCAGGATTCTCCAGCCCCACGAGTGGCAGCTGGGCAAGGGGGTAGTCCATTGGCTTTTTCAGACCTGGGGACAGCCAACAATGGACTTGTTTGCGAGTCCACTCAATCACCAGTTGCCCCGGTTCTGCTCTAGGTAGCCACACCCACACAGGATAGCTGCCGATGTATTTCTCATTTCATGGTCTGTGGGCCTCCTGTATGTGTTTACCCCAACGTCTCTGGTGGCCAAGACTCTATTCAAGATCCTTCAGGACAAGGCCTTGGTCATCCTGGTAGCCCCCAGGTGGCCAAGACAACCCTGGTTCCCGCTTCTTCTTCAGCTAGTGGTGGAGACCCCCCATTCCCTTGGGGTCCTCCCCAAACCTCCTGTCCCAGGAGGCGGGCACTCTCCTGCACCCCAACTTCAGCTCCCTCAACCTAATGGCATGGCTACTGAAAGGGTAGTGCTCGCACCACTCCTCCTTCCAAAAGATGTGGAAGAGGTTTTGCTGGCCTCAAGGCGGCTTTCAACTAGACGAACCTATGCCTTTAAGTGGCATAGGTTTGTGACTTGGTGCGAGGAGCAAACTGTAAATCCCTTCTCCTGCCAGGTTGCAGTGGTCTTACAGTACCTTCTCCATCTTTTGGATTTGGGCCTTAAGTCTAACTCCGTCAGAGTTCACCTCAGTGCTCTTGCAGCAAACCACTTCCCGGTGGAGGGAAAACCTCTCTGCACATCCCCTAGTTACTAGGTTCTTGAGAGGCCTACTTCTGCTGAAGCCTCCGGTCTGTCCTCCGGCGACCGAATGGGATTTAAATGTGGTTTTAGGGCAGCTTACTAGGCCTCCTTTTGAGCCGATGGCAACCTGCCATCTACACTACCTTTCTTGGAAGTTAGTTTTCTCAGTGGCACTCACGTTGGCTCAGCGAGTGAGTGACCTTCAGGCCCTTGTGTCCGACAGGTTTTATACAAGTTTCTATAGGAACCAGGTGGTGTTCTGCGCACATCCCAAGTTCCTTCCGAAAGTGGTCTCTTCATTCCACCTCAACCAGGAGGTGGTGCTGCCTACCTTCTTTCCCAGGCCGCATGCCAGTCGGGCAGAGACAGTTCTGCATACCCTGGACAGTAAGAGGGCATTGGCCTTCTATTCAGCGTATGCAAGGCCATAGAAGGGCTTCTCAGCTCTTCGTGTCCTATGACCCCAGTAAGCTGGGGATGGCCGTTTCCAAGCATACGTTGTCCACCTGGGTAGCGGACTGTATTGCTTGGGTGTACAGGGCAGCCGAGCTTCCGTTGGAGGGTTGTGTTACGGCCCACCAGGTCAGGGCCATGGCGGTATCAGTGGCTCATTTCCACTGGCAGACATCTGCTGGGCCGCCACCTGGTCTTCGGGTCAAACTTTCACTACCCATTACTGCCTGGATAGGGAGTGCTTTTGGCTAGGCTGTACTCTGTAACCTTTTCAAGGTCTAGGCAACTCCTGCCCTCCGACCCTTCTGTGTCAGGCTACCGGAGTGCTACTCTCTCAGTTGAATTCCTATTGTGGCTGCTTGCGGCTCTCGTAGAGGGAGCTTATTTTTCAGCTGAGGGTTCTCAGTAGCCTATAGCTGGGGAGTCCCATATGTGAGGACTGACTTCCTGCTTGTTCCCAGAGAAAGCGTAGTTACTCACCTGTAACAGGTGTTCTCCGGGGACAGCAGGAATCAATCCTCATGACCCTCCCTCCTCCCCTTGGAGTTGCAGTCTTATTATTATTATATTTTGTTCTTTTTGCTGTCTTTTTAGCTATGTCATTTGACTGAGCAAGATGGCACCCTTGGGCAGGAAGGGGGACCGTGCATGTGTGATGCAATTCCCAAAGGCTTTCTCTGAAAGCTGGGGATTTGCTCTGCATGAGGGCTCCGTCGGCGCCGACATCACCCATATGTGAGGACTGATTCCTGCTGTCCCCGGCAAACACCTGTTACAGGTGAGTAACTACATCTTCACATGCGTGGGAGGGCTGAGCTCTCATTTTGCCTGGACCTTTCGGTGTTTTTCCTCACAAAGTCATACTGCATGCCAACAAAACTTGCAAAATGCACTGCAGCTAGGGAAATCAGATGCTCCTTCACCCAATAGCCATGGTAACTGCTCTAGACCTGCAAGTTTTGCTGCAGAAGACAACATGTGCGACTGCCAGGGCTGTGTACATGAACACCCACCCTGTTGCTTCACTAAAGGAAGTATGAGCCTTCCCAGGGTCAATCTGATTTTTCTGGCCTCCAGGTAGAAGATCCCCCAGGGGCACCCTGAACAGATAGTCCCTTGTCCAACTGGACAAGGTTTCAAACCTCCAGCCTTTCTGGCTGGAATCCAAGCCGACAACCATCTCTGAAGGTGCGTACCACAGCTTCCCAATCATAAGGTGGAAATACAACCACTACTTCATCTACTCAGTGATCTCCAAGGGGAGAGAAGAGCCTATTTCATGACAGGGAACATGAAGACCAGACAATTAGGCCCCTGAAACTAGTGCATATGCACTCTAGATCAGAATCTGGTCTCAAAGTCACACCAGAGGATACTCAGACCAGCAGAAGTGACTTGAGAATCACTTGTTCCAAGTTAGCTCAGTCTTAAGCGAACCCTCTGACCTGAGAGAAGTTACTCAGGAGAGTATGACCAGACCCCCAGGAATTCCAAATCGTGGGAGAGAATCAAGTTGCTCTCAGACAGCCTATACCCGACTGCAGCCTTTGCAGGCAGAGGTCCCCTGACCTGTGTCACCTTTGGGCATCCCGAAAGACACTAACTGGGCCAACCTAACATCCAGGCAAGGGCAACTGGGCCCTCTGCATGTCAAGAGGCACTGCTACCATGCCTTTCACCTTGGTAAAAGCTATGGGGAGCTGTGTCTAGGTTCGATGTTGAAGCCCAGACTTGAAGAGGTGGCATATAATACAGACAAAGAGAAACAGCCAATGATGTTCACCCTGGAAAGCAACAAAATACCATGGCGAGGTTCAGGAGGTGGGCCCCACTTAACCACCACAATGGCAGACCTAAAAAGGAACCACACATAATGAGAGACATGGAGTCCAAAGATCACTGGCTCTAGGCCCAGGATATGTCAGAAAATGATCCGTTCACAGATTTGCATATACCAGGGATAACATCTGCATTCCTACCCAGAGGGGATGGCAGAAACAGCCTGTGGAAATGCCAAAGAGCAACTACCAACCTCCTCCACCTAAGCAGGGAGACTCTCCAGGGAAGACCTTGCAAACTCTGTGTAATTCACGTAGCATGTATCAGAAGTCCCAGACTGGCCTGGACCAATATCCGAAGGACCAAGGACAGGCGGCCTGTAAAAGAAGCTGACAAATTCTGCTCTTGTCTAAAGGCCCTGAAACCCACGAACTGAATGTGGTATGGGTGCACTCCAAAGGAACAGACAATTATATCCCAACTGGCTGTCGCTTGAGAGGCGCTGCCAGCATCCATTAAGGGTATTACAGGCTTCCAAAGGCCCCCCTGCAGGCGACTGGAGCTCCCCAGATGCTCTGCCAGGAATTCCTCTACTACAACAAGAGCCCCAAAGGACTCCCTTTCTCTGGAGTGCAGCTCCAGGCTTTACATACAGTCTTAAAGGTTCCCTTGACCATTCTCTGTCTGTCTTCCAGGAGTCTTTATGTGCAAGCTTCTATGCTTAGAAAGAAGTGACTCTTAAAGGAAACTGCTCTGCCAAAGACCGAAGCCCTCACGGGAATAATGTCAGCACTAGTAACTGGCCCATAGCATCGTCACCATAGTACTGGGATAGACTGCACCAGTTTTACCATGAAGTAGCCACCCAGGTAGGGTGCTGCGGGTCTCCTCATCTCTGGAAGGAAACTGGTCCAAAATGACCAACTCCCCCCTACTCCCCAAGTCAGATGTTCTGATGAACAAATCTGCAACTCTGGGGAACAAGGGGCCATAGATCTATGGCTGGAGCCATCAGGCCACTAGCAAAGGGTGGAGCTCTCATCCTAGGGCTAGTCTCCAGACATGCACAGAGCACCATCAAGAAGCCAAACAAGGTCGCTGCCAAGGCCTTTGTAAGACCTCAACCTTCAAACTAAGGCAGCAGGAAGTGATGATGTGGAACAGTCATGCATTTCATTACAGTCGTGAAAGAAACTTCCACCCCTGGGGTCAAAAGGGCTAATCCAGTTTGCTTTGGTTGAGGTAACAACGGAGACAGGACCTTAGGTCCCCAGGGGCCACATTTGGGCGTTTTCACCCTAAAAGCCCATGTACCACCACATAGGACCCTGGAGAGGTTGTAAAGGGCCTGCTAACTTTACCTGAATATCAGCTCTGCAACCTGTAGAGCCACCATAATCTTCTGCACAGGCTGAACAGGGCTCAATCGAGACAAAAAGGAGGATTCTTCCAAGCTCTAGGGGAACCAAAACTCCATCCTCCTATGACTTACCTTCCAATGGTCAGAACTGTCCTTGAGCCCTTCAAAAACAACCCCCACAGGGGACGGCTGGAGTGCAAAGGAGAAGCACGGGTCATGACCTCTCTCACCACCCATGAGAAGAGTGCTCAAGGGTCCCATGTCCCCAGAGGGGGATGCCAAGTATCCAGTCAACCAAATAAAACCAGAGGGCTGGTTCAGGAGCTGCCGCACAAGCCAGCCCTAACTGAGGCTCTGGGACCACCAAGCACATAGCATGGTGGGGAGCCGCTAGCTCTGCTCTCACCAGGCCCAAGCTACCATCTGAAATGGCTGCTGAGCTCACCGGCAAAAGACCGGCAGAGGGTTACAGGCTTGGCATCGGGCCCTGGATTCACCAATGAGGGGGGTCTCAAAATGCCAGTCAGAAAGTGTCCTGGGCATCAAAGCCCTAATGGGGGCAAACATCAGCTGCAGCTGAGAACCATGACAAAAACCCCCCCACACACACACACACACCACAAAAAAACCCCCACAAAGAGAAACTGCTCCAGAAACGGGCCAGAGCGCTGTGACAAAATGGGAGCCCTGAGGCCCAATAGGCCAACTGGGGAAACCGTAGGAGCGAGGCCCTGGACACCCACACAGGCCCAGGGAGGCCAGCTGAGGGAGGTCTCTTTTTTAAATTAAAGCTGATTTATTCGAAGCAGTAGGAAACAAATTGTTTCCTATTGAAATTAATAGGGGAAAAAGGGACTTGGAACAAAAAAAATAATGAAAATTAAGAAAAAGATGAAAGAAAATCAGCAAAGAGCAGATTAGGACAGCAAAAGGGAAGGGGGACCTCAACTCAACTTAACGACCCCATCAGGGGCCACATGGGGCTAACCTTCTCTTTTTGGGCATCAGTGCTCATATCCTGTTGGAAAAAAAGCATAGACACAGGGGCGGTTGCTCCAGAGACATGGGCATAACCACGCTCTGAACCACTGAGCCCTTCACGACTCAGTACAAGGCCTCTGCACCACTCCATACACTCTGACCCCTGCTGGAGGCACACAGAACTAGCTTCTCAGTGCTGTACCAGAGGCTATACCAAGTGATGACATCACTGAAAAGTTGCTCAAATTTGTCTCCATCTGCTGGCAAGGGAGCATTTCCCACTCGTCTGGAATGCTCTAGCAGGGTAAGGAAGCATACTTTAAAAATAAAAATTGTTTTGAAGTAATCTATACATACAGGATGGCCCAAAAAAAGTGAGAACATCTCGTAGCATATAGGTTATTTAAAAATTCAAGACGACAGATGTAAACGATTGACAAATTTAAAAAAAAAAAAAAAAAAAAAAAAAAAAGAAAAAGATGACGACCGGAAATTGTCAAAATAAAGACGTTATATAGCTAAAAAAAGGTAAATAAGTAAACTATTTAAGCTTTTAATTTACGAGATGTTCTCAATTTTTTTGGGCCACCCTGTATATATATATATATATATATATATATATATATATATATATATATATAGTGTGTACCAAAGAACAGGTGTAAGTAATAGTGGATAGTTTTTCTAGGGTGTGCACATACTTGGACTTTGGAAATCAGGCAGAGTATGTGTCGTTAATGCAGACATTTGCAAAATTATCCCCACAAGAGTGTAATGTTCAAAGGGAGTTCCATGTGTCAACAGGTGGAAAAACCACCTCTGAAAACACCTCTCCCCCTCAGCAGGTAAAATTGAGCCACAGCAGAGGAAAACTGGGGAGGCAGAGTGCACGAAGGGCTTTCAGCAGGTATATTTGCTTCAAAGCAGATGGAAATGTACGTGCAAAACATGAACTCTATTCCTGTGGTCAGCCATGTTTTTAACGACCACCTCCTCCCCCCTTCAGATTTCCCTTTGTAAATGAACTTGCAAGCCTGCAGATATATTATATCCCCCATGGGTCTGCAAGCACTGCAGCCAGTCTCAAAATTGCTCTTAACTCTATCTACAGGGCAAATCTTTAGCTCCAGTCATCACACTGTGAGCCTCTGTATTGCATTTCTTTTTTATTTGCGCTAACATTATAATGATATGGTTGCCCAAGGCGAAGTGGAACGATACTCCTCATGCTGGACAAATGACTCAGGCTTGGTTGCATCAGTTCCCAGGCAAGAAGGGGAAGCCCTGGAACTAAACAGCAGGTGCAGTGTGTGCGTGCAACACATACAGCACTATCGGTTGGGTCTTGCAAGATAAACCAAACAGTGGCCCCACCCAAATAAGCTCCATGAGATTCCACATTCAAAGGCATTTTACAGAAGGCTGTGGAAGTGACTAGTTCCAGTTACTTTTCTCAGCATGCGATTACACTGAGGATCAGCAATCAGTGTGATCTCTCACTCACGTTTTTCCCCCTATACATTCCTGCAGACAGGACGCAGCAAAAGTATACTCTCTGCTCATGGCTAAAACCTTACAAAAATCTCCACCTTCATAGTTCTTAATTCTGATACTAAAGCATACAACAATTAGGAACAAGCAAAAAAAAAAAAATTAATCCCAGAGCTGTAAAAGTTTCAGAACGTCCCTACATCATTGCATCTGCCTGCAATAGGCAAAACTACAGTGTAGAGAGAAAAATGCACCATGTAATGGCATAAAAGACTGCACTGTGTATATGTGGTGGGGGGGGATGAATCATGCAAGGGAGAAGAAAATGTACATGACGGATATCTATTCTGAAAAAATATTGCAGAATTCATTAAATGCTTCATGTAACCTGAAATTCAAACTGTTGGAGTTCTCTGTAAACCGCTTTGATTCATGAAAAACGGTAAATAAGCACAAATAAATAAATAAAATAAATTTTATTCTTCTCTATACTAAGAAGAACAGCACCATACTGCCACCTAGTGAGAGGTCCAGTCACCATTTATAACCACCATAAACATCAATAGTGCACAATCAGAGGCTAATGATTACTGTGTACAGCTCTGTATAGACACATAGCGTCAATTATTCTTTATAAAGCACCATCAGTGTATACAGTGTTGCACAGTCACGTAGCGAGTATAATTTATGAAGCTCTGTTAGGCTACACAGTACCGTGTGGTCACAGCAGGCTATGCTATTTATAACACACTATCAGTGAACACAGAACTGTACAAGCGGAGCAGTGAAAATTCGGGGGGGAATTCTGTGCAAAAAAAAAAGACAACATCCTACACAAAATATCTTACATTTCTTCTAAACCTTGTAAACTATTTGCCAATATAGCACAATATATTCACCACTATTGTTAATAATCTAAAGATGCAATATAGAAGAAGAAAAAAAGGTTACCAGACAAAGATGCAGCAGTATTTTTTTAATTGTTGTGCAAATTTCTCCATCATAAGTCCCAGCTTTCCCCAGGACCATCACCGCCCTCCCCCTCCCCCCCAAATAGGATTTCCCCCCAGAATACCTTCCCTCCCAACCAGCTCTGTCTCTCTCTGCCATATCCAACCTCAACCTCCCCTTTTTTTCTCTCCCTCATTCTCCTCCCAGCTCTCCCTCTACACACTCCCCACCTCAGAGACTCGAATTCCTACTCCCAGTTTTTTTTCTCTTTCCCACCACCCAGCAAGTGCCCCCCCCCCCCCCTTTACAGTTCACTCTCTCCGGCTCTCTGATGTTCTCTCACTTGCTTCTTCTGGCCGAACAGGCCAACACTGCTACTACAACCAATACTGCCTTTCTTCGCTGCATTTCGATTCGGGACACACAGGGCTGGATAGAGATACTGCTTCTTCCCCTTTGCAGCCTGCACAACTGTTCCTGTCATTTCTTCCCGGCTCCTGTTCTGAATTCTGCATGACAAATCAGAATCTGTGTAGGAAGGGGATCCTATGCAAATCCTGCATGGTGCAGAATTGCTTCTGAAGTAATAAAGCAATAATGTCACGCAAGCTCTCATCATTCCTCATCTAGACTATTGCAATGCCATACTTCAAGGATTGCCAAAGAAAACCATAAACATTCTGCAAATGGCACAAAATGTTGCTGCCAGAATCATCATGCAAAAAGGCCTCGCTGATCACATTACACCTGTACTAATTGAGCTACATTGGCTCCCCATTGCGGCCCGCGTCCAATACAAAATGATAGTCACTACATTCAAACTCATTCATAATTTAGCACCCTCATACCTCAACAGCCTTATCACCAATCAGCCTCCCAACAGGAGTAGAAGAACAGTAAACCTCAATACCCTCTGTGTCCCGAAGTGCTGGAGAACTGTTAAAGCGTTTACTAGCAACAGAGCATTCTCACTTACAGCTCCACAACTATGGAACCGGTTGCCATGTGAGTTGCGGGCAAACAGTGACTTAAAGGACTTCAGAAAAAAGCTTAAGACTCACCTCTTCCAAACACATTACAATGTAACCTAGGCATTGTATCCCACTACCAACTGTCCACCATGTTACGGAAAGTCACCCTGCCCTTGTAAGCCCGCTTTGAGAAACGCATTCAGTAAATATGTAACTATGTAAATTTTGTATCCTGTGTAAAGTATTCCCAGCAATTCTGTATCTTGTGTAGAGTATTTCCCAGCAATCAAGTGTAATCTGTAACCCAAAGTTTGCTGTGTTCCTAACTTTCCCTCCCAATCACAATGTATATTTTGCTAATTCCTGGCCTGTACAGCCACCCTTGATCATGTATAGCAACCGCTGCTGATCGCTGGAAGCAGCGGGATACAAATGTACAATAAATAAAATAAAAAAAGCATTGTCAGCATACCCAACACTGTACAAAGAGCAGGGATTTATTAAACTGCAGTCAGTGTACACCAGGCCTTACAGTCAGAGCAGCGATGGTCAGCGATAATGCATATGGAGTGTACCAGAGTCCTGCGGAAGAAGGCACAGATCAAAGTCCACTGCATAAAGCATGAAGAGGTGGGACGGGGGAAGGGGCAGCTGCTGCCATGTGGCTCTCACACAGGTGCTAAGTGTGACAGAGGATGGAAGACAGATAGGAGCTACCTCCCTGCACTAACAGCAAAGGCTATCTGCTTCCTCGTTAAAAACCCAGTGGCACCAAAGGGCAGGACAGCATTCTGCCAAGGACTTCAAACAAAACCATTACCACCAGGAAACAGGTCCCTGGGAAGCAGAGACAACATCAGTGTGTATGTGTGCACAAAGGGGACAAAATCTTCAAGGAACAGGGACACCAACAGCGTGTGCATGTATAGAGGGACATTGGCAGCGTGCGCACACGGGCACAGAGGTTTAAGGGCGAGAATATGTGAGCATCAGGGGCACCAGCACTGTAAGCATGTACACAGAAAAACCCCTGGGAGCAGGGAGGCCAGGGGTGTGTGTGTCTATGGGCATGTGCGTACAGAATTACAGAGCAGCTCGCTCTAAGTGACCTGCAGAGGACACAATCACCAAAGGCTTATAAAAAAACACTCTGAAAACTGCACTTAAGTTGCCTAGTGTGAAATAACCTCCTACCAATTTAAGATTTAAAAACAAAATCTGCAAAAATTCAACAGTGAGAAAGGAAGGTATAGAGAAGACAGGGACAGACAGATGGAGGGTGGCCGGGTATTTCACCAACATAGACAGAGTGTGCCTGCAGCACCTTATCTAGCAGGTGAGGGGAAGTGTGTATGATTAACATCTGAATCCCAAACTTTGCAAAGTGTTGAAGATCCCAGGGCTGCAGACATGTGCCTGCTCAATGTCACCTCATTACCAGCCCCTTGTTCACAAGGAGGTGATGGGTGACAGGACCTCGGAACTCAACATCAAAGGCAAAGAGCAATATATGAAAAGCCATTTCCTCCCAAAATCCCTGGGAAGTGCTGCTTTGCTAGTGTCTCTCGGGCTTAGTGTGATCCAGGCTTACAGGTAGTTCACAAAGGCAGCCACCTGAGAGATGGAGAAAGCCACACACAAGGAACATGCATATGTGAAGGGCGGTGTATCCAATGCAATACACAAACATGCTTGACGTTAAGATTCTCATGAGAGTGATGACATCTCCAACTGATTTCTAAAGAGTTTTATTAGCACTCTGAATACAGTGGCATGACTGTGTGCACCCAATGCACCATTAGCACACACCAGTAGAGACTGGGGCTGGCCCTCATACTGAAGAGCTTATTTAGAAAAGGAAGGAGACGACATTTCTATTTCCCCTCCTCCTCTTCCTGGATTTGCAGGAGTCAGACAGAGGAACTTCTGGAGATGGGGATCAGCTCTGGCTGTTCGAAGGGAGGTGAGAGCATGAGGCGAGTGTCCTGTGTGTCTGAGAACCATACAGAAGAAAGCATCCCTGCTTCAGTTTGAATTCTATCTCCAGTCTTCACCTTTCACAACTTGCACTCCTAATAAGAGAGTTTATGAATGGTGGGGGAGAGGGGGATTAACACCCTTTTGCCACTGCTTGTACTCTAACCCTCCTACACTTTAATTTTCAGCTGCATGAAATGGCATACAACAGAGAAGTATAGCCAAAAATGTACCTCAAATATATAGGGGGGTCATTTTAGAAGCTCTACGATGTGGTTTGGATGACTGAAAATGGCCATCCAGACGTTTCAATCACATTCACGTCCCTCGAGCCATTTTAGATCGCCACAAACTTACACATCTGGTGCAATCACATCCATGTCGTGCGGAGGCATGTCTGGGGAAGATACACGCGTGCGCCTGATTTCAGAACAGGGCCACACACTGACAACCAGGAGTGGACACGTTCATGTCTATATCTGCTCCTGGGCATGAACAGACATTTGAAGCGTGCTCGTTTCTGCCGGCTAGCAACAGTAAAATGAAGAGGGGAACACCCCCTCAATATTTTTTTGACACCTCAAAAAGCCTAGCAAGGATATAGGGCGGCTTTATTGTCTGCTGCTGTGCCGTTGCACCTCTTCGCATCTAAAAAGAGCAGATGTGTATGTGGTAACAGATGTGCACCCCAAAATACCAGCAGTGGCATGTCTACTGTTTGTTTCTGATACTCCAGATGTCTAATCCTGCATGTCCATGTTTCTGAAATCAGCTGGTTTTATGCACATCAGCCCTCTTAGTCTGCATGGTCTCTATCTCTCTCTATATCACAGCGGACACTGATATTTTGGGAGAGAGATAGGGAGATTTTAGATGGCACTGACACATGTATACCTTCACTGGTGCCCCTCCCACAGAATTCCAGAGGTTTTGACCTGGACTCCCGATTTCATGTAAAAAGGCCTTTCTAAAATGTGCCTTATAATCATTAAAGAGAACGTGTACAAATCAAAAGGTATCCTAAGCAAGTCTGAAGTAAGTACAAGCTCTTATCCAAGCTCACAGCACACTGGTGACATACACGTACAGTACCAAAGCTACATGTTCAAAGGGCTAGCTTTTTCCTAAAAGTCAAACGATTTAACTCAAACTTGAGCTTTTTTGACAAAATCATACCCCTGGCTCCATGATCTGTGCTCTTAGCTTTCCAAACTCCCTGCTCCACTGTCTGTATTGCCCCGCCCATACTCCTGCTTCATGGTCTCCATTCTTAACCCCACTGATGAAATTAGACCTTACCTGCTAATTTTCTTTCCTCGAGTCCAGTCTCCTGGGTTTTGTCCCCCCCCCCCCCCACCAGCAGATGGAGACTGAGAATTACAAACTGTGATGATGTCACCCCTTAAGAGAGGTGGACCCAAATCAGAAGACAGTATGACCCTCACAAAGCAGAACTAGCAACCGCCAACTATATACAAACAAACTAAATCCCTCTAGGAACTGTGCAATAGGTGCAAACCCCTCTGGGACGCAACTGAAGATGTAATTCTGAACCAACCCGAAAGGCAATACCAATATGGACCCTCCCCAACATATGAACCCAGGCTTCGCCATGCTGAACAGATGGGTGGGTTCTGGACTGGACTAGAGGGACTCAGCGAAAGAAAATTAGCAGGTAAGATCTAATGTCACCTTCCATAGTGCCCCTCTAGTCTAGTCCAGACTCCTAGGATGTACCAGAGCAGTAACTAAGAATGGGAAGGACAAGACCAGCCTACAGTACCCATGCTACATTGTCACTACCATCTTGATGTGCAAGTGTGCAAACAAACGTATGGAGCGACGACCACACTGCCACTTTGCAGATGTCCACCAGAGACATGAAACTGAACTCGGTCCAGGTGTAATGAGCATGAAGCCCCATCGGAAGAACCTTATGCTATAAAAGATAGGTCGATGCAATAGGCTCCTTCAGCCAGCAGGCCATAGAAGCCTCTCCAAGGCAGCTTCCCCCTGCTGGACCTTCCAAAGAGGAGGAATAAAGATCTAACTTCCGAAAGACTTCAGTGCGCTTGATGTAACTCTTAAGTACCAGCCGAACATCCAGCCAACTCAGTCGACTGTCAAGTCCAAAAAGGTCGGTAGAACCACCACCTGATTGACATGAAATGTAGATACCACTTTCGGCAAAAAGGACGGAACCAGCCGCAAGACTACCCTCTCCTTGGAGAACAGCAGAAAGGTTTTCCTACACGAGAGAGCCTGCAACTCCAAGATACTCTAAAAGCGGTATTTTTGGTCACCATAGCACCCATGCGGCGTAAGGTCCTTCAGAGACACTGCAGACAGGAGCTAAAAGGAGAGCCTCCATCAGCACAGACAATACCAAGTTGAGATCCCAAGCTGGCACCACCGAGATCGATAGAGAATGGAATTGCTTCATCGCCTGGAGAAACCAGGACACGTCGGGATGTGCTACCAGAGACACTCCCTGCACTCGCCCTCCAGTAACACACCAGCTTGGTCACCTGGACCCACAGAGAGTTCAAAGCCAGACCCTTATCAACCTCAACCTGCAGTGAGGCCAGAATGTATGGCATTGTAGCCAATGGCCATGCCTCCTGTCTGCACACCAATCTTCAAACATGCACCACACCCGAACATAAGACAAGGACATGAATTGCTTATGTGCCTGCAGCAAGGTGGATATCACCTGCGGCAAATAGCCAGCTTCCTCAACCGAGCCCTCTCAAGAGCTAGGCTGTAAGCGAGAATCGATCAACCTGAGGCATGAGAATCTGCCCGCCCCCGCAAAAAGAGAGTACTCCGCACCGACAGATGTCAAGCAGACTCCACTGTCAGATGCATGAGATCAGCATAACACGGCTGACAAGGCCAGTCCGGAGCCACTAGTATCACCAGCCCCCTGTGCACCTCTATCTGCTGGATCACCCTGCCAATCAGGGGCCATGGTGGGAACATATACAGCAGACCTTGTGAAGACCACAGTGGAGCCAAAGCATCAAGCCCCTCTGACATTCTCTCCCGCCAGCAACTGCGCTGTCAGCAGAGGCCATGAGATACATTATCGGCTGCTCCCATCTCTGGGTTATGCCATGGAAAATGGACTCCTCCATTGTCCATTCTCCTGGATCCAACCGCTGATTACTGAGGAAGTCAGCTTGCATGTTCACCTTACTCACCACATGCGCTGCTGAGAGTATTAGGAGATTCTGCTCTGCCCACTGAAGAAGTGCCACAATTTCCCTCACCAGGATCGCACTCCCCATACCGCCCTGGCGATTGATGTAGGCAACTATCGTGGCATTGTCGGAGAACACCCTCACCACTTTGTTGGACATCAAAGCCCAAAAAGCCAGGAGAGCCAGGAAGACCGCTTGCATCTTGAGACAGTTGATCAACCATTGTTGTTCCTCTATCTACCAATGACCCTGCATTACCTGTGACAGACAGACAATGAGCCCCCAGCAAGTCAGGCTGGCATCTGTCATTACCACTGTCCAGTCCGGAGGGTCCAATGGGACACCCTGCAGCAAGTGTGCAGGTGCAAGCCACCAGTCGAGGCTTGTCCAAGCGTCCGCTGGGCAGGGCAGACTCCGAGACAGTGCATGTCATTGTGGCAACCAATGCGACAAAAGGGATGGCTGCAAGGGTTGCATGTGTGCCCGAGTCCATGGACCCAAACACATGCAGGTATAACTATGCCGAATGTGCTGTCTGCTGCAAGAATTGGTGAATCTGTCCTTGAAGCTTGGAGGCCCGCTCCCCCATCAAAAAGATATGCTGAAATGGGCCCCTGAGGTAAACAAGGTCTTGTGAAGGCATCAGCAAACTCTTGGCCAGACTGACCACTCAATCGAGTTCCCTTAGGAGATGTAAGACTTTCTGGGTACTGATGACGCTCTCTTCCCATGACTTGGCCCAGATGAGCCAGTCATCCAGGTAAGGGTGAACCAACACTCTGTCATGCCGCAACGCAGCTGCTGCCATCACTACCATGTTCTTTGTGAATGTCCGCAGAGCTGTCGCCAGCCCGAACGGCAGGACTTGAAACTGAAAAATACCCCATGGGAACCAAAGAGCGCAAGTAATGCTGGTGGTCTTTGTACATGGGCATTGCAGATAGGCCTCAGTAAGATCTAAGGCAGTTAGAAACCTGCCCTCACGAACTGCCTCCATGACAGACCACAGGGTCTCCATGCGAAAGTGCGGCACCCACAGAGCCTGGCTGATGTATTTGATATCAAGAATATGTCGAAAGGACCCCTCTTTTTTGTGTACCACAAAATAAATGGAATATCAACCTTGTCCACGGGCACTGGCACGACCGCCTGTAGCTGCAGGAGGCACTGCAAAGTATCCTGAACTACCTGCCGCTTGGCTGGCACCTTGCAGGGTGACAAAAGTAAAGTGTTTGCAAGGGGACACAAAATCTTCCAGTGCACACCCCTCTCGAATAACCTCCTGCACACACTAGTTGGAGGTAAGGTGGACCCAGGCAGAGTAAAACTGGTGGAGCCTGCCGCGAACTGGAGGCAACTCTGCCTGAGCCCCCCTCATCTCATTGAGACTTCTTGGCACCTCCACCGGTCCCAGTTGAACAACTGCAACCGGTTCCATGGCCGCCCCGAAAGGAATTACCTCAAGGAGCATATCGCCCTCTCTGATAGGGAGCAAAACAAACTGCACAGAAATGATGGAAATCCTTGGCCTTCCCCTGGCTCACCTGCCTGGCCCTTGGGCTTATCCTCCGGAAGCCTGGCCGGCTTAGCCTTCCCAAGGTCCTTGACCAACTTACCCAGAGCCTCCCCAAGGAAAAGCTTCCACTTGAAAAGGGAGCTGGCTAAGCCGAGCCTCAGACAACATGTCAGCTGCCCAAATTGCACAACCACAAAAGGCAGAGTGCTACCACCACTGAAGTCATATTCTTAGCTGAAGCCTGCAGAAGGTTGTACAGGGCATCCGCCAGATAGGCGCACCTAGACTCCAATTTGGAGACTTCAGCCGAAGTTGACAGACCTGGCTCAGCTGCCTTGGGCAGTGCTTGAATCCACCTCAGACAGGCTCGTGCCACAGAGACGCCACAAACAGACGCATGGAGGGCCTAGGCATTCACCTCAAATGCCTGCTTCAACAGGATCTCCAACCACTTGTCCTGCGCATCCTTGAGGGCTGCACCGCCCTCTACCAGTATCGTGGTCTTTTTGGTGACTGCCATCTTGCAGGAAATGAATATAAGCAAGTCATCCTTTGCCCCCCTTTCAGCCCAGCCTCCGACTCTTCCCAACTCCAACTCTTATCAGCTGCTTGAGAGCTTGATGGATCCGGAGACCCTGTAGGAGAGGATCCTCTAAGGCAGGAGTGGCCAACTCTGGTCCTGGTGCACCACAATCCAACCTGGTTTTCATGATGTCCCTAATGAAGTCCCTTTGTATGCAAATATATCCATGAATATTTACTAGGGACATCATGAAAACCAGGCTGGATTGTGGTGCACCAGGACCAGAGCTGGCCATCCCTGCTCTAAGGGAACCTCTTGCTCCAGAGGAGGCTGTGGGATGTTAAAGGCTGTGAGAGAGAGTGTGCAATAAGTACTGGTAGTTCCTCTCGTCTAAACACATGGACGATGCTAGGATCCTCCCCTGCTGGAATCTCGCTCTCCTTGAGTTCTGCATCCAGAGGGCATGATCCCCAGCCCCAAGTGCCCTCCAGGGTATCCTCAGACTCCTCAGAAACCTCCTCTGCAGCTGTGTCCTCCGACTCGCTCTCTTGTTGCTCCTGGAGAGCCTGTACCGATTCTAATCCAAGCTGCATGTCAACAATTAGGCACTTTCCCTGCCCATTTCTATCCCCCCAGGCCCTGCTTCATGCAGTAGGCCTGGTGGAGCAGTAGGATAATGTCCAGAGTAAAGGGGCTAGCCTCCTGGCCCGTCAGCCTTCTTTCTACCCTTTCAGCATACCCCAGACCTCCAGGTGGAAGCAGTGACTGAACTCTGCCCCCTGCAAGCATTTGTGGAGAGGACTGTAACTGCTCCAAAATGGCCACAGGAACCACGGACCATGAGGATGCCTCATCCAAGCTGCCTGGGACTGAATTAAGCTGCCCCGAGGCTTCCCCCAGAGAAGCCCCCCCTCAATGAATCACCAGCTGCGCGATCCTGGGTTTCACAGCCACAGTAGAGACCCAGAGAGGATAAGTATGCCTTTTTATACCCAGAAGCCACACACGCGGTCTTAGGCACGGTGGCCAAATCCAGCTAGCAACAGTTCCTGCCAAAAAAAGAATTCCACACGCACCAAACCAAGTTACCCTGCACTTGAACTGTCTTCCCCCTAAAGGGCCGCTGGTCTCTGAGCGAGTCTGTTACTCACCATGGAACTCCAGAATCACCAGTCTCCAGTAGCTGCTTGGCTCACTCCGGCCGCCACGACTAAACGTGGCAAGGAATCAGATGGCTCTGCTGATCACCGAACATCAGCTCGAGGGAGACAGACCAGAGCTCAACTGAACGGTGCCCTGCTGTGCTTCCCCTCCTCTACAGGAAACCTTGTTGACTAAATGGCTGAGGGTCCCGGAGGGCAGCCCAGGTCAGTTCCCAGCAGGAGGAGGAGAGGGTTGGGTTAAGGGGAAACAAAGTGGTAAAATTCTGAAAGTGACCTCTCTATCTACACTACCCTACTAGAGAGCCTAAAAAGAAAAAAAACTTAAGGCACTGCTGTTGTAATCAGAACAAGAAACCTCTCAGCTCAAGTCAAAGAGTAACTCTAAGGTCCGGTGCAGCTCAGACTGCACAGGTCTTGTCCCATCTGCTGCAGACTGAGAAATACTATTTTCTGGATTGGGTCCACCTCTCTTATGGGGTGACATCACAAAAGTTTGTAATTCTCAGTCTCCATCTGCTGGAGGGGGGACAAAACCCAGGAGTCTCTGTCCTCCCCTTATATCGCTGTTCTGCGGTCTGTCCTCATACCATCCATGCTCTATTCTTTACTCATTCATGTTCATTCCCCACCCTAGTTCAACCACAGTCTGCGCTAGGAACCAATGCACATCACACTCTAAAACCTCAAAGTTTTGCCTTCATCCCAGCAAAAGGTGACCATATAGAAAATAGCCCTTACCTGCTTCCCTTGTTCATCAAGCGAATTACTACCTAGGAAAGCAAGCAGAAAAGAGGACCACATCAGCAAAGTTCACCACAGTGCAGCATTCTGTGACCCTGAATATTAATAAAAGATTACAGCTCTCAGAGAGAACAGAATATAAAGTGCCTCAGATATATCCTATAGAACAGTTGAGAGTCAGCACAATATGTCTGCCATGAAACACATAATAGACTTTCTAAAAAAAAAAATGACTACCTTTCCCTTCATTCACAGAGGACAGAAGACTTCTCCCTCTGAGCCCTTGACTTCCAAGAGCACAGTTGGACATAACCTGGGACAACACATGTTGCTACTCCATGTCTCAGGGTTCCCTTTGCCATCCCCAAAGTCTTACCGAACAAATAGACGACTCCCACAGCACCTCCAACACCCATCAGAGCTGCTATCCTCAGGACCATCTTTTTTGCATATGCTGTGTTCTCTTTCTGCTTCTTCTGCTCTTCAGATCCCGACTCCTTCCTATCTTCCCCCTCATAAAGCACACGGGCAGAGAGAGAGAAAAAAACCCAGTAACTTTGTGCCCGTTTCCTTTCCAAGCCATTTTATTCAAACTTTGACTCAATGCAATGCAATGTGTGCCTTCGAATCAATGCCGACTTCTGGCGACCCAGCACCTCCTGGGTTTCCTTGGCAGTGTGACCGGAAGTAGATTGCCAGGCCTTTCTTCCAAGGTAATGGAGAGTTGTGACTTGCCCAAGACCACAAGGAGTGCTAGTGGGAATAGATCCCTGGTTTCTTGGTTACCAAGTCAGTGCTCTAACCATTAGGCTACTCCTCAACTTAAACTTTGACTCAACGGTGCATACATCATGAGACTCTTCAACCAACTGTAGAACAGCCAGCTTAAACAGGACTTGTAAGCTACCCATCACTTCATATCCTTTTAATACCACTACACAAAATGGTAAGAAAAGGTTATTTCAAGTGCTTTCTTCCTATTGCATTCCCCCTCTCTAGTCATGGATGACTTTATGAAATATATTCTGGGCCAAGAGTTTGAATAAAATTCCATCTCTAGCTCCTTTTCTCTCAGCTCTGCAGCTCCTCATTACTTTTCTCTCCCTACTGTATCTCTCGTGTTCTGAAAAACGTTAGGGAGAGAAACAAAAAAGACCATCTCTTGTGTGTGTCTGTATAGTGCTGCATAAGCCTGGTAGTGGATTTAAAAATGACAAGTCATAGTAGGTGCAGAATATTACATACTCTTCACCCTTATACAAAATCAATGCATTGAAAATGAATACAATACCTAGGGCCTAAATACCTACACATAAATTCTGGGAACAGATCCCATGTGACCAGGATACTGGAGTATTTATCTCTGCTATAACAGGTTATCTTTTTCATTCCATGCACCATCCATAGCAATGGAAGCTGGCTTCTATCAAAGGTTTCTCTCTTTTATTCCAGTATCTTTCTAGTTGCTACCAATACATAGGTAAACATTTTTCAGCAATAGATAAATCTTTTGTACTGGTGATCCCTAATAAGTTGTCTGTCAGTCAGTTTATTGAACTATTTTATGAACTTCCTCTGGGCAAACCCAGGTCTTGAGAAAGGACTATCAGAAGTGGAAAAATGTTCCAGTTTTTCACATCCGCAACCACTGGGTCCCCAGAAAACTAGGTATTTCTTGCTCACTTTGCAGGGCGATATTACCACCTTAAAATGATCCTATATTCATTCTCCTGCTATGATGTACTTGTAGTTTCCCTTGCAGGTTTTTCACCATATCCCTTTCCATTCCTTGTCTTAAATGTCTCACCTGACATCCCTTTTCTATGTTGCAATACAGCTGATTTTTCCTTACACATATTTTGTGGATCTTAGAAACCAACAGACTGATACTAAACCTGTGGCGTTTAGAGGGTGATTTTTTTTTTTAAACATGCTTGCTGCCATGGGTAAAAATATTCAAATATTCAGTGTGCGGAACATCCAGTTACTGGGATGGGTGGATAGTAGGACCAGTCCAACCACTAAGTGAACTAGGCATCCACCTAGGATGGTGCTGGCAAAGTAGATATGGCATTAAACAAAGGTCTGTGCGGGCAGCGTTGGGCCTTGAGCATTTGCACATGTTCAAAGCCTGCCATCTCCACCCGCTTTGAAACAGAAAATCTGGAAGGGATGGATCGCAGCAGACCTTGAGCATGCTCAAGGTTCTGTGACAGCATACTGACTTGTTTGGCGCCTAAGGTTCAAGCAACAGCAGTGCAGCAGCAGTTTCAAAGTGGAAAGAGTGATGAGGTAGGCAAGGCAAGAGAAGATGCTGTATACTTTAGGAGGAGGGAGGAGAGAGGGAGGAGGAGGAGTGGCTGCTGAACACTTTGGGGAGTGGAGGGTGCAAGGCTGAAGGAACCTCTAGAGTGTCCCATATCCTTGGGCCAGCCCTGGTGGACAGCACTATTGGGATAGTGGCTATTTTCAGCTACTAGCCGGATAAGCTATTTACTGTCCTAGGCGATCTGGATGGTGGTGCTGAAGATCTGCCTGGCACTATCAGGATAAAGCAGAGGTGGTCTGTAAAGATATTCAACAAAACTGTCCAGATAGGTGCTGCAACCCAATAAGTCCTTTTAAATATCAGGTCCTCAAACTTCAAAAGCACTCGGCATTGGATGCTGAATGCATATAACTACATGAGTGATACTGAATTAAAAAAAAAAAAAAAAAGTGCCAGCAAACAGATACATTTCAGGAGCTCAACACCCATCAGAAAATTACTGTTTAGTTTTAGGAGGGCCAGGGCCAAAATTATTCCAGATAGTGGTGATATTCATCAGTTATTTGGATAAATTTAGCTGTACAGGGAGGACCACACAAATAACTTATCCATTTAATGTTAGGATCATTATCTGTTTAAGTTTAGGCTTGCATACCAAGTAGTCCTACGTAAAACAACAGGACTACTGGATATCAGTCAAAAATGATAAGCAGATAAATTGTTAAGTGCCATCAAATCGGTATCAACTCATGGCGACCCTCTGGATACTGGAAACTATGTTCAGTCTTCAGTCAGACAGCTCATTGTTGACAGTGTGTCACCCATAGCTGCTGCTATTGTATTGATCCATCTCACTGCTGGCCTTCCTCTTTCGCATAAACCTTCTACCTTGCCAAGCACGTCATCTTTCTCTAATGATCTCTCTCTTTGCATGATGTGTTCAAAGTATGAAAGTCAGTCTCGTCATCTGAACTTCTAAAGAAAAACTTGGGTTTGATCTCCTCTAGTACTGATTGGTTTGTTCTTTGGGCAGTCCATGGTAAACCCATTATTTGTTGCCAGCACCATAATTCAAAGGCATCAATTTTCTAACTGTCTATCTTTTTCACTGTCCAACTTTCACATCCATATGACGTTATTGAAAATACCATGGCTTGAACAAGTTGAATCTTTGTATGGAGGGACACATATCTACTCTTGAGAATCTTGTCTAGGTCCTTCATAGCCATTCTGCCAAGAGCAATGCATTGTCGGATTTCTTGACCGCTAGTTATATCTTTATCAATAGTTGATCCAAGTAGGTTAGAGTTGTCCACTATTTCAATTTTTTCTCCATCAACGAAGAACTTATTGATTTTACCAGTTATCAGGATCTTTGTCTTCTTTACATTAAGGTGCAGGCCCATTTTAAGACTATGTTCCTTGATCTTGAGAAGCAAATGTTTCAGATAGCACATTACTGGGGAAAGTGAAGACTATCATTAGCAGAGCGAAGGTTGTTGAGTCTTCCAATCTTCACACCTCGGTTGTCTTCAAACAGTCCTGCTTCTCTGATGATTCATTCTGCACATAAAATTAAACAGGTAGGGGGAAGGTATGCAGCCTTGTCATATACCTTTGATTTAAAACCATTATGTTTCTCCTTGTTCCGTTCAAACAGTTGCTTCTTGATCAACGTAAAAGGTTGTGCAAGAGACCGATCAGTTGTTCTGGTATACACATGCTTCTTAATGTGGCCCAGAGTTTTTATGGTTTACACAGTCAAAAGCCTTGCTGTAGTCAACAAAAAACACATATAGATATCCTTTTCAAGGATCCATCTCACATCCGCGATGTCTCTCATTCCTCGTCCTTTCCTAAACCCTGCTTGCACTTGAGGCAATTCTCGTTCCAGGTATGGTTGTAGTCTCTGCTGAATAATCTCGCGTAGAATCTTGCTGGCATGTGGGATCAGAACAACTGTGTGATAATTTCCACAGTCATTTGGATCACTTTTCTTTAATATTGGTATAAGCACAGATCTTCTAGTCAGTTGGCCATGATATTGTCTTCCAAATTTTCTGGCAGAGCCTTGTAAGCATGGTAACAGCTGCAAATTGCTGTAATACTTCAATGAGAATGCCATCAATGCCTGGTACTTTGTTCTTTGATAAGGTTTTCAATGTTGCTTTGACTTCTTTCAATCACCAATGGTTCCTGATCATAAAGGTACAGGTTGAAACGGCTGTTGGTCCACTTGATCTTTATCGTATAAAAAGACCGAGTATACTTTCCATCTTTTCTTAATCTTCTCAGCATCATTCAACATGGATCCTTCAGCATCTTGTAACATTCCAATTTGAGGCTGGAATTTTTTCTTTAACTCTTGTAGCTTTAGGAAAGCCGATCTTGTTCTTGCTGTAATAGTTTCTGCTTCTATTTCCCTGCAAGTGTCATTGTAGTACTTCTCCTCATCTTGTCTTGCTGCACTTTGGAAATCTCTGTTGTGTTCTGCGATTGCCTCTCTTTCTCCTCTAGCTTTAGCTTCTCTGTGTTTCTGAGCAATTTTCAGAGTTTCTTCAGTCATCCATTTTGGCCATTTTTGCTTTTTTCACCTTTTGTAGAGAGACATCTTCCAACTCAACCTTCTTGATGTCATCCCATAACTCATCTGCAGTTCTGTCATTTGTATTTAAAGCAGCAAATCAATTTTTCAGGCAGTCTTTAAATTCCAGTGATATATTCTCAAGGTCATACTTTGCTACATTCATGAGTGGCTTGCTCTTTTTCAACTTTATCTTGAGTTTGCATACTAGAAGTTGGTGATCTGTACCACAGTCAGCTCCAGGTTTTTTCTTTGATGTTATAGAGCTTTTCTATCATTGACTTCCACAGATGTAGTCAATTTGTTTTTTGTACAATCCATTGGGTGAAATCCATGTGTACAGTCGCCGTTTGTGTTGCTGGAAGAAGGTGTCTGAGATGAATAGATCATTGGTTTTGCAGAATTCTATCAGTTTTTCTCCAGCTTCATTTCTGTTGCCAAATCCATATTTTCCAACCACTTTGCCTTCTTCTTTGTTGCCAATTTTTGCATTCCAGTCACCCATGACTATCAGGATATCTTGTTTGCACGTTCTGTCAATTTCAACTTGCATTTGTTCATAGAACTCATCAGCTTAATCCTCTTCTGCAGCTGTTGTTGGGACATATACTTGAATTATAATTGTGTTGATGGGCATTCCTTGAAGACGAATAGAAATTAAACGTTCAGTGACTGCATTGTATTTCATTACAGTTCTTAAAAGTTTCTTCTTAATTCTAAATGCAATACCATATTCTTCTTTGTCTTTCATTTCCAGCATAGTAGACCATGTGATCATCAGATGCAAAGTGCCCAATGCAATCCGCTTACGTTTGCTGACACCCAACAGATCGAGTTGTACATGTTCCATTTCATTCTTGACCACCTCAAAAACTTCCCTTGGTTCATGCTTTGTACCTTCCTTATCCCAGAAATCAAAGGCCTAAATATCGCCCCCTAAATCTATATCATCAACCCTTCTTGAAGCCAATATATAGAGTCACATGAATCCTGACTATCATCCATCACTTTAAATGTGGAGTGGAGAAGTGATCTAGTGGCTAGCATAGCAGGCTGAGAAACACAGAAGCCAGGGTTCAAATCCCACTTCACCCTCTGATACTCTCTGTCATCCCGGGCAAGTCATTTCACCCTCCATTGCTCCAGGTAAGCCTTGAAAGTCCTCTCGGGAAGGGAAGTTACTATAGTACCTGAATTGTAATTTGGGAAGGCGAGTAACTAAATCCAAAATTTCAAATCTAATGTTTAAAATGTACCATTTAGCTGTAGATACTTTAATACTGGGGTGCTTACTAACCTAAAGTTTATTCTCATCATCCCAGGAAAAGTAATGGGAAACCTTTTATTAAATATCATATTTATAGATAGTGGTTTTCAAATATGGGGTTGTAAAGCAGGCCACATGATAATTACTCATAACTTCATGTCAAATCTTGAATTCATAATTCTTGATGAGATGTGAAATCTAAGAATCCCATTCTTCTGCATTAGAAACATAGAAACAGTTACTGTCCTCATCTCTACCACCTCCACTGGGATAGAAACATAGACACATGACGACAGAAAAAGACCACAAGGCCCATCTAGTCTGTCCTTCCATAACAACTACAACAGTCCACTTTTTACCATTACAATCCATTGTTTACATGACTTAAGAAATGTACTTTTTTTAAACAAGTGCTATCCTAGATCAGACAGATGGCTCTTGGAGTCCAGCATCCTATTCTCAACAATAGTCAATCCAAGAAGAACCCAGTACATCCAGTGAGGAGATCCATTCCCTGATCCTCATAGTCAGACTTGGGTATTGTCATTTCTACTACTACTGAGCATTTGTATAGCACTACAAGACATACGCAGTGCTGCACAGCATGTAAGAGACCGTCCCTGCTCATCAGAGATTACAGTCTAATCAAGACAGACACCACATAGGTGTAGACAGGGATACATCTAGGGGGAATGGTAAGGAAACACAAAGGAGATCAGGGGAGTCAAGATCCAAAAGCAGCAGCGAAGAGGTGAGTTTTCAGCCTGGATTTGAAAAAGAGCCTGACGTACAGACTCGGGTAGTTTGTTCCAGGCATAAGGAGCAGCAAGGTGAAAGCAGCGAAGTCTGGAGTTAGCAATAGAAGAGAAGAGCACAGATAGAAGCGATTTGCCAGAAGAGTGGAATTCCCAAGGAGGGAGTAAGGAGAGATAAAAGAGGAAAGGGAGTGAGGAGCTGCAGAGTGAATGCACTTATAGGTCAGCAGGAGAAGTTTGAACTGGATACGGAAATGGATAGGGAGCCAATGAAATGACTTGAGAATGAATATGAGCATGATGAGGCTGGTGGAAAATTAGCCATGCAGCAGAGTGTTGAACAGACTGAAGGAGAGAGAAATGATTCAGTGGGAGACCAGCAAGGAGTAGGTTACAATAGTCAAGACGGGAAGTGATCAAGGAGTGCATAAGTGTCTTAGTAGTATGCCAGAAAGGAATGGGCAGATTTTGTTGATGTTACAGAGAAAGAAACTTACAAACAATTAACCCCCCCCCAAAAAAAAACCCTCTCATTCACTCATTGAATATAACAACAACTAGTCTCAAAACAAGAGGAAAAATATGCATATACACATTTAATGGTGTAGATCCAAAAGCATCAAAGAAGCATGGGACAAACACAGAGGATCTCTAAAGGGAAAAAGGGGACTGCTGTAGTGTTGATATGAAGGACAGACTAGATAGGCCTTGTGGTCTTTTTCTGTCGTCAGGTTTCTGTGTTTCAGAGGATCTGGAGAGCAGACCTAAGGGGCAATAATTATTTATAAAGAGGCCTCAGACCAATGGGGTGGGAAACACAAATGGCAATTCCCTTTACCCATGTCATTCATAGGCTTTGGGTGTTTTAAATGCATTTAAAAAATATATTAAAGAAAAGAAAACACTTAACTGAATGAAAGAAAGGCCCCTCAGGAACCAAAACTACCGCTATGTGGCTGCTGGACGGGTGTTGACTATAGTTTCGCCCACAAATTTCAACCGGGCTGCATCAGGACAAAAAAAACAGCATCTCCAAAGTTCCTCCGTATGAAGTACTGAAACCCCCTCTGAAATTATAAGGTGGTGGCTGAAAAAACAAACAGACCTCGACCAATCAAATTATATGGCCATCATCCAATCAAGGGACTCATTGAGCCCCATTGGATGAACCAAATTCAAAGTGAAAATCCACTTCTGCTCTAGTATCATCAACTTATGGAGTCTGTCCCCGCTGACAAAATCAGCTACAGTGTCAATGATGAACCAGCGCATATCCTCCCACTGATGTGAAAGTTGTAGACAACGTTGGACCATCGGTGCATGAATAACTTGAGTGCAGAGTTACGATTTTGTTCTAAAAGACGAGTCTTTACTTTACGGCACTTTCTACCCACATGAACTTTATGACAAGGGCAGACTAACATACACCACCCATGTAGACCGACAGTCTGTATGGTACTTCAAAATGAAAGTCCATTTATATTGTGGATCTTGCTATTCACTTATATCTAACGAAAGATTACATATGGAACAATGCTTACAGGTTGATGATGTCCTTCATTCGTCAGTGTTGATCTCCGATGGCCAAAATCTGTATGAACTAAACTGTCTTTTAAATTTTGTGCCCTCCAAAATGCAAAACAGAGACTTGATGCAGAGCCAAAACATGCCAGTATTTGGCAATACTGTGCGCTAATAATTGAGCCTTGTCCGAATATTGTAAGATAATACTTGTTTCTCCATATCTGTGGTGGACTGATGACTTAGGAGAAGAGTCTGATTCGCAAACCTAGCTTGTAAAAAGAGGAAATTAGACTTAACTGTTAATTGTTGTTCCTTTAGGAACTCCAGTCTAGTCCCGGAACTCTGGGTTGTGTCCCTCCTCCAGCAGCTTGGAGACTGAACAGCGTCATCTCTTTTGTGATGTCACCAATATATCCATTCCGGATCCGCCTCCTGACACCAGTTTCCTATTGACAAAGCAGACTCAGCAGAGCAACAATTAAGTAGAAAGAACTGCAACAACCTTGTAACTAACTCATAACAAATCATAGGACAACCGGCTGATCAACCAGCTGCCCCTTTGTCAACCTGGCTGTCATCTAACCCCAAGAGGTTCCTTCTCCCTTCTCTGGGTGCATGAGGGTCCTGCCAACAATGTTCCCTCTAATTTTCTGTAGGCTGTGTGCGCATAAAATATCAGCTGTGCGCAGCTTTTGAAGGAAGGTTAAATTTTTGTGCACCACATAACGACACTCAGAGTTATATACTTTAAAATTTGACTACACGTCAGAATACAGTATGTACACCACATTGATTTTAATCAAATTAAATGAAAATAGACGATTACTAAATGAAGCGGGAAATTTCTAGTAATTACAATCATAACTTTTAAATTTTAAGACGTCTGTGTTGTTTTCTATCAGAAACAGAGCCGTAATTTTTGTGCGCTCTGTTGTAAAGTATGTGCGCTCGCTTGGTGTGGTACAGATGAATTTTGACTATTGATTATGCCTCAGTAGTGAATATGCCTCCTGTAAATAGGGGCACTTGAAACTGTTGAAACAATTTACATAACTACAGATACTGGAAAGATCAGGGAGGAGACCTTCTCCTAGCAAGCAAATGGAGACCCATTACAGAGAGCAAAACAACACTTCACCTAGGAGTCTTTCTACTAGCAGACAAATTGAAACCCATTAACAGGACAAAACAGGACAATTCACCTTGCCTTGGAAACATTTCTCCTAATTCATCAATTGTAATGTAGACCAGGGAGGGGGGTTCCCTTGAGCATTTTCAAGCACCTGGCCAGTGTCTTGGATGTGCTTAATGGATAACTGACTCTATACTACGTATATGTCACATGATAGGAAATAACTGGATTGTTCTTGCAACTGGATAAAATGGGTACCTGTTTTCAGCTAGACAGAGAGAAATGGATTCATCTAGGAATGGACGCATTGCCTAGAGAAACTCCCGATTGAGAAGTCTCTCTTGTCTGGTTGAATCAGGGATCCATTCAATCGAAGTGTGACAAGGGATGAAGTAGAGCTCTTTCGGTGAAGTATATTCTTCTTCTGTAATTATCTTTCTAGTTATCTATTCTGTAATTAAGTGCTTTTATTCTAATAGTTTTCCAGATATCTTTTTAACTAATCATAGGTAGATATATGAATTACTTGCCTTTCTAAATAAGTACGAATTAAGAAGTTAAATAAGTGAAATTCAAGTTATCCCTGCTTTGTATTATAAATAAACGCACGTCTTCATTAACAAGGTGTGTTAGCCTTTGTTGAAGTAAGACATTTGGTACCAGAAGTGGGGTGCGATAAAAAGAAAGGCTAAAACAATGTTGAAAAGAAGAGTAAAAAATGTAAATAGTACAAAGAGTGTAATGGAAGATAAAGATGTTGTAAATTTTGTAAATATCCCCGGATGGGATCAGGCGCCTTATGAAATGTTAGCTAGAGAATGGTCTTGCGGTTCAGGACTAAGTGAGAATTGGGAATCTGTTTTAAAAGATGCGGAACCTGTAAATGCCCTTACATGCTTGCAAAAAAAAAAATACCTGCTGAAAAAGGAACAGAATTGAGTACCTTAGGGAGAAGAAGATTGCTTTTGTTGTCTGCATATTGTAAGATGCATCAGACAAATTCTAGCAAATTAGATTTGATTGCATGGACAGATAAAATAGACATTTATCAGCAAGTTGCTGAGAGGGTGGCTCAGTATAAATACCGTAGGAGACGGGGAAAAAGAAAGAAAAAGAAAATGCACGTCTATTGCTAACCAATTTATAGGAGGAAAGTGCTGAGTACTCCCCAAAATCCTGGAGGAGTTAATCTAGAAGATACTGTGGAGGATTTTAATCAACAAGAGATTAATGATAGATCATGGTGATAAGAAATTCTGTTTGATTAGTTCTGACCCACTGATACAAGATCAGGTATAATGCACTTGTAAGCTTTGATTTGTTCTGTATGATTAGTTCTGACCCACTGATACAAGATCAGTTTTGTTTAGGAAAATATGTAACCTTGTGCTGCAAAGATGTTTAATTCAGTGCTTTGAACAAAATGCCTATCCTGTACAGTTAGTATTAATTGTTATGGAAAATCCTTATAAGATTATGAAGAAGTGAAGACCTTTTTTTTTAAGGTCCCTGGTTAAGAGAAACTCTGATCAGATAAGCTGTTAGGTATAAAGCACTTGTAAGCTTTGATTTGTTCTGTATTCAAATGTTTGTAGTAAAAAACTGTTTTTCTTTCATTACTGGCTACTCCAGTAGATTTTATAGTCCCTGAATGCTGAAGTGACTAGATCAAACAAACGAGGCATGAAACTGTTTTTTTTTTGCCTCCAAAGTGGAGGTTGAGAATCCTGACAGGACGGTGGGGCATTGAATCCTGAGTAAGTGAGAGGGTAATCTTTATCATTAATATGTTATGCATCTATTCTTTGTCTTTGACTGTATATGCTACCAAACAAACTTAAAAGTTAAAGGAGGATTTTTTTTAAACTGTGGCAAGCACCCCAGGGGGCATAGTTAAACATAAACAGCTATAACTATAGGTTAATTGTTTAGCCACATTTGCATGAAGGACACAAGACAATGGTTCGTTCTACTGGCTGTGTTGAAGATAACGTTACTTTTCTTGGTTACATTTAAATTAACACCTTTTAGAAGTTTCACCTCACTTGAGCCTGAACTGTGAGGTTCAAGATAATTACTTTAAGCTTTGTGCTAACGACTGAGGGACACCTGTTTTCCTGTATTTATCTAGAGAAAAAGTGTACTTTGTTCTAAAAGTTTATATTTCATTTTCAGTACAGTTCCTGAGAAAATAGATATAAAACAGATATATGTTGCAGCATTGTGAGATATTAAGTTGGTAGTTAATACACTTGCACTTATGACACTTGTGGTAATAGTACATTACGCAGAGGTCCAGTACACACACAGCAATTAAAATATTAATAAGTTTGATGAAATTTTAGACAGAGGCTGATATGAAATTGCTCTGTTCTCAAGCTATATAGAACAAATATAGATTAAAGATGGAACTGAGTTCCCAGAAAATAATGAGAACTTGAGTTGATTGGATAAAACCAAATCTTGCTTGTCAGCAATGATCCAGGAGAGGTTTGAGAAAAAGAATAAGAGAGAGAGAGAGAGAGGCAGAAAGGTGAGGCCACAGCCTAGGCTAAATGTGCTGCTTCCAGTGTGATGATCTGGGCTACCAAGCTCTAAGACTCCTTGAGGACCCACAAGGCCTGAAGAACAGGAACCTTGCATATTTATGCCTCTGAAGAGACATAAATAGGCAGGGGGAGCATAGGCCGAGAAGAACCCGAGGATAGTCATGAATGCCTTGCAATCCAAGAAGAACCTGAAGATGAGGCCTAGCCACCAATGCCTTGTACCCTCTCGGATCTCTCACCTCAAAAGGATCTCTTTTTGACACCGTAATTAATGAGTAGCTTATACAAATCCTTGTGAACACTGCAATTTTAAAATCAGTCTAACAGCACTCTCACTGAGGACAGGATATATGACAGATTCTAGTTATACGTGAGAGATGAGCCATATTTCTTTCTATTGGGATTGATGTTATAGAATGCTGCAAAATGATAGTTTTATATTGTAAGGATTTTACCCAGATTGTTCCTATTTTAGAATGAGCATATGTCCACTTAGCACTGGACCAATTAAGTTGATGGGAAAGGGACACTGTTTACTCATACTGTTATCTCATTGAGGAATCTAAATTTAAGTTATTGTTTGATATTCTTAGCAGCCTTGCCAAATAAGGATACATTAGTGTAGTATAAAAGAAACAGGAAAAGGACCTATGTAAGTAGTTGGTGGAATGATGCAGGTGATGAAAAAGTGTTGTGTTATGGAGGGATGAAGTGGAATATTAAAGGAGAAACTGTGATAGACAATAAACTGATGAAGGTAATTTGAAGTGATGTATTTTCCTAATGAATATGTAAACAAAAAATTATGAGCACTTTATTTGACTGTGCCGTCTCCAGAAGCTTCAATTCAGGAAGTCATACTCAATAATTGGAAGAAATAGATATTTGGAGACAGGCTAGGTGCACCTTGCACCCTGATGAGCTCTGGAAAACCCACACTGGCCATGTGGTACTTCCGGATGCTTTGTGCCTCACTTTTCCTCTGTATGTCCTGGCCAGGCATGCAGAGGCAAAGGGGGATGATTTGATGACAAATTCTCACACAATTGGGTATAATTCTAAAACTTGTCAAAATTACAGAACACGTGTGTGCAGCTTGTCTGATCTGAAACATGTAAAGGTCAGTCAAGGGCAAAATGGAATATTTCCTACAAGCAAAATGAATTTCCAGTGATAGAGAGACAAGGAGTTAATCAGACTGCGAGATGAGATTGACACCATACGAGATAGTTGCTGGTAGATCACTGAAGGTTTATAAAAGCAATATTTATTATTTGTAGGATATGATCTTAGTAAATATAGATGAAATTAAGTTTGTCTTATTGTGAAGTCTAATCTAGAATTTTTAGTCTTTTCATTTAATATTGGCGCTGCTCTTCTGAATGAGGCCTGGAGCCATGTCACCAATTGTAAGCCAGAGACTCCGGCAGAGGGAATTGGCCAGAGTCCAGATGGAGCAGACCATCCCGAGAGATCTGGACTACGCACCGCAGAAACGTGTGAGGAAGTCCCTATCTGCTTCAATGTGTCGCAATGAAAGAAAGGCCAAGATGTCCACCTACGAGAATGAGAGGTTCAACTGTTGAGAGAGGCCAAGTTTAAACTTCAGAGAAAGGTGAAAATGACGCTACGGAGTCCTGAAAAACTGCTGAGAAGCAGGCCAAATTATCTGAAAATAGGAAAAGGACTATTGGACTTTTGTGGACTTTTTGTGAATGATTTTTTTTTTCTTATGTATTGTTATTGTTTCCTTGGAAAGTAACTGTAATTTTAGTATCTCAGATTTTTTCTGCTGAACATCATGTGCCCAATTGCTTATGTCACCTGTTCCCCAGATTTTAGTTATTAGAGTCTATGGGGCAGATGTACAATGGGAAAAAGTTCTGAATGTGCAGGTGAAATGAGTCCCCCACTGCATGGGGAACTGATAAAGATAGCTGAGACCTACAAGCCATTTGGCTTTATCTCTACACCTTCTGAACCAATGAACCAGCATATTTCTATCAAGGACCGGGATCGGTTCCAGCAAGCCTTCATATGCCATGTAGTGACATGGGCACTCATTACTAGCCTGATCTTTGGTACATGGAAAGTCTATTACTGGAGAGTGCAAGTGGTAACCCAACCCGAATTACACTTGCCCAAGCATTTAGCAGATGCGATAGAACCACCTCAGAATATCTGGACTTATTTAGCCTGAAAAGTTTTAAACATTTCTAACTTTTGCCTTTCGGACATGCATAATCCAGTGGATCTGTTAACTACATGTTTGATTGCAATACCCACACCAGCTAGAGTTTTGTTGTACTATTTTAAAACTACACAAAATGACAGTTGGGCAAATGAAGAAGATATAAGGACACACCCCATGCTATACGAATATTGCAGAGATTGTCCCACTAATTTCAATTTTTGGGATAACATGACTCAAATAATCACCCATAATATCGCCCCAGGCGATGTATGTTATAACATGACATGTAATCCTGATGAAATACCGAAATGCCAACAACTAAAGATGCAACAAGAAATTGCCAAGGACATTGATATAATACTTTTATGTGATGCAACTAGGAAATGTAGAAATGTAACTAATACTATGAATTGTAATAATACAATAGTACAAGCTAGTTATGGTAGAAATGTTAAACTGCCAATAGGGTGGTTATTGTCTTGTGGTAATACCACTTATACATATATTCCAGGAAATCTCACAGGGGGGCCTTGCACTCTTAGTCGATTAGGACTTATTATGCCACCCTCTCCTAAAATTAAAATTAGAAAGAAAAGAACAATAACAGCTATGATACCCGCAGATTGTGATTCAAAAGTCACTTTACTTTCTAAAGTAGAATATACCAGTGCAGCCGTTTCCCTTCTGGGAGTGCCTGGTTTAGCCCTATATAACACTCGCACAATTAATGCTTTAGCTTGCACCATGGTAAAAAGTCTTAATCATACTTCAGTTGCTTTACAAGAATTATTTATTGACTTAAGTAGTACTAGGAAGGCAGTCTTGCAAAATCGAGTAGCAATAGATTATTTACTTTTAAAACACAATTATGGATGTGAACATTTTGAAGGCATGTGTTGCTTTAATTTAACTGACCATGCTACTTCCATTCAGTCTCATATTCAAGCTTTGCAAGAACTAGCCAAAGATATTAAACAAGATATTAATGTTAATTGGTGGGATTGGGTATTTGGATGGCTGCCCAGTATGGGTAGCCTCAGACAAATCATTGGGGGAATTATTATTTGTATTTGTTTATTAATTATGATATGTTGTTTTATTCAATGCATACCCAGTTTCATTACTATATTTCATCCACCCAAAGTCCCCACAATGTTACCAGTATCTTATAGGCACAATCAATAGTCAAAGGACCGAATGTGGTACAGATGAATTTTGACTATTGATTATGCCTCAGTAGTGAATATGCCTCAACTGTAAATAGGGGCACTTGAAACTGTTGAAACAATTTACATAACTACAGATACTGGAAAGATCAGGGAGGAGACCTTCTCCTAGCAAGCAAATGGAGACCCATTACAGAGAACAAAAGAACACTTCACCTAGGAGTCTTTCTACTAGCAGACAAATTGAAACCCATTAACAGGACAAAACAGGACAATTCACCTTGCCTTGGAAACATTTCTCCTAATTCATCAATTGTAATGTAGACCAGGGAGGGGGGTTCCCTTGAGCATTTTCAAGCACCTGGCCAGTGTCTTGGATGTGCTTAATGGATAACTGACTCTATACTACGTATATGTCACATGATAGGAAATAACTGGATTGTTCTTGCAACTGGATAAAATGGGTACCTGTTTTCAGCTAGACAGAGAGAAATGGATTCATCTAGGAATGGACGCATTGCCTAGAGAAACTCCCGATTGAGAAGTCTCTCTTGTCTGGTTGAATCAGGGATCCATTCAATCGAAGTGTGACAAGGGATGAAGTAGAGCTCTTTCGGTGAAGTATATTCTTCTTCTGTAATTATCTTTCTAGTTATCTATTCTGTAATTAAGTGCTTTTATTCTAATAGTTTTCCAGATATCTTTTTAACTAATCATAGGTAGATATATGAATTACTTGCCTTTCTAAATAAGTACGAATTAAGAAGCTAAATAAGTGAAATTCAAGTTATCCCTGCTTTGTATTATAAATAAACGCACGTCTTCATTAACAAGGTGTGTTAGCCTTTGTTGAAGTAAGACACTTGGCGAGGTGTGTGCGCGCGCACACGCGCACAGCTTAGAGGGAACAGTGCCTGCCAACCCCACCCTTTTGCCACTACAAAACACCATCTTACCTGTTAGCGCCTCTTGCGTCTGGCAATCGCCTGCAAACAAACAAACAGGGAGGGATCCGGGACTAGACTGGAGTTCCTAAAGGAACAACAATTAGCAGGTAAGTCTAATTTCCTCTTCCTTATCGTCACTCCAGTCTAGTCCCAGAACTCTAGGTAAGTAGAGTGGAGTAGTGGCCTAGTGGTTGGGGCAAGGTACTTCAGGCCGGAAGTTCAAATCCCACTAGAGGACAGCAACCTTGGGCCGGAAGGACTGGGGTTTCTAGTCCCACAGGTGCTCCTTGTGGTCTTGGGCAAACCACTTAACCCTCCATAGCCCATGTTCCCTGTAAAATAGTTATCTCCAAGTTATAATGCCCTGTTCAATGTAATTTCAGTTTGTTCAATGTAAACCGCACTGATGCAGAATAGCGCGGTATATAAGAGAATGTAAATAAATAAATAAATAAATAAAATAAAGTACCAGAGCAGTAAAGAAACAACTCACTGGGAGGGACCTGCTAGACCAGCTTGAAGCACCGCCGATCCAAAACAGGTATCCCTTTCCGCCTGCACGTCCAGACGGTAATGCTTAACAAAGGAATCCAGCGATGACCAGGTGGCTGCCTTACATATCTCCACTACTGGTACCAACTGGAACTCGGCCCAAGACGAAACTTGAGCCCTCGTAGAATGAGCTCGGAGCCCCTCTGGAACTTCTCTGCCCTTCAAAATATAGGCCGACGCTATTGCTGCTTTCAACCCTCTGGCTATAGAGGCCTTAGAGGCTGCTTGGCCTTTCCTGGATCCGCCAAACAGCACAAACAGCTTATCTGATCTAGGAAAATTTACGGTTCTATGCAGATAAATCTTCAACGCTCGACGAACATCTAGTTGATGCAACCTACCCGTTGCCGACCCCGAGACCCGCTCCCGAAACACCGGCAACGAGACCGCCTGATTGAGGTGAAAAGCAGAGACCAACTTCGGCAAAACGACGACGGAATGGTCCTCAATACCACCTTGGAATCATAGAAGGATAAAAAGGGCTTCCTCCAGGACAGGGCTTGCAACTCTGAAATTCTGCGAGCCGAGCATATAGCTATCAGGAACACCACCTTTAAAGTAAGATCCTTCAACGACGCTGCCGATAAGGGCTCAAACGGCTCCTTTCCCATTGCATCGAGCACAAACGAAAGGCTCCAGTTGGGTACTTCCTGCCTACAAGGAGGCCGAAGCAGAGAAACGCTTGATATCCGGATGAGAAGCTATCGTCTGCCCCTGAATCTTACCTCTATAACACGCCACGGCCGCCACCTGTATCCGTAAGGACGAGGCCGCTAAGCCCTTGTCCAAGCTGTCCTGCAAAAAGGCCAACACCTGCGGCATAGACACCCACAATGGCTCCAATTGCCTGTCCGCACACCAGGCCTCAAACACTCGCCAAATCCGCACATAAGCCAGAGAAGTAGACCTCTTCCTGGATTTCAACAGAATAGTTATGACGGGTGCAGAGTAACCTTTGGCTCTTAGCCTAGCCCTTTCAATAGCCAAGCCGTAAGAGAAAAATCGATCCACTTGAGGCATACACAGGGGCTCTTGAGACAGGAGATCCCCCCGCAGGGGCAGGCGCCATGGGGTTCCCACTATGAGTGCAAATCCGCGTACCAAGGTCTCCTTGGCCAATCCGTAGCTATCAAAATCACCGTTCCCCTGTGACGCTCTATGCGTTGCAGCACCCTTCCTATTAACATCCAAGGGGGAAACACGTACAGGAGCTGTTCTTCCGGCCAGCTCTGCATAAGAGCATCCAGGCCTTCCGACATCCTCTCTCTTCATCTGCTGAAAAAGCACGCGACCTTTGCCGACCGGAACGTTGCTATGAGATCCATCACCCGCATCCCCCACCGGTCCACTAGCAGCTCAAACATGTCCTGATCGAGAACCCATTCGCCTGGGTCCACCTTCATTCGACTCAGGAAGTCTGCATCCACATTGTCTACTCCAGCCACATGCACTGCCGACAATGCCCGCCGATTCTCCTCAGCCCACTCTAACAACAGATCTGCTTCCGCCTCCATGGCGATACTGCTGGTGCCGCCCTGCCGATTGATATATGCTACCGCCATGGCATTGTCGGACAGCACTCGAATGGCCTTGTTGCGTAGAGATGCTTGAAACGCCCGGAGAGCCAGGCGCACTGCTCTCAGCTCTAACCTGTTGATGGACCAGGACTTCTCCAGCTTGGACCATTGACCCTGAGCGTATCATCCCTGGCAGTGAGCTCCCCAACCGGCGAGGCTGGCATCCATTGTCAGAGGCAACCAGGAAGGCGTCTCCAACGGCATTCTGCTGTCAAGAACCTCCGGCTTGACCCACCATTGCAAGGCCTGTCACGTCTCCGAGACACAAGGCAGCTTTCGCGACAACGGGTCATGCTGATGAGACCACCTCCTAAGCAATGCTCTCTGTAATGGCCGCATGTGCGCCCTTGCCCATGGGACCAGCTCTATCGTTGCTGCCATGGTCCCAAGAAGCTGCATATAATGCCACGCTACAGGTGTCGGCCTGGCCAGAAACTGCTGGACTAGCGATCTCAGACCCTCCGCTCGCTGCCGCAGCAGAAAAGCTCTTCCCGCCTCTGTGTCGAACAAGGCTCCCAAGTACTCCAGACGTTGAGACGGGACTAAGTTGCTCTTGGCCATACTGACCACCCAACCTAACATTTGCAGAAGTGCCACTACTCTTGATGTAGCCGCTTCGCTTTCGACCTTCGATTTTGCTCGGATCAACCAATCGTCCAGATATGGGTGTACAAGAACGCCCTCTTTCCTCAGTGCTACTGCTATGACCACCATTACCTTGGTAAACGTCCTCGGGGCTGTCGCCAACCCGAATGGTAAGGCCCGGAACTGGAAATGTCCAATGGGCACCGCAAACCTGAATTTCTGATGCTCCCTTCGAATCGGGATGTGAAGGTACGCCTCCGACAGGTCCAGTGATGTCAGAAACTCCCCCTTCCGGACCGCCACTATCACAGACCGGAGTGTCTCCATACGGAAGTGCTGGACACGCACACACCGATTTACGCCCTTGAGGTCCAAAATTGGCCGAAACGACCCCTCCTTCTTTGGCACTACAAAATAGATGGAGTATCGACCGGACTCGCATAGGTCTTGAGGCACTGGCACTATAGCTTTTAATTCGAGCAACTTCTCAACCGTCCCTCGCACGGCGTTGCACTTGACCTGCGACTTGCATGGGAACTGAACAAAGAATTCTCTTACTGGCCGCTGGAACTCCAACGCGTACCCCTCGCGGACGAGCTCCAACACCACTGGTCGGAGGTAATCTCGACCCAGGCAGGGTAAAACTCCCGCAGCCGACCCCCTACGGGAACCAGGCCTGCCCGGGTCCTCCTGATCTCATTGTGACTTTCGGGAATTCGCAAAAGAGGTCGAGGCCCCAAAGCCCCTTCCTGCTCCTCGAAATCCACGAAACCCCTGGCTCCTGCCCGGGAATCTCCCTCGGAACGCTTGGCTGAATCTCGTATACCAAAAGCGCCTAAACTCCCTCTGCTGCCCTCTGCCAGACGAAGTAGGCCGCCCTTGCTTTTGCTTGTCTTCCGGAAGCCTGCCCCCCTTAGACTCCCCAAGATCCTTTACCAACTTTTCCAAATCCTCTCCAAAGAGCAACTTCCCCCAGAAGGGGAGCTTGCTCAACCGGGACTTCGTGGACCCATCCGCTGCCCAGTTGCACAGCCACAGGTAATGCCGCGCCGCTACTACCGACGCCATACTCTTTGACAAGCCTCGAATGAGGTCATAGTGGACATCCACCAAATATGCTGTCCCTGACTCCAGTCTTGCTGCTTCTCCTGAGTCTTCCCCGCTCTGATCTCCTTGCACTCGCTGAGCCCAGCGCAGGCAAGCCTTAGCTGCCCAAGCTCCACAAATGGCCGCCTGGATTGACAAGGCATTAACCTCAAACACCTGTTTTAACAAGGAGCCCAGCTTCCTATCCTGGGAATCCTTGAGCACCGCACTACCTTCTACCGGGACGGTAGTCTTCTTAGTGACCACTGAGACAGCTGCATTCACCTTAGGGGACTTAAACAGCTCCCGATCTTGATCCACCAGGGGGTAGAGTCTACCCATTACCCTGGAGCCTCTGAGTGCGGCCTCCGGCAAATCCCATTCTTCTTGAATCATTTCCTTAATCACTCTATGCACCAGGAAGGCTCGCTGGGTCTTCCTAAACACTTGCAGCAACGGATTTTCCAACGTTGCATCCTCTGCCGGCTCCGGTTCCGGCATATTCAGCGACTTTAGCGTTTCAGAGATAAGTGCAGGCAATTCGTCCCTTCTAAACACTCTCACGACCCTCACTGTCCATGATCTCTCCTTCCTCCAACTCATCTTCCACGTCCAAGCCGAGTTCTCCCTCATCCGACAGAACTCCCTCAGAATCTACGTATCGTTCCTGCTGCTCCTTCTCGAGCCTGGCCTTCTTAGCAGGAAAACCTGGCCTCCCCGCCGCCAAAGGAGTCACCAGTCTCTTAACTCCGCGGGCCTCTCCTGCAGAACTAGTCTCCCACTCCTTACGCTAGCTCCCAAAAACCTGCTGGATGAGAGCCACAAACTCCGGTGAAAAAATGCCCGCCAAGCCTCCTGACAGGCCCGCTGGCGAAGCTGGGAGATCTGAGGCCAAGGACAGCCTGGCCACAGGCTCCTCCGAGCCCACAACTGGCGCAGATAAATCCTGCATGCTTGGAAGGTCCTTCTGACCCTCAGCTGCCCCCTCGAAGTCGTGCTCCATAGTAGTAGCCAGCTGCATGCACTTCTTACAGACCCCCGTGTCCGCTGAAGTCCCCCTTCTGGAGACGCAGAGCAAACAAACTGGTTTGGAAGACATGCCTCACAGCTTATCTGAGGAACAGTTTGCTTCCTCTCTTACTCCTCTTTTTTTTTCCCCCAACAAACATAAATGCTAGCACTGCCCCTTCCGGGCCCCCCCGAGGCCTAAAAGACGCCCTAGCAGCAAAAACTAGGCTTCCCGCGCAAACCACGGAGCTCCTGCAGGCCCTGCTAACTGCCCAGCGCTTCCCGCGTTGACATCACACAGCAAGGCCCAAAACCAGCCTCTTTCTCTGCGCCTTACCTCCGCTGCTCACCACCAGCTGCTGGACGCTCCGTATCTCTCCTCACTCCTCCCGCTCCACCGACACGGCTCTTTTCTCATGTCGGGAGCAGGAAGAGATTGACCGGCAAAGAATCCCCGCTGACACTGACTTCCAGCGGTCTTGCCTTCGAACACTTCACCGGCGCGCTCCATTGAACGGGCCAGGAGCAGGCTTCACTGTCCCACCTAAACCTAGCCGCCAGCTAACACTGATCGGAGGCCAGCTCCCTGCTTACCGCGCGCACTGCTGACAGCGGCGGAAGCAGGAGACCACAACGAAGCAGGCAATCGCCGGGTTCCCTGCCGCCTGAATTTCTTCACAGCGCCGCCAGGCAAAGCATCTGCTGGCGCTGACTGACGGCCTCAGTGGGCTCACTCCTGATTCAGGTAGCTCCTGTAACTCGCTCCCGGGAGAGGCAAGAGGTAAAGCACCAAAAACAAAAAAACAAAGGGGAAAAAGGAGGGAGAGGGGGCCTGAGAGGCCAGAGGATGGGAAAACTCTTGATTAGCCAGTCAAGTAAAATTAAGAATTTAAAATTAAAAGTAAAAGTAACACTTCCCTCCTGATTATTTATCTTTCTTTTTTACCCAAACACTCCTACACCTATCTCTCCTTAAATTGTCTCTCTGTTGAGCCTGGACCTCCAGGCTCATCAATCCTCTGGTTGCTTGGAGACTGAACAAACTGGTGTCAGGAGGCGGATCTGGAATAGATATACTGGTGACATCACAAAAGAGATGCCGCTGTTCAGTCTCCAAGCTGCTGGAGGGACACAACCCAGAGTTATGGGACTAGACTAGAGTGACGATAAGGAAGGCAACCTTACTTAAACATTTAGGATAACCACGCTCTCATAGCTTACAGCTTAAAAGCTTGGCCTGGCAATAGAAATCTTGATCAGATGAACAAATATGGCGTATTCTTAAAAATTGACCAATGGGTAAAGTCTGTTTCAACTTGAAAGGGTGATGGCTCCAGAAATGTAAAAGTTGGTTACGATCAACAGACTTCTTATAAAGAGAGGTAAGTAGCTGACCATCCACTAAAGTCATTTGCACATCAAGAAAGGAAATCTGTGTGGGAGAACAATTCATAGTAAAATGTAAATTAGAGTCTTGGAAATTGCGCCACTGAGTACATTCAGCCAAACTATCTTGTGAACCCAACCAGATACAAAAACATATCATTGATGAAACGCATCCACACGCCAACAGAAGAAAACCAAGTGGCAGAATATATAAATGTCTCTTCAAAAAATGTCAAAGAAATTGGCAATGCTCCGAGCCACCATGGCTCCCATGGATATGCCATGGACCTGTACAAAATAAGAGTCTCTAAAACGAAAATAATTCTTTAAAAAACAAAACTAATTGTGCTAATGATAACAAAAAATGTACTGGAATTCTGTCAATTGGAGGGTGTTGCATTAGGGCGCTATTAACCAATTGTAAAGCTTGTGCTTGAGGGATATTAGTATAAAAAGAACTGTGATGTCAAAAGTCACTAGCAGGCCTGGCTTGGTCACAAAATCATACCCTGCCACTATTCAAAAAATCAGTGATGTCTTTAATATATGATTTTGCACTCTTTACTACTGGTTGCAAAAAATAGTCCAAGAACACAGATAAGGGCTCTAATAAAGAAGCTTTACTTGATACTATTGGTCTACCAGGAGGTGCTACCAAACTCTTATGCACTTTGGGAACAGTGTAAAAAATAGGCACACACGGTTGAGTGACTTTCAAAAACTTATATTCATCAGCTCTAACATACAGATCTTTCCCCTTATGGTTTTTCCTCCATTTCTTTCTTTATTCTTTTTTCATCCACTCAAATTTCACCCCGCCATCCTCAGTTCCCACATACTCTTCCAATACCCTGCCAATCGTAGATTTTTCTTCCCTCCCACACAAAATATCTTTCCCCCTGCCCCATCCCCTTCCCGTCCTCCCCCAACATCAGCTCCCTTCTAGTTCCAGCCCCTCTCAGCACCTGCTCCCTTCCAGTCCCATTTTCCCATCCCTCCAGCATCAGCCCATTTGCAGTCCTAGCCCCCAGTTTCCTTCCAGGGCCAGCTGCTCTCTCTTCCCCTCACCCCCATCAGCTCATTTCCAGTTCTAGCCCCCAGATGTCTTCCAGTGCCAGCAGCTCCCTCCTCCCCCCAAATCAGCCCATTTCCAGTGCTAGCCCCCCCCCCATCAACTCATTACCAGTCCTAACATCCCCCTCCCCCAAGAGCCCCACGCCTGCCTGATGGGCTTCAGAGGGAGCGGGAGAGGCCCGAAGCCCAGCACCCTGGCTCACCTCTGTAGAGCCATGAGAAAGGAGGAAAATGCCATTCTTTCCCAGGACACTGTTAAAGTTGAGCATGCCAGCGTGCCGAGTGTTGAGGGCATTTTCTGTCTCATGTGAGACAGAAAATGCCCTCATTTACCCTCTTGACACTCAGTGCGCTTAACTTTAACAGAGCCAACAGAGCCACGAGAAAGGAGGAAAATGCCGTTCTTTCTCGTGACTCTGCAGAGACTTCGAGCTTCCCTGGCTCCCTCTGAAACTGATCAGGCAGGCACGGGGCCTCCTGAGGCAAGGGGCCCATGTGTGGGCAATATTCCCGTACAATGGATGGACCGGCCCTGCATACAGCAGCACATGTCTATTGGTAGCCAACAGTCTAGCTGTAGTCAGTGGTCCCCAGCAAACAGCAGAAGCACGGGTCTGGCAGTAGCTTTTCTCTCTCTTTCTCCACACACATCCAACTGATACAGAGAGTTAAAACTAAATTTCTCTCTAACATCCTTAAAATCCATCCCTTATTTTCTGAACACACTACCAAGACTCCACTCTCTAATCACCTCCCATTTAGACTATTGCAACCAGTTCCTTGCTGGTCTCCACTGAATCATCTCTCTCCCCTTCAATCTGTTCAAAACTCAACTACACAGCTAATCCTCTGCCAGTGTCATGCTCACATAACCTGTCTTCTCAAGTCACTTCATTGGCTCCTGCGACGCTCCTGCCTGCGCCCTGGAGCTAACAGGCAGGAGTGGCCTTATTGTCCCTTTTGAGCAGAGGTAAACTGTTCCCTATGGATGCTGGAAATTGTAGTTCACTCTCTTTTCTTTTCTCTCAGGAATAAAGTGTAGTTGCAATCAGAGATGGTAAGGCTTGCAAGAAATATTTATTTGTATTGGGGAAGTTCTTCCAGTGCATCAAAATTCACATACATAAACGTAAAGGGTACATTTTTAACATAAGCAGAAGAAATCAGAACTTAGGACAACTGAAAAAGAATTAGCTTTAACTTCAGCTTTTCATCTATTGAGGAGCTTAACTCAGCTCTGCCTCGAGTGGTCACTTATGAACATTGCAGCCTCATAATACCAACTGTTCTTTTCACAGCGTGGGTTCAGAACACAGGTGCAGATAATTAACTCTTACAGCACAGGCAGCAGAAACAGCAACGTTTGTATTCCTCTTATACAAATGTGCAAAGCTTCTTTTATATTACTCTTCTTTACAACATACAGAGCAGTCCATGCTACAAGGGTCAGCGCCTACGGTAGGTAAATCATTTTCTACCTGCATCAAATCCTCCGAGTGAACAGAACTATTATCTTCATTAGGCTTCTGCTGTTTTCCTGCTTTCAGCTCTAGAAATTGTTTAAATTCTTGGAAGAGCAATTCAGCCTGCTTATTATCAGATTGGCCTTTGTCAGCAAATGTTATGTGCCCTTTTCCCAGTCACTAACAGTTCCCTCTTCAGCACTCGGCTTAAACAGTTCAGGGCAGTGAACAGGTTCCTTCAACAAAGCAGTGAAAATAGGAAGTTGTGCTTTACCTTCTCTATCGTGGCTTGTATCAGAACTGCCTTCTCTCTGCCAGGCTCCTCTCCTCTTTGGTAGCTCAGGAGTTTTCCAGGTGTGGGTTTTTCTGGGCTTTCCAGGTCCAGGCTCTATCCTGTAGAATGAGTTTTCTTCAAAGTGTGCCTGCCTTTGAGGCATTCTATTCCAGGGTTCTGTCTTCTTCCAGGACTCTAAAACATGGCTCCGTCCATTCCTCACAGGACTCCTTTTAGCAGCACCTTTAGAACTCCTTGCAGACCCTCTCCAAACACTCTCAACTCTTCCAGACTCACTCCTCGTACAGCCAAACTGCTTCCTGGTCTCAGATCCACTCTCGGACGACCTCTTAGAGCCACTCTCCCACCTAGTCTCATTCGTAGTCTGCCTAGCAGCCTTGTTCAAAGCTTTAAAAAGGGATTCTTTTCCCGGCACACCTTGTCCAACCCCTGGGTGTGCCCAATCAGCATTGCCTAACTCCTCCCCTGGGCTGGTGTCTGTTCTCAACTCAGCAGAGCAGTATGTTTTTTTCCTTCTAGGATTGAAAATCCTGTGTAAATCCTTTCGCTTTTCAGGATTTTCTTCAAGCCAGTTTTGTGCTGTTATGTATTAGCCCATGCTGTTAACCATTATATTGTTTGATGTTCAAAATGTTCAATGTAAAACCAAGCTCTTGCTTTGTGGATTGTTGTTTTATTGTGAACCGCAACTGAACTCTGGAAGATGCGGGATATAAATGATTGTTAAATAAATAAATAAAATAAAATCTCCATCTCCTCTGGAGGGCATTCTTCACCACACTCCCTGTTTCTACATCCAGTTCAAACTTCTCCTACTGACCTATAAGTACATTCACTCTGCGGTTCCTCACGGCCTTTTCTCTCTTATCTCTCCCTACAACCCTCCTCAGGCACTCTGCTCTTCTGGCAAATCCCTTTTATCTGTGCCCTTTTCTGCCACAGCCAACCAGACTTTGGTCATTCCACCTTGGTGCTCCATATGCCTGGAACAAAACTACCCACGTCAGTACGTCAAGCTCCATCTCTGGCATTATTCAAATCCAGACTAACAACCCACCTCTTCAAGGCTGCTTGTGTCCTGATCTTTTTATTATTATTATTATTTCTTTCTAGATTTTCAAACTCAAAAACCAAGCAAAACGCTTGTACAGAGAAGATACGTACTTACACAATCCTTAAGGAAAAACATTACACCAAAATAAAATACAATCGGAAGCAGAAGCATCAATAGTCCCCAAATTAAGGGAGAAAGCATGAGAAAAACACTGAGGGTAGGAGGTCCCCACAGAGCAAAAGGTTAAGGCAATATCTAAAGAATAAGACATGGTGACAGAGAACGAAGAACATAATTAACAATGAACGCAAGGCGCCTTATGAAGGTGAAGATGTTACAAAATGAGTACTAAGATAAGTAGATAAATCTCCTGGCTGAAATAAAACAAATTTCTGAGAATCATGAACCACAATACATTTACAAGGGAATCTCAGTAAAAAAGAAGCTCCTAACTGGAGGACCCCTGCTCTTAACAAAAGGAAAGCTTTACGCCTTCTCTGGGTGTCCCTGGCAACATCCGGGAAAATAGAAATCTTTTTCCCCATAAACAAATTATTCCTCTTTTTATAATAGACTATAAACAGCCAGTCTCTATCAGAGGACAATGCAAAAGTCACCAGTAGTGTGGAAACCACTACATCTTCTTCTTGAGGGGACTGAAGCAATGCTGAAACATTAAGCGATTCCATCTCTAGAGAGCCAACTACTCGCTTCCCATCTTTTCTCCCAGCAGGTAGATAATATGCTTTCGAAATCGGAGGTATTAACTCAGAAGGAATCATGATTAGAGACTCTTGAAGATATTTCTTAAATAGTTCCAATGGAGCTACCGCCGGAACAACGGGAAAATTTAATAACCGAATATTTGAAGCTCTGGTAGCATTCTCTATCATCTCCAACTTTGCTTTCAATGCGATATTATCTTTCATAATGGATTCAGATAAACCAGAAACTTGTACAAGTTTCTGATCAGAAACAGCTACTTGATCCTTCATTTCCACCAAGTCATGAGATAATCTACTGATATTGCTCTCCCTTTTAGACACATTAGAAAAAGATAAAGTCAATTGCTGATTTACAACCTGGGAAAGTTGATTAAATAGCCTCCCAACTGTTCTCCAGAGTCACCTTAGAAGGCCGAGAAAGCACAATCAATGGAGGCCCTACAGCTTCAGATCCTCCAGGTTCCATCTTCTTCCCAGCAACCTCATTCACCAAACAGGAGGCACCAACAACCTCTGTACACTGTACCTCTCCGGGAATAGCCTTCCCGATCTCAATCCCGGGCAGCACACTATCGGCCTCAGGCTTCAGGATGCCCCACTCCAGATTCGCAGCGATAGCCTGAGCAGGCAACACCACTGGTCTGCGCACCGAAGCGGTAGCCGATACACCCGGAAGAGCAGGAGGAGTGCGTTCATCTGGGGAGAGAGAAATCTCTAGAGCGGAAGACGCCGAAACCTCCTCAGCCAGTGCAACCAAGCCCTGCCGAATCTCCCCAATCTGTTCCTCTGAGAGCCTCACAAAGCAGTCCATAGGTCAAGTAATGGCAATTAGGGGCTCTGTGGGTAGGGCCCGAGGTTTGCCTTTGCGTTTAGGCATGTTGCTCACACAAACTCCGCTGCCATCTTAGACAAGCCACTCCCCGTACAGGACCGATTCTGATGTCGGCCCTGCACCGTGTCCTGATCTTCTTATTCTCCTACTCATCACCTATGTGCATCTTTATCATTCACCAAAATTTACCCTAGTCCTTAGTTTGTTGTATTATCTGTCTCGATTAGACTGTAAGCTCTACAAAGCAGGGATTCTCTTACACGTGTATGTACAGCACTGTATATACCTTATTGCTCTGTATAAATGGTAAGTAGTAGTAATACTGGGCACTGTCTTCACTTTAAAGACATAGCAATAGCAGCACATGCCTGTCAGTGAATGACACAAAGACAGTAAAGTAAGGGGACTGAAGTCAATTTTAGATCCCAGCATAGAGTAGCACAAGCCTGTCGGTAGCTGACACCTATGCATGCTGGGAATTGTAGTCAGTTTCAGGTCCAGCGAAGTAGCACATACTTGTCAGCAGTTGACTCACTGCATGCTGGGAACTATAGTCATCCCCAATGGTTGACACACAGAGCACGCTGGGAGCTGTAATTCGTTTTAGGTCCCAGCACTCGCCTGTCAGCAGCCGCCACATGAGGCATGCTAGGAAAAGTCAGTGATCCCCAGCACAGGCCTGTCCCTAGCTGACACGCAGAGCACGCTGGGAGCTGTAGTCAGTTTCGAGTCCCAGGACGCAACACAGGCCTGTCATAGCCGAGACACTAGAAACTGAATCCGGTAGCGGGAGAGGGGTCACGGAAAAGCCTGTTTCGCTTCTTACCAGACTATCGCTATCCTGTTGTGGCCGCCGTAACGTTTCCTGCAACACGGCCTGGGCGAGACCCGCCGCCCCCTTCTCTTCTGGCGGTGACGGCGAATGTGAAACTAGACTCCGGCTTCCCCGGCCTCGGAACGGCAACAACCGCTGCACCATCCGCGCACACACCGGCACTACGCAAGCCGCCATCTTCTTCCCCCCCACCGTGTTACCACCCTACAGCCAATCAATGGTCCAGAGAGGCGGAGTTATTCTTTACGAACAGCTAGATCAACCAATGTGAAGAGAAAGAAGGAGCCGGCGGAGGGCGTGTGCGGGCATCAACGGGCGGCCATATTGAACGTGGCAGGAGAAAGGAGAGGATGAAGGGCAGGAGAAACTGATGTTTAGATTAGTAGCTGTGGTCATTTGTGCTTGTAAGGTACAGGTATTAATTGCGCGGCGAGTGTCATTGGTATGTCTCCTTTGTGTCACAAGCACACATGCTTCTTATCTCTTTTGTCAGGGGGCATCTGCTTGTTCTCTATTTTCAGCTTGTTTCAATAAGAATGTGTGCATCAAAGGTATGTATTTCCCCAAACTAAGGGAGAAAATCAGAGTTCCTACAAAAGAATGAGTAAAGAAGCTGCAATTTGGGCTGGTTATAGAATTTGGCACTTGTCCTTTATATACGTTGTAATCATTTTTTACTGTTGTCAGTATTAGTACGCGTTTCCTCCCTTCTGTCTCTTATTGTAACTAATTTGCATGTTATTTTTGCGACACAGTTGTCTTTTCACTGACCCCAACTCCCTTTATAGTTTCTAAATTGCTGACACTAGTTGACCCCAGACTTTCTATCGGGTTAGAACTAAACTAAAGAATACCAAAAGGATATCTATTTGTGCTTTATCGACTATAGCAAAGCTTTTGACTGTGTAAACCATGAGAAACTCTGGGCCACATTAAGAAGCATGGGTATATCAGAACACCTGATCGTTCTCTTGCACAATCTGTACATTGATCAAGAAGCAACAGTTCGAACAGAACAAGGAGAAACAGAATGGTTTAAAATAAGCAAAGGTGTAAGACAAGGCTGCATACTTTCCCCCTACCTGTTTAATTTATATGCAGAACAAATCATCAGAGAAGCAGGATTGTATGAAGACAACAGAGGTGTGAAGATTGGTGGAAGACTCATCAACAACCTTCGCTATGCTGATGATACCACATTACTGGCGGAAAGTGAAGATGATCTGAAACATTTGCTTCTCACAATCAAAGAACATAGGGGTATGTTTACTAAACTGCGTTAGTGCAATTCGCGTTAGGAGCCATGGTAGTGACAGAAACCCCAAATAAGGACATGGGCGGTACATCGTCACCACTAACGCGCGTTCAAAAAATTAACGAGCGTTACCGGGCGCCGTGGCGCGTTACTGCGCATTAATCGTAAGAAGACGTACAGACACAAAGCACTGAAACAGAGCTGTAGCACAATGGTTACGGTACTGACCGCTGTTACAGGCAGCATGGGTTCGAGTCCCAAGTGTGCCTAACGCAGAAGGCTGTCCCAGGCATCATCCTGTACATTACAGAGGGAATGAGGAGGCTTGTTTTTCGTTACGTTGAGTATTGGTGTCAGAAACACACCCTCGGAGTGTGCCTAGCCACGTACGTTGTTGCGTGCATTGGTACGTGCGTAGCTGCGCGCGTACAATCGTGCGTGGGTACGTGTGTTTTTACCAGTGTGGGCATCTTATATTACAGACTCTGTAGGGTGTCTTGTACCTATGCATTATGCTAACAGATGTACGTGTGATGGCCTATGGTTTATCAGAGCCTGTGAGCAGGTGCTGGAGTTTCACAGGGTTGGATTGTGCCAGTCACACCCATGATGCACTGCACGTGCAAATCAGCTGTCCACAGATACACACCATGGGGAATGCACCCCCACAGCACCTCGGCCTGGTAGGGGGAACTGACCATGTGCACCCCCACAGCATCTCGGCCTGATAGGGGGTACTGACCGTGTGTTGTACTGGCACAGAGTAGCTACACACCGTCACATTGTGCGGGTACTGTGCTCACCCTGAGGGTGCAGTGAGGCGCCCAGCACTAGGTCCACAGCACCATCCATGGTTGAAAGAGGCCATGGCGCAGGTCCAAAGCAGTGTTACTGTGTGAGATAGGTAGTTTCTGCAGGAACACCTTGGACATCTCTGTCTGTTTCAGTCAGGTGTAGCCCCCATGCACCACCACCCCCCTCCCCCAGGGCTGAGGGTGGCAAACAGGGTCTCCTATCAAAAGATCCACAGTCTACCTCCCTGCAAAGGTGGCAGTAGAGGGGAACATTAACCCTAGTCCTGCTGAGGAACAGACACCCCACAGGGCAGTCAATGCAGCTCTGTACACAGCCATAACACAATAGCAAACAGACATTAGGCCTGGATATGGTAGGCTGCACCCCACCACTATCTGATATTCCCCTGGTGCAAGCCATCAGCCACTGCACGCCACTCCATCACAACACCTACCAGCTGCAAACAGTCTGCTAGTGCCCAGTGGAGATGAATGCACCCAGAACTGAGATGTCAGCATACACAGCAAGCAGATACATCAGTGACTGGGCCCCAAAAGGAAACCCATATTTATCACATGAGAGAAATACTAGACAGTACCATGGGAGTGCCTAGCCATGCTGTGGTCACTGCACAGTCAGGGTGAGAGTGATCTCTCAGCAGGATATACTGAGGTCACCCTGTCTGTGTAGGTGGTGGCCGGGCACTACAATGTGCCTGTCACTGCCCTATGCCCTGTGCAGATGCACCCTGGCCAGGCCACCCTGTCCGGCCTATACCCATGGTACCTTGCTCCTCATTATGCACATTTGCAGCCCAATACTGGCAACATTGCTGGCAGTGTGGACTGTGGAAGGTGTTTGCAGCCACCACACACTGGATATTAGACAGACAGCCACCCCCACACCTATGCCAGCATTGTGCTACTATAGAGGTGGTCAGCAGCCATACCCACTATACCAGTCATGGGCATAGTACAGGCATGGATATGGTACACAAGGCTGTTGGGGGGTCACTCCCCAGGGTGGTGAACACTGTCAGAGACCAGACCTGCAGCACACACTGCAGACATCACAAGGATTGTTATGGTGGAGCTCAATGAGCAAAATGTGCTTAACGTAGGAATTGATATCTGCCAGTTATCATAGGAAACGTTTGATAGCTCTGTACCATATACCCAGGTGTAGGGTGGCATTGCTAAGGTATGCAACTGCTAGTATTGGGAGATACAGGCAGGGCCCAATGTCTTGCCTCTCCAGGAGGCATTGGCCAATGGGGCCTGTGGGTGGGTGTGTGGCCCTGTTGGCTGCTGCTTTACGGCAGAGTTCCCCATCTCCAGTCCTGGTGTTCCAAACACTGTTCGGGTTTTCATGCTGTCCCTCATAAATATGCATGAGCTACATCTGCATACCATGGGGGTGGTGCATAGCTATGCAGCACAGGCATCTTTATTAGAGGCAGCATGAAACCGGAATGGTGTGGGGCCCCCCAGGACTGCATTTGCGGGACTCTGCTTTAGGTAATGTGCCTGTTTCTGGTGTCTGTGTTTGGTGTGGTAAAATATAGGCCATGCGTATGTTCTCTGCAATAAAGGAGTGTCTTTACTATCACTGTTTAGTGGTGGGTAAAACTATGGGGACTGGGTTGGCAGGAGCCCCAGCTGGGATTTGAACCTGTGACCCTCTGGTCTTACAGGCACTGGCTGTGTCTGTTGCACCACACTGTGGCCACAGAGACAGTGCAGTCCCTGGAGTTAGTTAAACCGGCCTGACGAGTCAGAAACCCTGCTCTGCAACAGGTTTACTGTGGCCTCATTTACCTTGTATGCAGACAAAGGTGCACATAAACCTCAGAAAAGACCTCAAAAAGGGGCACACACCCATAACCAAGCTGGGCAACAATGATATCATTGGGCAACATTACACAACACTCCCAGGACAGCTCCATTACAATGAAATGATCTTTGAAAGGGTCTGCGGAGCGTAGACCCTTCCACACATCATTTCTTTTTTATTTGGTGCTTTCCAGGGAGTGGTGTTCCTTGTTGCCCATTGCTATCACTGTTGCCCAGCTGAATTATGCTTTTTAAAATGTTTCTTGTGGTCATTTTTAACGTTTTATGTGAAATTTTGTTCTGTGCACATGTATCACACTGCTCACGTTTTGTGGGTTTCCCCGGGTTTTTCTGTACATTGCTGACGGAAATGGTTTCTCTTCCCTTTAAATGCCTTTAACGACAGGTTTTCATTCGCGTTGGAATTGAGCTCAGGAATTCAGTGCGTTAGTGTGAGGGGAGCCTCTCCCCGCCCACTCTCCGCCCATTGACCCCTTCTCTCTGCCCACTCTCCACCTTCTGCGCTGTTTTAACGCGCCGCGGGACTTTACGATCGTTAACTATGCTTAACGCGCGTAGTATTACGTTAACGGTCGTTAGCGCGTCGGTACGCGCGTTATACAGCACTTACGGTCGTTAGCGTCGTACAACGCGCGTTAGCCACGTTTATCGCACTTTAGTAAACATACCCCATAGTCTCAAAATGGGCCTGCACCTTAATGTAAAGAAGACAAAGATCATGACAACTGGCATAATCAACAGGTTCATCGTCGAAGGAGAAGAAATTGAAATTGTGAATAACTTTAACCTACTTGGATCAACTATCAATAAAGAAGCAACAAGCAGTCAAGAAATCAGACGACGCATTGCTCTTGGCAGAATGGCTATGAAAGACTTAGATAAGATTCTCAAGAGCAGAGATGTCTCTCTCCATACAAAAATTTGACTTGTTCAAGCCATGGTATTTTCAATAACATCATATGGATGTGAAAGCTGGACAGTGAAAAAGATAGACAGGAAGAAAATTGATGTCTTTGAATTATGGTGCTGGCGGCGAATATTGTGTATACCATGGACTGCCCGAAGAACAAACCAGTCGGTACTAGAGGAGATCAAACCTAAGCTTTCTTTAGAAGCTCAGATGACAAGACTTCGACTTTCATACTTTGGACACATCATGCGGAGAGAGAAATCATTAGAGAAAGACATCATGCTTGGCAAGATAGAAGGTCAACGCAAAAGAGGAAGGCCAGCAATGAGATGGATCGATACAATAACAGCAGCTACGGGTACCGGTCTGTCAACAATGAGCCGCCTGACTGAAGACCGAACACAATTTAGGATAGCTATCCAGAGGGTCGCCATGAGTCGACTCCGACTCGACGGCACTTAACAACAACAAGAACTAAACAGCACCTTAGGCTTTTCTACTTGAGGAGGAAGATTCATTTTATATCATTCATTGCAGATATTTCTTCAGACAGCCTTCAGTGTGTGCACAGTGGCTAAAATCAGGAGTGTTCCAAGCATGAGGAGGCCAATTCAGATCTGGGTGCCTCTGGCCGTCTGGATGGGTCAGATTTGCACCCGATTCTGATCCCTCTGGATTAGAAACAGTGCAGCCGGCCGTGCCCTATTGCTGGGCCTCTGTATGTGCAAGTTCTTCCCTGGCTAAATCCCCGGCAGACGCAGCAATGGTTTGTTCCCTGCCGCCGAACCCCCCCCCCCACCATTGGGCCAGCCAGGGTCGGGCTGAGGAAAATCCCTTGCACCCCCTTCACCTCTTTTTTTTGGGCCCAGATTCTTCTTTTGCCCCCATCGAGGGGGACTTATAACACCTCCGAGGTGGAATAAATCCCCAGTGCAGATCGCCGGCGCTGTACATCCAGGGTAGGGGTCATGCCTCTGTCCCCCCAAAGAGCTCCCCGTACATCTCTGCTGTACATGAGGGGAACGCTGTGGGTGGAGTCGGCGGCACCCTGGCGTTTAGCGGGGATATGCGTCCAACCCAGATGTATAGCCCCACTAAACGTGGGTCAGAATGTACCCCACATTACAGTAAGGTGGAAGGAACGAAGTCGAATTGGCTATGTAAAATGGAGTTGCCTGATGGGTGGAGTTCCTAAAGAGGGGTATAGGGAGGGTTAAGAGGGGAGAGGTAATGAGGAACCTCAGAACGAATGCACTTGGTGACTTGACCCTGGTGTAAGATTAGCCATGTGGCTGAATATTGAATGGATTGAAGGGGAGAGAGATGATGCAGGGATGACCAGCGAGGAGCAGGTTGCAGGAGGTGACTAAAGAGTGGATAAGTGTCATAGTGGTGTGCTCAGAAAGGAAGGGAGGAATTGTGCTGATGTTCTAGAGCAGGGCTGGGCAAGTCCGGTCCTGGAGAGCCGCAGACCAGTCAGGTTTTCATGATGTCCCTAATGAATATTCATGAGATCTATTTGCATCCACTGCCTTCCATTGTATGGAGATAGGCCATGAATATTCATTAGGGACATCATGAAAACCTGACTGCTCTGCGGCTCTCCAGGACCGGACTTGCCCACCCCTGTTTTAGAGAAACAAATGACAGAGCTCTCTGTAGGATGTGTGCAAAGAAAGAGAGCAGAGTCAAAGAAAACTCCAAGGTTGTGAGCTGAGGAAACAGGAAGAACGTTACACTGAAAGAGGAAAGTGACATAACAGTTTGTCCACAAGAAATAATAGTGGACATCAACCTGCCCAGTCACTTTTCCCAGTATCGTGTCAAAACTCATTTCAAGGTCTGGCTGCACTGGAAAACAATTTACTTTCAATAGGCTGACCAGATAGGAAGGGAGGCAGATTTGCATCATATTCCATATATTTGCATATTAAATTATATAAGATTGTATTTAAATTTTTATAAATCAAGTAATTTTATAATGTGTGTGCCTAGTTAATTTGGTCTTTCTTTGGGTGGGGTGAGGGATAAAGAATTTTAGTGATCACTGCCGAGAAGGGAGGCAGATCTCAGAATAGTGGGAGAGAGGGGATCACATTAGAGGGAAATGGACAAGGGGTTTAAGGCAGAAGAGGTAGGGGGTGAAGGAGAAGACGATAGGGAGATCATAGAACAAAGCAATAAGGGTGGAGAAAGATGGGATTCTGAATCCAGGAGAGGGTTAATATCCTCATATCCCATTACACCTCTGATCCCGTAAATCACTCTCGACCATGCCACACACTACTCCTGTACCCCTCTTATTTCTCACTTTTACCCTACACAACCCAAAACTCCCCCCTGCACACACTCCAGCTTTCCACCCATGACTCCTTATTCACAGGGCCAGTCCATGAGCACCCAACACCCTAGGTAAATCTGTAGCCTTTGCTGCCGCCGCCGTGCCCCCCCCCCCTCATGTCCAGCATCAGCCATTGCTTCTCCTGTCCCCCCAGTCCTGCTGTACTAAAGCAGTGCTGCTGGTCCCTTTCAGCACAGGCCCATGTTCAAGCGCTACAGAGTCCCACACTTCTGCAATGCAGACTTCCTTTGGAGAGGAGGGGGTGAGATGTGGTGAGCGCAGCAGGAATTTGCTGCTCTCCTACTGTTCAACCCATGCTGCCGCCCCTGGTGAATGCTTAGTGACAGGACTGGCCCTGCTTGTAGTCCATCACTCTCTTACCCCACCACATGCTTGTTCTCCTTTGTGGTCCTATTTTACGGCCCTGATCATGCCAGTAAAATCACAGTGGTGGAGCCAGGACTGAGGCAATGTGTCAGCAGTGCTGCTTCTTTTTCCTACCCCATAGCAAAACAGCAGCAGTGTCCTTGGTCCGATTCTTTTTAACATCTTTGTTAGTGATATAGGGTAAGGTTTGCCTCTTTGCAGATGATACCAAAATCTGCAATACAGTAGACACCCAGGAAGGTGTAGATAACATGAGGAGGGATCTAGCTAAGCTTGAAGAATGGTTTAGAATTTGGCAGCTGGGATTTAATGTTAAAAAATGTAAGGTCATGCATTTGGGCTGCAGCAATCCAAGGGAGCAATACAGTATAGGAGGTGAAGTACTTTTGTCCACTAAAGAACAGCGGGACCTAGGCGTGGTTGTGTCTGATGATCTTAAAGTAGCTAAACAGGTAGAAAAGGCGACAGCAAAAGCTAGAAGGATGCTTGGGTGCATACGGAGAGGAATGGCTAGCAGAAAAAAGGAGGTGATAATGCCTCTGTATAAGTCTTTGGTGTGACCTCATTTGGAGTATAGTGTGCAATTCTGGAGACTGCACCTTCAAAAGGATGTGAACAGGATGGAGTCAGTGCAGAGGGTGGCTACTAAAATGATTAGTGGGCTTCATTATAAAGCATATGAGGAGAGACTTAAGGATCTTAATATGTACACCTTAGAGGAAAGGCGGGATAGAGGTGATATGATTGAGATGCTTAAATACCTCCGTGGCATAAATGTTCAGGGAGAGAGCCTCTTTCAATTGAAAGCAAGTTCTGCTACGAGAGGACATGGGATGAGGGTGAAGGGAGATAGATTCAGGAGTGATGTGCGGAAATATTTCTTTACGGAAAGAGTCGTGGATCCATGGAATAGTCTCCCAGTGGAGGTGGTGGAGATGAGGACAGTAACTGAATTAAAAAAAGCATGGGACCAACACAGAGGATCTCTAAAGGTAAAAAGTGGACTGTTGTAGTTGTTGATATGGAAGGACAGACTAGATAGGCCATGTGGTCTTTTTCTGTCATCATGTTTCTATGTTTCTTGGTGTCACATGTTTCTCCTGTGCAGTCTAAACCCATTGTGTCCAGATTATGAAGCCATCAGCACTATTGCAGCTTAAAGTGCATCATAACAGATCTGGTCAGCACGAGGTGTTACAGTGCTACAGTCCTCCTCCTGCTAACAAATCAAGATGAGCCAGTTTAGGGTGGGAAGGAAGACATGGAGAGGAACTGCCGCTTCTGATTGCACAACCGTTTCTGTCAAGAAATCACTTGTTTCACTTTAGATACTAGTTTAAGAATACTAGCTAATTTTGGCTCTAATGACACTTTCAAAACAAGACTGCAAACTTAATTGAGGTTAAGCAATGATAAAAACTGACCCCAGAATGCTTTCAGCAGATAGGAAGAAACATCACGATCAATGGTGTCCTTAACCAGAATTACATCTTCATCCCACCCATCGTTAACATGCTGTGATCTAGCAATAGCTGTGAGGGATGGACAGTTCAGTTTATTTCCTAGCAAGTGAACTGTGAGGCTCGGGGAAGTCCCAAAATCCAAAACTTGCATAGATCTCCTTGAAGGAGTCTCCCTCTTCCAGTCACAAAGGAGTTTATGGGGTCATGTGGTGCAGAAAAATTTCAGCTGCCTCTTCTTCACTTTGGCTTTATGATGCCTACAACAAAGACTCAATTTCTACAGGACGTAGACACTCTTGTGTTCAGTGTTGGAGGCCATACCTTACAAAGGATATAAAAAGACTTGAAATGGTTCAGAGGAAGGCAACCAAGATAATATTGGGTCTGTGCCAGAAGATGTATGAGAAAAGACATGAAGACCTAAATATGCATACCCTAGAGAGATAGGGGGGATATGATACAGACCTCCTCTAAATACATAAAGGGTATTAATGAACAAAGAAACCATTTTCAAAGATGGGGAAGCTGTAGAACTAGAGGACATGAAATGTTGCTTCTAAGTTTATTTACCTCCTCGCAGCTTCATCAGGAAATTATTTTTCATGGAAAAGGTGGTGGATGCTTGGAATGCCCTCGCAAAGGAAGTGGTGGGAGCGAAAACAGCGACACAATTCAAAAAGGCATGGGACCAACACGGAGGATCACTACATAACAAGAGATTGGAATCAAAGCAAACATACTGTAAATAACTTCATAAACAATGGCAGGTACAACCTTAGCAAAGGCATAGAGGAGGAGTAACCTGCACAGGGCGGCAGGTGCAACTCTACAAGTAGTCACCTTATGGGGGAGACTAGATGGACCATGTTGGTCTTCATCTGCCATCATTTACTATGTTATGTAATCCTAATATATAATAACTTACAGTGCTTCCTTTCCAAGTCTTGATGCACTCGGAATGGGCTTACCCTTTTGGGCATATGTTTGCAGCTATGGCCCTTGACTTTCTCAGTTTTAAAGGTGCACCTCAATGATGCCGCCAGGGGACATGACTGCCGATGCAGCATGTCTCCTCTACCAGCAGATTAGGCAGTGGTTCCTAAACCTGGGGTCACGGAAACATGATCATTTCTCCTGTCTGGACTTTCACTGTGACTTGTGCTAAGTAATGGCAACCATCGGTCAGCATGTGGCCTGTGAGCCAGTTGCCCTCTCCTGGATAAGATTCCTGTTAGGCTGGAAACCCATGCTGAGTACTGGGGTCTGTAAGCACCCACTGACACAAGGGACCCTGTGCTGACTGCTGCCGCCGCCTTCCTGCTTTTAGATAAGTGACAAGAGGGGGAAGGAGCCCTGCTTTTTTGATGTCATCGTTTTCCGGGGGTCATGTGGCTTTTCAGTTGTTAAAATGGAGTCATAAGGGATACAGATTTGAAAAGCACTGAGATAAGGTCTCGGTGGACACCAAGGTACATGTAGGGCTAGCTCCAATCTTCTCCATGGGTCTCATGGATGTATTCTCTCTAAGCTGCAGATTTACTAATGAAAATGTTGCTTTTTTTTTTTTTTTGTAATGCAGTTTTCTCCATCATGATAACTAGTTTCACTAGCTTATCCAAACTTTTATTATCTAATCTATATGGATCTGAATTTAAAGCCTCTTATTTATTTATTTAACATTTCTTATATACTGCCTTTCATGATATCAAGGCGGTTTACATTGAACAAACTGGAATTACATTGAACAGGGCATTATAACTCAGAGATAACTATTTTACAGGGAACATGGGCAATGGAGGGTTAAATGGCTTGCCTAAGACCACAGGGAGCACCTGTGGGACTAGAAACCCCAGTCCTTCCAGCCCAAGGTTGCTGTCTTCTAGTGGGATTTGAACCCCTGACCTTTCGGCCTGAGGTAACTTGCCACAACCACTAGGCCACTCCTCTCTGGGGCTCTTTATCAATGGGCTGGTTTTCATATCCTTTTGAGAGTAAACCTAAATCAAAAAATGGTCAGAGCAAACAATAGCTGAACTGTCAGCTTTACTACACTGCAGTTTGTCACTTAGAAACACAAAAACGAAATCCAGCCACATGTGGAAGAATATTACACAAATGAACTAAACCAATCCTTTTTGATATTCTCTAGAAAATCAGATGATCCATATTATAGAAGATTCAAATGAAAATGAAAGTAAGATAAAATGATTAGCTTCTTAGAGATGTGTCAATTCAGAAATAAAATCAGCCACATCAAATACAATTGATTTAGCATTTTGCCATGACTTCCCAAGCCTGTCCTAGGGAGCCAACAAGCCAGCTGAGTTTCAAGGATATCCACAATGAATATTCATGAGAGAAATTACACTAACAATCAGTTTCTCACTCAATTTATAATTTTTGCTTCAACTCCTAGACTGGCTAATTTTCTTACTATTTTCCATGTTTTCCCAGCCTATGCTAATTTGCCTCATGAACACTTACTGTGGATATCCTGAAATTCCAAGGGGTAGGTTTACTAAACCGTCATAATGTGCGCCCGGCGATAGTGTGCAGGCTGCCATAAAAGGAGTGGGCGTTTCAGTCTTAAAGTAGCAAAACGGGATTATCGCATGAACGCGTGCTGCTGCGCACATTAACGGGCTAAGCGCCGCTAAGCGTGTTAACGCACGGTAATCTTAAGTAGGCGCCCAGACATGCAAACACAGAAACAGAGGTGTAGTACAATGGTTAATACACTGACTGATGATACAGGAGTCATGAGTTCAATCCCCCAGTGTGCCTAATACATAAGGCTGGCTGAGGCATCAGCTTTGATATGTAAGTATTGTTTCCTGAGGCATTTTATGTGTATTTTAATTATTGCTGCCAGCAAACACACCCTCACATGCTGTAACCTAAGGTGCCGCAGAAGGCACCCTATAAGGCACTCCATAGGGCACAATATAAAGTGCACTGTCCGCCACGGCACCCTATAAGGCGTTCCATAGGACACCTTAAAAGGCACCTTATACGGACTGTAACCATAAGGTGCCTCAGAAGGCGCTTTATAGGGTGCCCTATAAGGTGCCTTATAGGGCGCCTTCTGAGGCACCTTATGGTTACAGTACCCTGAGGGTGTTTTGTTGGCAGCACTAATGTACATTAAAAAAAGACAATGCTTTGGACAGCCCTATCAAATAACCCCACTGTGGGTTTAAACCTATGACCTCTGGCTCCACAAGCAGTGAAGTAACCAGTGAGCCACAGCTCCATAGCTGCTAGCAAACCCCTGGCTGGCTGCAGAAGGACTGCACGTCACCACACAGTCTGCTGTGGTCACCAGGATAGGGTTAACCCACCCATACCCATGATGCACTGCACATGCAAATCAGCAGTCTACAGATGATCACAAGATGGGGTATGCACCCCCACAGCACCTCAGCCTGGTAGGGGGAACTGACCGTGTGTGGTACTGGCACAGAGTAGCTACACACCGTCACATTGTGCAGGTACTGCACTCACCCTGAGGGTGAGGTGGGGCGCCCAGCACCAGGTCCCCAGCAGTGCTAATGTGTGAGATAGGTAGTTTCTGAAGACACAGCTTGGATATATCTGTATTTCTCAGTCAGGTTTAGCCTTTATGGATCCATAGGAGGATTATATACCACCACCCTCCCCCTCCTCTGGGGTTGAGGGTGGTAAATAGGGTCTCCCACCAACAGATCCACATTCTACCTCCCAGCAATGGTGGCAGTAGAGGGGACCATCAACCCCAGTCCTGCTGGGGAACAGACACCCTTCAGGGCAGTCAATGCAGCTCTGTACACATCCATAAAGCAATAGCAGACAGACATTAGGCCTGGATATGTTAAGCTGCACCCCACCACTATCTGATATTCTCCTGCAGCAAGCCTTCAGCCGCTGCAGTCTGCAAGGTGTTCCATCAAGACACATACCAGCTGCAGACAGTCTGCTAGCTAGTCCATCGTGCATGTTCCTGGTGGAAATGCGTGCACCCAGAACTGGGATGTCAGCATACACACCAAGCAGATAAGTCAGTGACTGGGCCCCAAAAGGGAACCCATAAATATCACATGAGAGAAATACTATATAGCACTATGGGGGAACCTAGCCATGCCGTGGTCACTGCTCAGTCAGGGTGAGAGTGATCTCCCAGCAGAACATGCTGTGGCCACCCTGTCTGTGCAGGTGGTGGCCGGGCACTACAATGTCCCAGCCAGTGCCCTGTGCAGATGCATCCTGGCCAGGCCACCCTATCCAGGCTATTCCCACAGTACCTTGCTCCTCATTATGCACATTGGCAGGCCAATACTGGCAACAGTGTGGGCTGTGGAGGGTGTTTGCAGCCACCACACACTGGATAGACAGACACACACTCCCACACCTATGCCAGCATTGTGCTACTATAGAGGTGTTTAGCAGCCCTGGCCACCACACCAGTCCTGGGCACAGTGCAGGCATGGATATGGTACGCAATACTGTTGGGGGTCACTCCCCAGGGTCGTAAACACTGTCAGACACCAGACCTGAAGCACACTCCACAGACATCAGAAAGGTTGCTATGATGGAGCTCAATCATCAAACTGTGCTTAACGTAGGAATTGCTATCTGCCAGTAATCATAGCAACCTTTTGATAGCTGTGTACCGTATTCCCAGGTGTAGGGTGGCATTGCTAAGGTATGCAAGTGCTAGTATTGGAAGATGCACGCAGGGCCCAATGTCCTGCCTCTCCAGGAGGCATTGGCTCATGGAGGGTGTGGGTGTGTCTGCCCCTGTTGGCTGCTGCTTTACGGCAGAGGTTCCCAACTCCAGTCCTGGTGTGCCAAACACTGTTTGGGTTTTCATGCTGTCCCTCATGAATATGCATGAGATACATCTGCATACCATGGGGGTGGTGCATAGATATGCAGCACAGGCATCTTTATTAGAGGCAGCATGGAACCTGAATGGTGTTTGGACCTCCAGGACTGCATTTGGGAGACTCTGCTCTAGGTAATGCGCCTGTTTATGGTGTCTGTGCTCTGTAGGGTAAAATGTAGGTGTTTTGGGCATGTTTACGTCATCTGCAATAAAGGTTCTGTCTGTATTAGCATGTTTTAGTAGTGGGTTGGCAGGAACCACAGCTGGGACTTGAACCTGTGACCTTCTGCTCCTGAACACACTGGCTGTGTGCCCTGCACCACTGTGTTGCCACAGAGACAATGCATTCCCTGGAGATACCATGACTGTTTGTCAGACAGAGCCTGTCTGTTGCAGTGCACGGCCCCCACCTAAACAGGGCTGGGCCATGGTCTGCTGTGGGCCGCAGCCACTGTCCCCTCCACCACCAGTACCCCTCTGTCACCATGCTGACATGCCCTTCTGCTGGTGGTGCGCAGTCTCAGGCCATCCAGTGTGTGGGTAGGTGGCTGCCTATGGTGCGGGTTCTGGGGTAGGGGTGCCTGCATAGATGTCCACACTTCCCCCCCCCCCCCAGCACCGCCTGCAAATGTTCTGTACCCTTGGGGGTACCTGCTGGGTACTATCCCCTGTGACACTGTGGGTAACACACTTGTGCCCGTGTTGGGCCCTCATCAGTTGCTGTCTGGCTGCTCTACTGTTTCAGCATTCGTATGGGCCACCTAGGCATCACCTTAGTCTGCACTGTGGCCCAGCTGCCCCACAGCATGTGCCACCTGCAGCCCTCTGTGTCCCCTTTTCCAGCATCTGTCCAGTTGCCCGTTCCGACATGCCCACCCTGCTGTTGCGGGTCATGTGCATGCCATAGGAAACCTGTCCAGTAACAAGGGAAAGCCCTGATCAGCGTTATTTCACTGTGGGATCATTCACCTTGTATGGGGACAGAGCATAGCCCCTTCCAAAATTGATATCTTTTTTTGGGAGCTTTCTCGGTAGTGTTTTTTGATGTTTCCCATTGATATCACTATTGCCCAGCTAGGTTACGTTTTTTTTCCAGTTTGTTCAGGTCATTTTCAATGTTTATCTGCCCTTTTTGTTCTGTGCACATGTATCACACTTATCACCTTTTGTAGGTTTCCCTGGCTTTGCTGTACATTGCTGACGGAAATGGTTTCTCTTCCCTTTAAATCTACTCTAACGCCAGGGTTTCACTGGCATTAGTTTTCAGCCCCCAAATCCACAGCGTTAGTGTGCAGAGAGCCTCTTCCCTCCCATTCTCCACCCATTGACCCCCTTCTTTCCGACCCTGGGGAGCCTTCCTCCGCCCTCAGGGAGCCTTTACTCCGCCTTCAGCGCTCGTTTGCGCTGCTGAGCACGTTAGCGCGCGATAAGGTACCTTATCGCGTGCTAACGTGTCAGAGCACACATTAATACGGTTTAGTAAACATACCCCCAAATGTTTATGGGGGGGACTCCCAGGGTACGTTTCAGAAGCTCTGCATTAGACAGAGCACAGTATAGCCTATGCATTTGCAGTAGATCATTTCCCTTCACATTTTGTAACACATTCAGTGCCTGAAACCTGCCTCCTAAATACATTCAAAATTGCAGAACCTACACAGATCTAAGCCAAAAAACAACAAAACAAAAAAGTAAGCCAAATCATAACCCTAAAGACTTAAAGGGACTTCAAACAGTAGGAACTATAAATAAGCTAAACAGGCCCTCCAGTATAACAGCCCTTAGGAACACTACTAGATATGCTCCGAAAGCATCATAGGCCCATTTAGTCATATAATTTTATGTTAGTATTCTAAATGCCTGTGGAAAAAACCTCAAAAATCTGTGAATCTTAAAAAACTACAGCAAAAAAACTAGTAAATGTCAAAGGCAAATTTCAGCAATATCAAACAAAATATTGTGTTTTGATAAGAGAAAAAGCACTTATCTTGACTTTAAGGTTATTATCGAGCTTATTTTTGTTTTGGTAAAACCTGCCTCCAGCATCCTATAGACCACGTAAATATTTATTTACTGAACAGGTTTTTCATAACGCCTTTAAGCCAAGGTGGTTTATATGGAACAACAAACATAAATATTTTGTGATTAGAAATAACTAAGGGAAGCAAACTCGGAGATAACAAAACAACTATTTATAGGTGTTCACAGAGTGTGGTTGGTGTTATGATGCATGTAGTTAAGTGATATCATTTGGATAATAGCCACTCCTCCACGCTGCCCACATAACTCAGAATGACGGTAAACCACATAAGCTGGTAGGCAAAGTTGCATCCTTACCGCCATGGTCCCAATAATCACATCAATAATGTTTTGTAAATTCAACATTTAGTAAAACAATTTGTATTTTAGTGGTATCCAGTCAGAAAAAAAAGGTCACAGATTTTACAACTTTGCCCCAGATTACATCGATTGGGGTCTATAAATCTACCTTCCCTTCTGAGTAACAATGATATGGGCAACAATTGGGGGCAGTGTAAAGCAAAATCTTAAGAGTGATCTCAGTAGAGTTTTCATTAAAACCTTGAGAACCAAAGAGCACATACTAGTATATTTCAAGTTCCTTCACTCTGGAACTCTCTGCCCCAGGATACATGCTCGGAGAGTTTCTATAAAAAGACCTGGCTATTTCAAAATTCATATGCCGAAGATCTTTGATTTTCGGTATTTGTTATAAAAAGATTTTATTATTTCATTTTAGAGTTTTTCCTAATGTAGCCAGAAATTGTTATATGGTGCTATCGTGCTACTCCACTTCCTTTATTCGAATATTTGAGAAATTAGTTTTGTTGTTTCATTGTCCACATAGCTCCTTGCCATTAAGACATTGATCACACTGAATTGTAAACAGTTATGAAGCCTATTTTGTGGAGATGGCAGTATACCAAATAATTATTAAATAAATGACTTTCAGTGGAAGATCACACCACTATCCACAAGGCACAGCTTCATCTTTGGCAGTTAATGAAATTGAACATGTTCAAAAATCGAGCTTCCCCCTTCCTCCATCTCTGTGGATAACACTCTTTTATTCAGTTTCCTCAGCCCGCAATCTTTTGGTCATCTTTGTCTCCTCCCTTTCTTCTCGATATTTACCCGACAGCTAAAACCTGTCGTTTCTTTCTCTACATCAGCAAAATTCACCCCTTCCTTTCTGAACACACTACTAAGACACTTATCCACTCTCTAGTCACCTCCCATCTTGACTATTGCAACCTCCTCCTTGCTGGTCTCCTCCTGAATCATCTCTCTCCCCTTCAATTTGTTCAAAACTCAGCTGCATGGCTAATCTTCTACCAGCCCCGATATGCTCATATAACCTCTGCTCAAGTCACTTCATAGGCTTCCCTTCCATTTCAAACGTCTTCTTCTGACCTATAAATGCATTACTTCTGCTGCTCCTCACTACTTTTCCTCTCTCATCTCTCCCTACACCCCTCCTCAAACTGGTGGATTACTTTTCTCTGTCCCCTTTTCTTCCACCACCAGACTTCAATCTTTTCACCTGGCTGCTCCTTATGTCTGGAACAAACTACCTGAGTCTGTACATCAGCCTTCATCTCTGCCCCTTTTCAAATCCATGCTAAAGACTCACCTCTTTAAGGCTGCTTTTGGATCCTGATCCGCTTAGTCTATGTGTCTCCTTACCTTTCCCTAATTGTATCCCTGTCATCAGCTGTTGTATTGTCTGTCTTAACTAGATATTAAATTAGTTGAAAAGCATAGTTACTGTAATAGGTGTTCTCAGAGGACAACAGGAATCACTCACATATGGGTGATGATGCCAACAGAGCCTGCATGAATCCAGTCCCCAGCTTTCACAGAAAGCCTTTGGGAGTTAAACCATGCATGCACGGTCACCTTCCCACCCAAGGGTGCCATTTTACCTCAGTATAATATAGTTTAATGAAGCATGAAAAAATAAAACACACAACTCCACGGGGAGGAGGGAGGGTTGTGAGGACTGCTATCACCAGAGAACACCTATTACAGGTAACTATGCTTTCTCTTGGAACAAGCAGGAAGTCAGTCCTCACATGGAATTCCCAAGCTAAAGGCTACCGAAAAACCTGTAGAACCACCGGCAACCCAAAAAAGAGCAGCAGGGAGCGCTGGTTGGCTGGACATCAGCACAGCAGCGGCAGCAGAGCAACATCAAAGATGCAATCTCCTCACTGGTAGCCTGAACACAAAGGGCTTAAGGGAAGGGGTTGTACTATTTCCCAAAGAGGTGGTGAAGTACTGCCTGGCTGAAGGCACTATTACGCCATGAGCTCTCCTCCAAGCAGTAGTGCAAAGGTATGCATAGAGGACCAGGTGACGGCCCGGCAGATGTCCAGTAAGAGCACCAAGTGCAGATTGGCTGGTCCGAGCCCCTGCAACCCCAGGGCTCCAACCGAGCAAGGGCACTTGATGACAAGTTGCTGATGCAAGTTCAGAGGGCAGGAATTCCACCCTCTGCCACTCCCGAGGCAGACCTCGACCCAAACAGCTCTCTCTACCGATTTTGGCAATCCTGCTGGGTCTTCGCTGACATTAGTTGGCAGAGCAGGCAGGTAGATACGTCATGGTCCAGAGGCATCTAATACAACAGCTGTGGCGGTCCATATCAGACATAGTGCGGGGGCACTTGCCACATTGCTTGAAACCACTGATCGAGGCCATAGCGGGACAGACGGCACCTGTGAGGTCAAACTCAAATGTCTCAATTAGCTAGGCTACGAGCAAAGACCTGTGCACCAGAAAAAAAAAATAGAGGGACCCAAGAAAAACATGACACCAAGGTGGTGGATTCAGGAAGCGGGAAGGTGATCGGAACCAATCCTGGCAAAAAGCACATAGAAAAATAGGTGAAAATAATAGACTTTAACCGGGGGGGGGGAGGTGGGATGACAGCACTTCTGCAGGGCTCCACGGAAAAAAGAAGACTGAGGTAAGCAACCATTTAAGCTTCGCGCCGGCAGGCGCGCCTGCACCTGAGGGCCTCGCCAGAGGGCCCTTTGGCGTGGCCCTTAGGCGGTGGCACTCCAGCAATCCACAAACGAAGCCACAACTCACACCCGGACCAGAGCTGCCTACCAATACCAAGAAAAGGCAAGTCCTTTGCAGCTAGCTGTTTTGAAAAATCAGCCTTTACCTTGACTATTAACCAGCAGTCACCTACTCTGTTAGCGGTATCCTGAAGTTGTTTTCATAAGTTCTACTAGCCAGAATACCTCTGTACCATTGTCTCTATTGATAACATTTTGCATTCTCTGTACTGTTTTCCTGCAATTAACTTACTGTCTATCAGTAATTAGAATTTTAATGTACTACTGCTATTACCACCTTGCATTCACAGTACTGCTGAAATTATTCTCTCCCGATTGCTAATACTGCATCGCACGCACTGTCGTCAGCATTCCCACCATTATCCTTCTTATTACTAGCAACCTAATTATACCTACACTGTATCTTGGTTTGTCTATACTGCTGTCAATAGAGAATGTACAAAGTTCTGCTCTTATTCATGACCTTCCTTACCCTTGGTCTCCCTTACACCTCAAATGCTTTCAACCATGATACATATTATATACCAATCCTACGCACATATGGAAGGAGATAGTCCGAATTCCCTCACCACACTACGGCAAAAAATAACTTTACATCCCACTCCCATTTACTTAGCATTCCTCTCCAAACCATCCAAAGGATACAAGACGAGAAGCAACATCACCAATGCCTACTGAAATGTGCACTGATAAATGCCAGATCAGTACGATCAAAATGGCCCGCAGCCATTGACCTGATATCCCAATATAATCTCGACATCCTGATGATCACGGAGACATGGCTATCCGATTGTGACAACGTCCTCCTGAATCAGATGCTGCCACCAGGATTTGTGCTATTCACATCCCACAGATCCAGTCAGAAAGGAAGCGGGACCCTCATCCTTGCCAAAGCTGATTTACACTTCAAGATGTGCAACTCCTTTAGCTCAACCCATCTGGACTCCCTCACTATATCTAATGAGCTCTGCACAATCAACCTTTTCTATCGGGCACCCTCCCCCTCACCAGATGACCTCCCAACAATAATTGAGCATGCATGTACCACATCCACCTCACGCTCACCAAGTTGGTTAATTGGTGACTTCAACCTCCCATCTCTTCAAGACAGCCACTCAGCAGCATTCCTTGACGCCCTGGAGGACCTAGGTTACAAACAACATGTCGATTCCCCCACCCACACTAAGGGTGGCAAACTAGACCTCATCTTCGCACCTCTCTCCAACGCCACAGTACCCCTAACTCTCGCACTGTCTGTAACACCAGTGCCCTGGTCGGACCACAGCCTACTCAGTTTCAATATACCCATTAATACATCCCGCAAGAGCCGAAAGTCTTCTAACACATCTGGAACACACACAGCCCGCTTCTGACCACTCAACCAGAGCGTAGTCCTAGAGAATCTCCGACCACTCATGGCCAACACAACCATTGAATTAGATGATCTCATATCCAAATGGGACGAGAACCTGAGAGCTGCCTCCTGTCCATCACTCACCGAAAAGAGAATTAGAAAACGTGAACATACTCCATGGTTCTCTACAGACCTTCGTACCTCTCTCCACCATCTACGCAAACTTGAGCGACAGTGGCGACGAACTCACTCCCCTGAGGCGCTGACAGCATACAACTCATACCTATCTACCCACCGAGCGAAGATAACACAGAGCAGGAAAACTTACCACACAAACTTATTAAAACGCTCCATCAATAAACCACATGCACTGTTCAGTATAGTAAAATCCATAACAGGTGAACCGTTTCTGCCCAACCCCCTATGCCTCAGCCGCAGGACTACGCAAACTACCTGCAATCAAAGATGATTAAAACCAACACAAACATAAATGTCAATAATGCTTCCACTTCACCTAAGGCATCCCATGTAATGCCACTACACAACTTCTCTACTGTATCAAATAGAGAGATTGTGAACATTATTGCCTCTATCAATCCCAGCACAGCTCCTAATGACCCCTGCCCAGCCAGCTGGATCAAGGACCTGCGACATGACCTCAGTCAAATATTGAGCAAAATACTGAACTAGTCCTTCTCAACAGGTTCATTCCCGCAGAGTCTGAAACACACTTCCATCAGGCCCCTACTGAAGAACAGCAGGCTTGACCCATCCAAGGTTGAATCCTTCAGACCTATCTCGAGCATCCCACAGCTTGCAAAAATCATTGAGAAAGCCGCCCAACAACAAATCCAGCATCATATCGACACTGAAGCACCACTAGATCCATCTCAACACGGCTTCAGGGAAGCACATGGAGTCGACACAGTCCTTACAACCCTATTCAATGTTTTGGTAACAGGAATAAATAACATACACCAGGGATTTGTCCTCATCTTCCTGGACATCTCCGCCACCTTCGACTCTGTGAGTCATGACATACTCCTACAACGCTTGAAAGATAAGGGGATTCAAAGCACAGCACTTGAATGGTGTAAATCCTACCTATCTAACAGGTGGCAACAAGTAAAAACAGGCCTCGCATCCTCAGAACCATTCCTGCAATCACAGGGAGTACCCCAAGGATCGTCCTTATCGGTTACTGATGTTCAATATCTACATGCAGCCGATATGTGACTTGATCAGATCCTTTAACGTACAATGCCTCGCTTACGCAGATGACATCCTCCTATACATGCCGTTCGCAATTGACCATCCAGTATTCTCACCAATAATCAACTGCTTTGAAGCTGTAGCCGAATGGTTGCTATCACAAAACCTTCGGATTAACCATAGCAAAACTGACGTTCTTTTTGTCACGAGGAACCGTAAGTTCATACCTCCCCCATCACTACTCGTCAACAACGTAGAGTTGAAATCAAAAGCTACAATCCGTTATCTCGGCATCACATTGGACCAGCACCTGGATATGACAACACATGTGAAGAACGTCACAAAGACCATATATCATAAGATCAAAACGTTACGTCACCTCCGCCCCCTACTAGATCCCACCGACTTCCGAACAACCTTCCAGGCATTAGTCCTCCCACACCTGGATTTTGCCAACATCATCCTCCATGGTCTCCCTCAATCAACTTTAAATCCGCTCCGCCTAGCTATGAATACAGCTGCTAGAGTCCTCTCCGGCTCGTCAAGATCTGACCATATAACACCCATCATGAAAGATCTGCACTGGTTACCTTTACATGCCAGACTCCAGTATAAGTCTTTAGTCCTTACCTTCAAGGCCCTAAATAACCACCCCCCTACGCCAATCAGCAAGCTTATTCACGCCACCCTGGAAAATAGAAAAAGGAGACCCACTTCAATGAACACCTTAATAGTCCCTAAAATGATAACGAAGTGCACTAAGGCCACCTCCAACAGGGCCTTCTCCTTATTTGCTCCTTTAAACTGGAATGCGCTTCCCCACGAAATCCGTGCTATCAAAAGCCTAATCCTATTCAGAAAAGCATTGAAATACCATTTGTTCACAAAATGCTACCCAGAAGACAACCTAGACATTAGCAAAACTAGCACCTCAATACAACCAGAAAAGGGCTAGTTGGTCAACCTTCTCTCTAGTCCTTTAGCGAACCACCCGAAAAGCACATGCAATATCCAAACGAGTTTATAATATTGTATATAGCATTAAGTTAACCTGTACATAGTTCTCCCGGTTGTCCCTTGTTGAATTTCCCCGTTCATTGTAAACTCAATGTTACTTGTATGCATTGTAGTGTGTTCTTATTCAATGTACACCGCACTGATTGTAATAGCGCGGTATAAAAGAAATGTTAAATAAATAAATAAGATGGCACTCTTGGGCCGGAAGGTGACCACGCATGCGCAGTATAACTCCCAAAGGCTTTATGCAAAAGCTGGGGCATGGATCCGTGCTGACCACTGTTCCCTTTAAGCTGTGCGCGTGAGCGCACATACTTTACAACAGAGTGCACAAAAATTATGGTTCTGATTTTGATAGAAAACAACACAGATGTCTTAAAATTTAAAAGTTGTGATTGTAATTACTAGAAATTTTCTGCTTCATTTAGTAATTGTCTATTTTCATTTAATTTGATTACAATCAATGTGGTGTACATACTGTATTCTGACGTGTAGTCAAATTTTAAAGTATATAACTCCGAGTGTCGTTATGTGGCGCACAAAAATTTAACCTTCCTTCAAAAGCTGCACAGCTGATATTTCATGCGCGCACAGCCTACAGAAAATTAGAGGGAACATTGGTGCTGACATCACCCATATGTGAGGACTGACTTCCTGTTTGTTCCCAGAGAATTCTGATTTTCCGAACTTACTCCCCTCTTCTTTAGAAAACACATTTTTCACTAATGCTGAATATGAATGCGTAGCTTACAGGTGCTGCGAGTGAAATGAGGCATGAGAAAAAAATGTCACAAACCAAACCACAACTTTATTTGTTCTCTAACCAAGCAACAAACATAAAAGGAACGTTTCTGTAGTTAGAAGAGCTCTGTCAGTGAGAGCACAGGGATCAGTCCTGGATGTGACAGCACACACAGCCTGTGCATGATGGCAATCAAAGCTGCATGATGGCTGGATTCCTTTGCTGTAGGATTAGATACACTGCCTCACTTTTACATTACACCTTCATTTGGAAGCAAATGAAAAAGGGGTAGCCGTCTCCTAGTTATGAAATGTTACTGCAGAGAAAGAAGCAGGAACAAATGACGATATCTGTACAGGACATACAAAAGTCTAACTTTCAACAAAACAGGGGAGAAGCTCCCTGACTTTATTCTTCCAGCTTCCCCAGGAAGCGCAGATTTAGGATCTTCAGAAGTTCATCTTGCTCCATCCGTACAATGCCATCCTCACCATCGATGCTCAAGAGGATGCCAGTGGCTTCTCTATCCTCCCCTAAAATCACCTTTACCTGGACGGAAAAAAAAAAAGGAGGACAGTTCATAGGACATAGATCACTGCCAGGAAAGCAATGGGAAAAGCAGTATAGCTAGGTATAAAAGAAAAAAGGTTTAAGAAGTTTGTGGAGGAAAGGTTCATACACCATCATTAACCAAGCAGACATGGGAAAGCCACTGCCTAACCATGTATCTGCTCTTTGGGATCCTGCTAGGTACTCTTAAACAATAATCGAGATAGCTCATGGACAGTGACTGACTGTGGCAGAAGTATAGACTACAGCAGTAATACAGGATGTCTCAGGACCCGTGACACTAACTGAAATACTAGCAGGACACACTCACCTTATCGTTTTTAGTTGGTGTAACAGGCTCCAGGTGCTCACTGGAAATGCTGACAACCTTCTCACTATCCTGCAGGAAGACTGAGCACATACCACCCTGAAAAGAGAGACAGAGAGAGAGAGAGCAAGTAGGATAAAGAGTGGGGCAACACCATGTGCTATGCTCCTGATTGATACACTGTAGGGTATACAGGAGGGGGACCTAGCTATGAGGCAGCTACAAGGTCAACATGTTTCACCAAACTGTGTTGCTTCAGCATGGGTGTGCTACTTACCGTTACACTGCGGATGACTCCGGCCTGGCTCACTACCTGGCTGTCGGAGTAGGAGTCACGAACTTTGACTTGAATATCAGTGGTCACCCAGTCACTGGAGCTTTGCTCGATGGAGGAACCAGGGGTGTGGGGGTTATAGCCACCTGGGGAGGGAGCGCCAGGAGTCATGGGACTATACCCCACAGGGCTAGGGCTTGGGCTGGCCTACAGAAGAGAAAAGGGAAGAAAATTCAGTGTTTGGAAATGGTGCAAGTTCCTGTAGTGTGATATAAATGGCTGAATCTGCAGACATGGTCACCCAACGCTGCAGCTCCCTCCAAGCTCTGCTTCTCCTGTGCATCACATTAGGGCAGAGGAGCAGACATCTCTCTCAAGCGCTGTAGCAATAGGAGCAAATAGACAGTAATGGATCTGGCATTACATATGCTTTAGATGTCCTAGGTAACATTTCTACAGCAGCTACTGTATAGATCATGGCGCCCTCCAAAAACTAATGAAAACACCAAGAGGACTCAGAAAAAGAGATTATGTGCTGCTGTTATTAAATTATAAACCCCATATTTCCTAAGAAAAGGTATACAAAGAGAGCTGGCCATAACCTGAGCAAGTGGGCGACATGGAGATTATGGGGTGGTGGCTGGTGGGCGACATGCCTGATATCAATGAAGGAAAGCATGACATGGAGAAGTGGAGGGCACATACTTGGTAAGCCATGGGAGAAGGCGTGGGGTGGTAGCTGGCAGGCGAATGGGTATTCTGGTAGCCAACTGGACTCGGTGCCACCTGGTGGTAGCTCTGGGGACTCGGACTTGGCTGATAGGAGCCCTGTGGTGAGGGGGCAGCATATGGAGAGAATTGATCCGTGTTGTACCTAAAAAAAAAGAAAAAAAAAAAAGAAAAACGTTTTTCCATTGAAATTAAAGGGCTAAGAATAGGAACCCAGATCTTGTAAAGAGGGGGGAGGGCAAGTACTCACATGGCTGGTGTTCCTGGGGTCTGTGGATTATACTGAGGATTAACTGGCGGAGAGGGAACATCGGGGTATCCTGGAGTCTGGGGATTAGGGGTTCCCCCATAACCCTGTGGTGAGGGTGAGGGTTCATCATCGTATCCATAATCATATTCTTCCTCGGTTCTAAGCAGAGAAGACATAAGCATTAAACAGCATAAGAGGAGCTTCCAGAGCTTGGAGACTAAGGGAAAGAGTGTTACACAGAACAGGGTACTCCCAGCCTCAGCTCAAGAGCGCACACACACCTGGAAGGAGTGTTGGGGTTGTTGGGATCCCAGGCTCCACTCTGTGCTGGCGTTCGGCTCCCATCATGAAGCGGTGTCTGGGAACCATAATGAGGGGTTCGGCTTCCTAGAGGAAACAGACAGCAAGAGTCAGAGCACTGCCCTTTGAGTTTCTGTGGGTCCCCAATGCATGGTCAATACCACTTAAGATGCAAGAGACAGGAGAAGTATACATAGGGAAAATCGATCCTAACTATACTTATTTAATGCTAGGTTCTGTATTAGGAGTCACCATCCATGAAATGAATCTCAAAGTCACTCTGGACAATACCTTGGAATCCATGTGCAGTATTGGGCAAAAAATTCAAATAGAATGTTAGAATTATTTCTAAAGGAATTGAGAATATTGTAATGCCGCTTTATAGATCCATAGTGCTACTACATCTTGAGATATTAGGCCTTACCTACTAGCTTTCTTTCCTTGAGTCCCTCCAGACCATTCCAGAGGCGTGAGTTTATGCTCCTCTACCAGCAGATGAAGATTGAGAACCAATCGTTAGATGTAGTCACCTTATATAGGGCCCTGTGCAGCCACAGCCAGCAAGTACTTTGATAACAAAAGATACCTAACTCCCTTCTCTCAACAAGAGGAAATTTTACTCACCGTTAATTTCATTTCCTGGAGCTCTGCTAAACCAGTTCAGACCTATGGGTTAAGCATCCCAACCAGCAGATGTTACAGCGCTGTTCTGGTATGTTCTCTGTGTCACATCACTACCAGTACCTTAGTTTGCACAGCTAGGGGCATTTCAGTATTAACAAAACAAGCTATGAGATGAGGACCCTCATTGGGAGTCCGTCAAGGAGCCCCTCATCCCAGGTACAAAAGTTTTTAAACAGAACACAACAGAATAAATGCGCTAGCAGATAAGTGATGGAGCCCTACCAACAAGGTGAGCCCGAGACACTGGCTTCAAGGTGGCAGACCAGCAGAATCCAGGTGGGCCCTGGACTGGTCTAGCAGTGCTCCAGGAAAGGAAATTAATGGCAAGTAAAATTTCCCCTTCCAGAGTGCCCCTGCTAGTCTAGTCCAGACCAATGGGAAGAACCAAAGCTACTCCCCCGATGGATGGCAGACAGTGCCGCCGAAAGCACCTGCGTGCCAAAGTGAGCGGCTAAAAACTTTTGCACATCTAAGTTGTAATGCCAGGTGAAGAGAGATGGGAGAGGACCAAGTTGCTGCCCTGCAAATGTTGAGCAGCTTCACTGTCAACAGCTTAGCCCAGGAGGTTTCTTGTGCTCAGGTGGAATGGGCTTTCAACCTGGACAGGATAAGCTTGCCAGCTAGGAGAAAAGCAGAGGAAATGGCTTCCTGATCCAGCGACTCAAGGTCACTTTGGATGCTGCAGGGCCCTGCAAAGAGTACAAAGAGCTGGTCAGAGAGGCAAAATGAGTTTGTGACCTCCAAGTAATGCAGGAGGACCCGGTGAACATCCAATTTGTGCAGGTCACCGGCTTTGCTGTCTCCACATGACTCCAGAAAGGCCGGCAAGAAAATCTTCTGATTCAAGTGGAAAGCTGTCAAAACCTTGGACATAAATAACAGCCTAGGCCACAAGGCAACTCCCTCCATGGAGAAGGAGAAAGCCTGAAGGAAATGCGTCACGCCAGTGTAATGGCAACAAGAAAGACCACCTTGAGTGTAACATCTTTAAGTGTGGCATGACGCAAGGGCTCAAAGGGCACTCCAGTAAGCACTCGCAAGACAAGAGAGACATCAAAGGGATACCGTTGGGCAAACCGATGGACTCCCTGAATGAAACACGCGACGACCCAATACGCTGCAGGGACCGCCCCTGGACAGGCCCACAAAAGGCGGAAAGGGCCGCAATTTGGACCCGCAAGGAGTTACACGCCAGGCCCTGTTGGAAACTATCCTGCAGGAAGGCTAGCACATTAGGGAGCTGTGTTTGCCATGTGTCTGCACCAGTGCTCCAAAAGCCATCAGACTTGAATATAGGTCAGAGCGAAGTGGAATGGCGCTGTCTCTTAAGAAGCATAGCCATTATGCGAATGGCTCAGTCACAGAGCAGGGACCTGAAGCGGATGAGCACTAAGCAGATTGCCTGAGCTTCCAGACAGTTGATGAAACAACATACCTCCATGGGCATCCAGGTACCCTGTGCTGAGGAATGGAGACACTGAGCTCCCCAGCTGGAGAGGGTGGCATCCGTTGTCACCATCCGCCACTCCATCTGAGTCAGCAAAGTCCCCTTCAGGAGGTTCATATGCAAACACCACCAACGGAGGCTGGCGCGAGCTCATGGAGACAGAGGGAGCCATAGATCGAAGTCCTAGGACAATGGAGACCAGCGACTTAACAAGGCCTGCTGGAAGGGGCGCATATGCTCTCAGGCCCAAGGCACCTAATTGAGATTGGCTGCCATAGCCCCGAGGAGCTGGAGATAGTCCCATGCTCAAGGAGTGGCTTGCTGTGGGAACCCGCATAACTGGCTGCAAAACGTCCACCAGCGGTCTTCTGTGGGAGCTACTGTGCCAACTCCAGTGTCAAAGAGTGCTCCAAGGAACTCGAGGCTTTGGGAGAGAACCAGAGAGCTCTTGCGGTAATTGATCATCCAAATGAGACACTCCAGGACCTGCTGGACCGGGTCGGGATACATCCTGGCACGAATGAGTCAGTCATCCAGATAGGAATGCTCATGTGGAGGGAGACTTCAGAAAAGAACTAAGAAGCTCACCATTTATCATAACTATGCAGCATCTACTGCCTTCCACCCTCTCCCCTGGCCATATGCTGACCTACAAGAAACCTGAGACCTGACTCACCATCATGCAGTGGCGTCTGAGAGCCATACATAGGAGTCCTGGAGCCTGACCCGTACACGGGCATCTGGGAACCATACATGGGAGTCCGACCATATGCAGAGGTCATTCCTCCTGGCCGCTTTGCACCTCTGTGTTAGAAAGAGAGAGAGAGAGAAGTCAGTTATGTGCCTCCACAAGCAACTGACTTGGTTGCGGAGCACACCCAGAATACAGGGTGTGTCCCTGGAGACTTACAGTGTGGTGAGGCGTTGACGGTCCACTGAGATGGTCTGACATGTGGAGTGAAGCTCTACACGAGCCGTGGACTCTGTGGCATCCTTCACAACTCCAATGTAGCCTGAAAAAGGATGGGAAATTCTCTGAAAATATTACAGGAAGTTTCTGAAGGCAACTTTAGATGTTCCCCAAATCCAAAGAATACACTGAGAGCAAGCATGAAGAGAGACAGACGAGGGAGACCAACTGCACTTTTTTCTTCTGTTCCTTACCCTTATATGGTCCCTGGGATATCCGGACTGTCTGACCAATCAAATCATTATCTCTGCGACCACGGCCCATCGAACCTCCTGTAAATCCACCCCGTTGACCTGTCCGGGATTAGACATGTACAGAGTGTCAACATATCCAACTATTCCTCACACTGCCCTGCCACTCGCCCCTAGTGAAAACCCCTACTTGGCTGGGATACACAGGGTCTTGCCTCCCACAAACGCGACCTTCTAACCTGCTCAGCTGGGGTGCAAGAATCTCCCCATTCTGAGCAACATCCCTTTAACTTGCTACACTAGAGTTCATGGCTCCCCTCCTTCCACTGAGGCTCCCCTGTTCACCTGCTTAACTGGGACACATGCATCCGCCTTCTTACCTGCTCCACTAGGGTGCATGGGACTGCTGATCCGTGGACTCATTGGAGCAAAGCCACCAAATGCAAAGTTTGTGACATCTCGGGGCTGCAAGATAGGACTTGATTAATACCCAGAGAAGCATATCCCAGTCCCACCCTTCTCCTTCCTACAGGAACCCTCTGCATTTCCTCCCAGCCCTTTCCTTCTTTATTACCTTTGAGCCCCCAGCCAATACCAGGTGGCGTGTTTTGCATACAAACATTCCTCCATTCTCCACCAGCTTTTTGCAATGCAGGAAGGCAAAGCCCCGGAAGAGATGGCGGATTTCCCCTTCCCGACCCTGCAAGACAGACAGTCAAAGGCACGTTTCATTGGAAGAAAAGGACAGCACCACCCACCTTCTTCCTGGGACTCACAGCCTTGGACAGATCAGACACCAGTGCATTAGTGCCCTCCATATAGCCACTGAAATCGCTGAAGCTGATTGAGTGGCTCCATGAGCCACAGTGGGTATTTTCCAGGATACCTGACCCATTTAGAACGGAACATTTTATAAAATATTACAAGCACAGCTGGCTCTCCAAGAAACAGGTCAGAGCACTATGGTGACAGCAGAAGCAAACAAGCTCCTATATGGTTGCACCTGTGCAGGATAGCCAGCTGGTGCAGATGCATCATCATCTGAGGATCCAAGGCTGGCTGTGACACTGGAGGAGATATTGCCCCTCCCCTCCAGGCCATGTTCCCAGAATCCCAAGGCCCTTCATACCGAATGGGGCCCATCAATGACTTTGACAATGTCTTTGACGTGAATGTTGTTCTGCTCTGAGTCAAGGGCTACTGCAAAGCGATTGTCTTTCTTCCTAGTCACTGCCTGGTGCCGTATGGTTACAACCTTCCCATACATATTCAGAATCTGTGGAACCAAAAGAGTTACGGTTTAAACCACGTCCACCTAAATCAAAAACAGAAAGGATGTCAGACATACATTAAGCAAAGGCTGAATGGGGTAGTAAAGTAACATGCCCACCTGGAAGGTTTCTCTCTCTAGACGTACAATGACTCCCACTGACTGAGGGTCCAGTTGTACCAACTCTCCCCATTCATGTTGGCCTCCTACATCCACGCCCGAGGCAGTCTCTGAGCATAGCTGCAAGTCCCGCGGCAGCACCTTCAGCTTCAAAGAACACCAAAGGAATACAGCACCATTATATTTAGAACCAGAATGCTAACAAAGTCCAAATCATGTGACCCTAACTCAATCAACCGCCTCAACATATGATTACAGCTAACTTTCAACCACCCCAAAACTCATCTTCCCCTATAACACCAAACTACTTCAAAATCCAACCATCTTTAAATTCATCCACCCAAAATCCATTTTGAATTGTAGATATAATAGCATATAAAATCCAGCACTCCACCAGATCCTTCTAATGTCTGATTAATGCACGGGCATCACAACCTTTGTATTTCCCAATGAACACTGGACATTTCCGAGCTGAGTATGGGCAGTAGTCTTGCTCCGAGCCCTCTCTGCTATATCTTCTGAGCCCTCTCTGCTATATCTGTGTGCCACGTCACTATATTACCTCGTGCATGGTGAGATCCGAGAACAGGATCACAAAGTTCTCCTCTACCCGAACAATCAGCCCTGTGTCTCCCTCATAGCGTCCTGCAATCACTTTCACGTGGTCCCCCATGCGAAAGTACTTGTGCAGTTCATGAGCAGGAAACTCCAGCATATCCTGCAGGCAGAGGGACAGGACGAAGTTTAGGACTATCTTTGTGAGCGACACGCATTGGTACCATCACCTAATTGCTGCGCATATGTACCTTGAGGTCCTCGTGTTTGGGCATAATGGTGATCTTGTTTCCATCGACACTCAGGACTTTACCCTGAAGATTTATCAGTTCTCCTTCACACACCTCAACATTGTCCCCGGGCTGTAGATTGTGTTCTCGCTCTTTTCCTGAACAGTAAGAGAACAGAGCCAATAAATTACTACTACTGCTGACCATTTGTATAATGTTACAAGGCGTACGCAGCGCTGTACAGACACATGTAAAAGACGGTCCCTGCTCATCAGAGCTTACAATCTAGTCAAAAACGACAACACAACAGCTGAGGGCAAGGATATATCTAGGGGAATGGTAAGGAAACACAGGAGATTCTTACGCCCATGTGAACATTCAACACAAATCACTTATGCAGAAAATGCAATGTGTGCCTTTGAGTCGTCAGGACTGACTCCTGGCAACCCAGAAGCTCCTGGGTTTTCTTGGCAGTGTCACCGGAAGTAGATTGCCAGGCCTTTCTTCCGAGGCAGTGGAGGGTTAAGTGACTTGCCCAAGGCCACAAGGAGTGCTAGTGGGAATCGAACCCTGGTTGCTTGGTTACCAAGCCGGTGTTCTAACCACTAGGCTGCTCCTCCACTCCCACTTATGCACAATAGGCTACCAAATCCCAATCACCTAAACTAGTGACAGCCATTCATGACACACACACACAATATCAAGCACACCAAGGATCATGCGAAGCGCACAGAATATCCCAAGCGAGCAGTACCTGTGCCCTCTGTTACCACCTCCAAGTCGATACCCTCAGGTTGATCTTCAAATTTCTCCAATTCAGATAGGGTGGGCTTCACTCCTTCTGTGATCTATAAACAATCACTGGCATGAACCGGGCTGCAGAGTAGCAGCGGAAGAAACACATAGAGCATAAGACCACTACTGACAACAGGTGAGACACGGCAGGAAGACTGCACAGTTTAAGATGGCTACTTACAACAGCCGACATGGCAAAGCTCTTGAACAGGAAGCCTTTCCGACTATAGCGATTCCCCTCAAAAATGAGGAAATCCCCATCAGAGGTGACATCTCCACCCAGGGACCTGTTGCAGGAAAGAACATTGCGGGTCAGTCCAAGGCTTCCTACCCCATGCCTCTGAACTCTCCCCATCTATGGTCACTTTGCATTTAAACACTGTAGTCATAAGTGGGTCCTTTCATACTCTATTACAGCTCAGGCTGCAGGCATTAGTCCTACTCCTTTGCAACTCACTGCTCACCGAATCTTTTCGGCATCAAAGAGCCTTTGTGGTGGTCTCTTGAACCTCTTCCTCTTTGCAAACCAGTCTTTCTATAGTAATGAAAGAAAAGCAAGATTACCCACCAGAGGCAAGGCAGCTATCCATGGAGGGGCACCAGAGCTAAAGCTACAGGCACACAGTTAATGTGGTGTGCACTGCAGAGAACTTGTTTTTTTTTAAATGTTGTCTGTAAGTGTAACTAAATAAGACACGGAGGAAGGGCTGCTCACCAGACTCATGCGGGCCTTTATCCTGTCGTAGTCAATCCTGGGAATCATTTTCAAAGAAATGGTATTCTGACTTGGCTCCACATAATCTACCTGAAGGAGGAAACAAAAAGGTGCTTTGAGGATTTGAGGCATTTTCTGTATCTCCCCAGGTCACCTACATGATCTGGCTCGCCCATCCTCATCTTCCTATGCAGTCCCAGGTCCCGATCTTTATAGTATCACTGAATTAATATTAAAACCTGCTCCTCAGCCAAACATGCCACAAAGCATTCATAGCACATTAGTTTACACCTAAATAAAAATCCTCAAAACTTTTTCAGCCAATAATTACATACATACACAAATACCATAGAGGCCATTATTGAATTGATGATAGGTTCTGATCATAGCCTCAGACATGGAAGACTGCTGTTTTTTGTTTAGAGTACATCATCTTCAACAAGGGAACAATATTGAGCCATCAGTGGGTTTTTTTAAATGCTAACCTCCATGGGCAAAAAAAATCCAGACAGTGTCCAACGCCAACTATGGTGAAATAGACCTTACTTGCTAATTTTCTTCCCTTGAGTCCCTCCAGTCCAGCCTAGTCCATACTCCTGGATTTATTCTCATTTCCAGCAGATGGAGACTGAGCAGTGCAGGCTTCTGTGATGTCACAGTATAAAGGAGCTGAGATCCAGCCCACAAGCCAGTATGACTGTAACAGAGCAGATAAACAAAACCAATAACCACACTGGACTGAGAAGAAATGACAAACAGAACCATCCCCTCAGAGGAAAAGAACCAAAATCAGCTTCTGAGAGCAATGCAGAAGAGCAATGGCAGAACGAGACAATCTGGACCACTGAAGACTGGCCACATGCCTGAAAATCCTACAGGCGGGTTCTGGACTGGACTGGAGGGACTCAAAGAAAGAAAATTAGCAGGTAATGTTTAATTTTACCTTCCATATCATTCCACCATTCCAGTCCAGAGAGGGAGGAACTGGCGAGTCTGTCCTGCAGCACCCATGCTCCAAATTGTGTGTTCACTGCCCTGACCTTCAACAGGGTGGCAATCACTGGTGCTGAATACCTGCACTTCCTCAGCTGAGCCCTTTCAAGAGCCAGGCTGTAAGCAAGAATTGATCTACCTGTGACATGAGTATTGGATCTTGCGACAGCATGTCGCTCTGCATTGAAAGCTGCCATGGTGCGACTACAGACAACCACATCAAGTCCACGTACTATGGCTGGCGAGGCCAATGTGAAGCCACGAGAACCACCTGACAGCAGTGGGCCTCCATCCTCCGAAGCAGACCTATCAGAGGCCATGGCAGGAATGCATAAAGCACACCGTTTGTCAGTCACAGCTGCGCCAAGGCATCGGGGCCTTCCGACATCCATTCTTGGCACAGACTGAAAAACAGACTTGCCTCACATTGGCGGCTGAAGCCTTGAAATCCATCACCTGTGTTCCCCACCGGCACACTCTGCAGCAACACAGACTCTTCCAGAGACCATTCCCCCGGGTTTGGCAACTGAAATAGACGGCTTGTGCATTTTCTTTTCCTGCCACATGGAATCTTGCGCCCAGGTAGGTCAACTCCTGAGATGGTACTAGGCTGCTCTTGGCCGGCTCTGCAGAACTTCCACAACACGATGAGTTGGCTCTCCTGCAACGACTTCACTCGGATGAACCAATCATCCAAGTAGGGATGAACCAACACTCCCTCACAATGCAGAGCCGTTGCTATGATGACCATGATCTTTATAAACATCTGTGGCGCTGTCGCGAGACTGAATGGAAGCACCTGAAATTGAAAATGACCCATCGGAATCGCGATGTGCAGATAACGCTGATGCTCTGCTTGTACAGGAACATGGAAGGTAGGCCTCTGTGAGGTTCACCATCAAGAACTCTCCTTTGTGCACTGCGAAAATGACAGACCACTGTGTTCCCATTTGGAAGTGAGGTACCCACGAGGATCAGTTAAGATAAGAGGATGGGATGAAATGACCCCTCCTTTTTGGGAACCATGAAATAAATAGAGCAGCAACCTTGTCCTAACTGGTTTGTGGGTACTGGTACCATGGCTTCGTGCCACGGGAGTCTGTCCAAGGTCTCCTCGACAGCCCGTCGCTTGGCAGGCACCTTGCACAGTAACAATAGAAAAGCATATTCCAAGGGCCGTGCAAATTCCAGAGAGTGTAGCCTTTGCAAATAACCTCCAAGACCCAAGGGTTGGAGGTAATATGGACCCAGGCAGGGTAAAATTGGCGAAGCCTCCCACCAATTGCCACCACGCCTGCCTTTGTCCCCCTGATCTCATTCGGACTTCTTAGAACTGGCACCAGTTCTGGAAAAGAACCCTCTGCTGGAACCTCTACCGCCCTGAAAAACCGCCCCCTGGAGGCAAACTGCCCTCGCTGATACAGGGCAAACCGGACCACCTATAAATGGTGAAAATCTTTTGACTGATCTTTGGAGGAAGCGGCTGCCTTAGGATTCTTCAGCTTGTCCTCTGGCAACTTGGCCGGCTTGGTCTCTCTCAGGTCCTTTGCGATCTTTTACAAGGCCTCTCCAAACAGGACTTTCCCATTAAAAGGAAGCCTGCTGAGATGCAACTTCGAGGAAATGTCAGTAGCCCAGTTACACAACCACAGAAGGTATTGGGCTGCACAACAGATGCCATGCTCTTGGCTGAAGCCCTGAGCATATCATAGAAGGCATCCACCAAATACACCACCCCGGATTTCAGCTTAGCCACCTCTGGCAGCAGCTGTTGGCCCTGTTCACCTGCCTCCAGGAGACTCTGCGACCAGTGCAAGCAGGCTCAGGCCACATAGGCACCACACACTGAAGTCTGAAGAGCCAAGGCATGCATCTCAAACGCCTGCTTCAGTAAGGTCTCCAACCTCTTATCCCGAACATCCTTAACAGCTGCACCTCCCTCCACTGGGATGGTACTAAGAACAAGGTGTCAAACCTTGGGCACCTTCAGGAGTACTTTCTCCCTTGCAGGATTGGGTACAAGCAGGACCACTGCTTGCCCAGCTCGCAAACCAGCATCTGGAACCACCCATTCCAGCTTCATCATTTGCCTAAGTGCCCTGTGCATAGGGAAAGCCTTCTCTGATGTGTGGATGCCCTGCAATAGCAGACCTTCCAGCAAGAAATCTGGTTCCTGAGAACCTTGACGAATACTGAGTGCAGTCAGCGAATGCTCAGTGGGTGCCACCAACTACTTCCGCTGGAAGACTAATGATACTAAGGTCCTCCCCCAGCAAGATTTTGCCCTCTTCAAGCTCTGCCGTGGACTCATCCCATGTTTGGTCCGATGGGCCCTCCAAAGGGTCATCGGTGACCACAAACCCCCCCTCCTCCAAGACCTGCTCTTCCTCCAACGTTTTCAGGGACGGAGTCCAATTCTTGTCAGCTAGCCCCAAAAATGGCAAAAAGGCAGAACTCTCTCTGGTTAACTGAGGGGGAGCTAACTGGTCCCTCCCCTGTCCCCTCAGGCCCTGCCTCAGACAGTAGGCCTGATGGAGGAGGTCAACAAACTTAGGAGAGAAGTCTAAGCCCTCCGTGCTAGCTACTGGTCCCCCACACTAAGCTGTCTGCGGGAAACAGCAGGAAGCGAATCCTAGCTTCCTCAGCAGTCTGTTGTGTCTGGCCAGAGCTGTGCAAAATGGCCATGGTTCCTGCCAAAACCATGACCTGAGCAGAAGCAGCCAAATCTGCCTGCAAAATGGAGTTGGAGCTCCCTGGTGCCTCTACTGCTGATGTATGCGTCTCCTGCAACATGATCCTCCGCTTCGCAGCCACAGCAGAAGCCTGCACCAGAGAAGCCATCCCTTTTTAATATCGCAAGCCGCACATACAGATTTTGCCGTTGCCAGCATGCCGACCCCAATGCAAAAGCCAACAATGAAGCAACAACCTGACTAAAACCCACAAGAGAGCTGCCTGAACCAGACCAAAACCCCTGTTCAAAAAACCTCTTACCCAGCCTAGAGCCAGCTCCAGAGGTCCCCCATCGCGTTGCTGCTAAGCCCGAGTGACTGAACACTCTGGGCTCAGGCAATTAAAGGGCCAGAGAGGGTAATAATTGAGCTGAGCATGGCGAGCCCTGGAGAGTAAAGAGGGAACCCGACTTAAACTCCCTTCCCCTACCGGAGGGCCCTGCTGATTAAATGGAATAGGGTCCTCCGAGGAGGCAGCTCTAAAGTCCAGTCTCAATCCAAATCAATTGAAAAGGGTGGTGGATGCTTGGAATGCCCTCCCGAAGGGGGCAAATACAGTGACAGAATTCAAAATGGCATGGGACAGACACAGTGGATCCCTTTACAGAAACAGGATAAAATCAAAATAAACTTAACTATCTAATGGGCAGACTAGATGAACCATACTGTTCTTTATCTGCAGTCATTTACTATGTTTCTATGTATGTAAACCACCTTCAGACCTCTTAGAGTAAAAAAAAACCCCAAAAAACAACATCAGAACAAAACCCTTCAGTGCAGCCCAGACTGGGCTAAGCTCACTCCATCTGCTGGATGGAGACTGAGAAAATAGAAATTACACTTACCTGGTAATTGTTGTTCCTTGAGGAACTACAGTTTAGTCCTCCACCTCTGGGTAGTGAACCTCCTCCTGCAGCTTGGAGACTGGGCATGTCAAAATTGTGGCATCACTGAACATAGCCTGCTGGTCTCTCCCATCAGCCCCCAGTGAACTATTGACAAAGCAGACTCAAAGGAGCAACAAATAAGTAGCTATCATAACAAATTCAACCTTAAACTTAAACTGAACGCATAATCTGACATGTTTAACTACGAAATCCTTTCCCAAAAGAAGGAAACTGTTTAATATTATTATTATTTTTTACCCTCTCTTTTTCGCTCTATGCCTGACCAAGGATAAGAGAGAGAATAATAGACAGAAAAGCGAGAAGAAAAATAGAGCCCATCAAGACCCAATTAAAGGCTCAACTCAGCTGTAGTCTTGCACTTCTCCCAACTGAACCACTACCGCCAACCACTTCATCCTGGGCGGGAATGAGGACTAAACTGTAGTTCCTCAAGGAACGACAATTACCAGGTAAGTGTAATTTCTAGTTCCTTATCATTCCTACAGTTTAGTTCTCCACCTCTGGGATGTAACAGAACAGTAATCATTGGGAGGGACCTTTCCAGCCAGAGCGCAACACTGCCGACCCGAAACAAACATCGTTTGCCGCCAGAACATCCAAGTGATAGTGCTTACTGAAAGCATGAAGCGAAGACCAGATAGCCGCTTTACAAATTTCCACTGGCGGAACCAAACTGTGTTCCGCCCAGGAGGCCGCTTGCGCTCTTAAACCTGACGGTACTGGACGACTTTGCAACAGGTATGCTGACGCAATTGCTTCCTTAATCCACCTGGAAATGGAAGCCTTTGCAGCTGCCTCCCCTTTGCGGAGAGCTCCGAACAACACGAATAAATGGTCCAATTTGCGAAATGTCTCCGAGACTTTTAAATACTGGCGCAACACTCGTTTTAAGTCTAAACGGCGTAGACTACAGTCTGAAACGTTCCCCTCCACTGAACTCAGAGTTGGAAGAGAGACAGTTTGGTTGAGATGAAACAGAGACACTACCTTTGGCAAAAACGACGGCACTGGCCGCAACACCACCTTTTCCCTGGAAAAAGTCAAAAATGGCTCTCGACATGACAACACCTGCAACTCTGAAATTCGCTGCACTGAACAGATGGCTACCAAAAACACTGTCTTTAAGGTTAAATCTTTAACCGATGCCTGGTGTAAAGGCTCAAATGTTTCCTTAACTAATGCCCCTAAAACCAAGTTGAGATCCCACGGTGGAACCGTGATTCTACGAGACGGTCGCAGCCTGGATCTTGCCTCTATAGCACGACAGTGCCGCTAATTGAACTCTCAAGGAACTGGCTGCTAGGCCCTTATCAAACCCGTCTTGCAGAAAACACCAAGGAAACGGATACTGTAGATGCAGTACTTGCCTACGCGAGCACCAGTCCTAAAAAATACACCAGATGCGCACATACGCCAGAGACGTGGACCTTTTCCTTGCTCGAAGTAGCAATGACTGCTGCCGAGTAACCTTTCTTCCTCAACCTTGCCCTTTCAATGGCCATACCGTAAGCAAAAATCAATCCACCTGAGGCATCTGCAGAGGCCCCTGCAACAACAGATTTTCTGACACCGGTAACCTCCAGGGATCCCCGAACAACCGAATGAGATGGGCGTACCACGGGCGCCTTGGCCAGTACGGGGCCACCAGCAACACCTTTCTCCAATGAGCTTCGATCCGCTGAACCACTCGACCTATGAGCACCCACAGGGGAAAAACATAGAGGAGTCCTGACGACGGCCAACGTTGCATCAGTGCGTCGATTCCTTCCGACATCCTTTCGCGGCGTCTGCTGAAGAAGTGACTCATTTTCGCTGACTGAAAGGTTGTCATGAGGTCCATTATGGGCCGTCCCCATCTGTGAACTATCTGTGCGAACATGTCCGGATGCAACTCCCATTCGCCGGCATCTACTCGGACCCTGCTGAGAAAATCCACCATCACATTGTCCTTCCCTGCAATGTGAGCCGCTGATATTGCCAACAGATGCGCTTCTATCCAAGAGAAAAGAGACTCCGCCTCTTTCTCCATGGCCACACTTCCTGTGCCGCCCTGCCGATTGATGTAGGCCACCGTCGCGGAATTGTCGGACAGCACTCGCACTGCTCGACCCGTCACCATAGCCTCGAACACTTGCAACGCTAGACTGACCGCTCTGAGTTCTAGCCAGTTGATTGACCACTTGCTCTCCTGTATTGACCAGGTGCCCTGCGTGAAACGAGTTTCGCAGTGTGCTCCCCATCCCGCAAGGTTCGCATCGGTTAACAAGGGAAGCCACTCCGGCTGTTCCAGAGGCATTCCCGCTGTCAGTTCCCAGAAGCAGCCACCACCGAAGGGACTGCCACACCAAAAGAGGACAAGGGAGCCATTTGCTCAACGAGTCGGATTGATGCGACCACCGGCGAAGCAGCGCTCTCTGTAACCGGCCGCATGTGAAACCTGGCCCAGAGCACCACCTCCAACATTGCCACCATGGTTCCCAGCAAACGAAGGTAATCCCATGCCGAAGGCGCCAACGCGGATCTGAACTTGCGAACCAAGCGTTGCAGTACTTGGACTCGACGATGCGGCAGAAATACTGCTCCGCTCTTCGTGTCGAATCGGACTCCCAGATATTCGAGATCCCGGGACGGAACTAGGTGGCTTTTGGAAGCATTGACCATCCAACCAAGGCTCTGGAGAAACTTCACCACCTTGTCTGTAACCTGAACGCTCTTGGTCTCCTACTTTGCTTGAATTAGCCAATCGTCGAGATAAGGGGTTCTGGTTCACCCCTCTTTCCGTAAAGCCACCACCACCACCACCATCACCATAATCTTGGTAAAGGTGTGCGGCGCCATTGCTAGACCGAAGGGCGCCTGGAATTGATAATGTCCCCAGGGAAACACGAAACGCAGAAACGTCTGATGAAATTCTCTGATTGGAATGTGTAGATACGCTTCGGTGAGATTGAGGGAGGTTAAGAACTCCCCTTGGCGCACCGTGATGATGACCGACCGCAGGGTTTCCATTCTGAAATGCGGTACTCGCAGACAGCGATTCACCCCTTTTAAGTCCAGAATAGGTCGGAGTGACCCATCCTTCTTTGGCACCACGAAATAAATGGAGTATCGACCCATGCCGTAATCCACTACAAGGACTGTCACGACTGCTCCCAATTGTAAAAGGCGGTCTGACGAGTTGCTAGTGTTTTCTGCTGTCCTCTGCATGAAGACATCACAAACGAGTCCCACACTGGCCTCGCCAGCTCCAGCACGTAACCCTCGCGAATGATCTCCAATACCCACTGGTCGGATGTGATTTGGGTCCAGGCAGAAAGAAATGCCCGAAGACACCCCCCTAACTTTCTGTCTGGACCCGCCTACTTTCATTGTGGTTTCCTGGTGGTTGCTGTGGAAGCAGCTGCGAAACCTCAACTTGCTCCCCGAAACCCCTGGGCTCTGGAGGCAAATCTTCCTCTTTGAAAACCACCCAACCTGGAGATCTGAAATCTTCTGAAATCTCTAAACTGACCCCAGATGTTCGGTAAAGATTTTCCTAGTTTAGGTTTATCCTCCGGGAGTCTACCACTCTTAGACTCACCCAAATCCTTCACCAACTTGTCAAGATCTTCTCCTAACAACCACCTTCCCTTAAAAGGAAGCTTACTAAGTCGCGACTTAGACGACCCATCGGCCGCCCAATTTCTCAACCACAAGGATCTTCGGGCGGCGACCAACGAAGCCATACTATTCGCTAGCGCTCTGATCAGGTCGTAATGCACATCTGCCAAATACGCCGAACCAAACTCTAGGCGATCAATCTCCCTTAGGCTTTCTGGATCTAGATGCGGAGATGTTGAGACCACCTGAGATAAGCTCGTGCCACCCACACCCCACAAATGGAAGCCTGTAAGGACAAAGCGTTAGCCTCAAATGACTGTTTCAACAAACCATCCACTTTTCTGTCCTGTGCATCCTTTAAGGCCGCGCTACCTTCCACCGGAATAGTGGTCTTCTTTGTGAATGCCAAGACCGCTGCAGCAATCCAAGGGGAACGGAACCTCTCTTTGTCCTTATCTGCTAAGGGATAGAGTCTGTTCATGGTGTGGACCCCCCGCAGTCCAGCCTCGGGTTGATCCCACTCCTCCTGGATCATGTGATCTACCACACGGTGTACGGGGACCACCACTTGCGTCTGCCTCACCACCTGAATAACAGGATCTTCCACCTCCTCTACATCCATTGGTTGCGCCGTGGCGAGATTCAGAGTCTGAAGGGATTCCGTAATCAGAGCCGTCAGCTCCTCCCTCCGGAATACCCGAATGATCTTCGCCTGATCCTCCGGTCCTCCATACCGGCCTCCAGGTCCAACTCGGTCTCGTCCGTCTCGTGCCATTCCAGATCTGTAGGGGAAAGCTCACCAGGTCGAGCTCTCTCGAGGGGCCTCGGAGAAATGCCTCTCTGGTCTCCCGAGCGAGGCGGCTGCATAGGGGCTTCCAGCTGCAATGGGTCCGGCAACTTTCCCTGACGCCTCAAACAGAGCGCCTGGTGCATTAGCAATACAAAATCTGGACAGAAATCCCCCAACTGGGACTCGGAACCTACAGCAAGCCCCGCACTTGAAGGACCTGCGAGACCTTCCGGAGAAGACCCTGACGGCGGAACCACTATGGCCTCACTGCCGGACACGGGCTCGGGGCCTCCACAACCCCCGTATGCTCCATCTGCTGCTCCACAGTGGTGGAAACTACAACACAGCCCCGACAGACCCCAGTGTCAGCGACCGTGCCCCTGCGTGTACCGCAGACCACACACTGCGGACGTGTTGACATCAGTTATGCCCTCAACCACTGCCGTGCCCTAAGCAACGGGGAGGGAAGGCAATCTACTCCTTTGTCCTGAAATCTCTTTTATTTCATTTTATTTTTTTTAAAGAAAAATGCAAGAAAATGCCACCCCAAGAACCAGATCCCTAAAGCTCCAACCAAGGCCCCTTCCCCCGAAGGGACCGAGATGAAAAACTCCCCCAAACAAAAATGAAAGGGTAAAAGAAACAAAAAGAAAGGACAAAGAACAATGAAAGGACAAGAAAAAAAAGGAGCTCTCTGCCTGCAGTACGGCCCTCCGTCCGAAAGCCGTTGGCTGCAGCAACTCCCGCCACGCGGCTCAGATAGAGGCCTAAAATGGCACCGCTGCTCGTCGCACTGAAAATGGCGATAAAAACGCCGGTCTAAAATAAAGGCAGAAACCCTTCTTAGAGATTGAAGGGTGCTTACCCACGGTGCCGGACACCTCTGAATCGCTCACAGAGCTTGCAGAAGATGGTCGCATCAGCCGCGATGTCTTCCGGCAGTGCCGCGGCGAGAATCGCTGTTCCGGCAACGAGAGGCAACGTGCTGTGTCTGCTGCAACCCTCTGCCTCAGCACACGGCCCAACCGAGTGCCGACACCACCTGCGGAGCTCACCCCCATGTAATCAAGGAGGAGAGATCCCCAGTTACTGCCCCAAAAGAAAGAAAATGAAAAGGCAGTCAGGCGGGAGGTTTGTCTTTTTTTTTTTTTTTTTTAAAGGGCCATACACTAATAACCAAATTAATGAAATTAGATCAAATTAAACTAAAGAAAATTTTAGGGTTAAATCTAACACCTTGATTAAGATGCTTCTTATCTGTTCCTCTAGTGAGCCCAGCACCTAGGCTCACTACGTCCTCCTGCTGCATGGAGACTGGACACACTGGACCTTGGAGAAATTTGTTCTGTGGTTTTGATATGTTATGTGCCCCAAATATTCACATTATTCATAAAATTGCATTTTTGTGGTTACTTTTTCCACTTCCCTTTTTTTTTTTAACCACATGATGAACCTGTAATATAGCCACAGCCAATGTATTTTCCACACCTATGCCAGGTATGGCTAAAGTACCCGTATAATACCCCCTCATTCATTTATTTACAGTGTTTATATACTATCTCTCCCAAAAGGCTACAAGATGATTCAGACACCATCAAAGAACCATCCTATACATGGCCCCCAATACTATCAGAATGGAATATTTACTATACCACAACCCCCCATACTACCGTCACAAACTATATCATGCACTAGTCAGCCCCCTTAGCCCTTTACTCTTGTCCCCCAGGGTAGAACCACACCTGAGCAATGTCATCTTTATAGATACCCCTCTTCAGCCGGACCCAGGATTTGGGCTTTAAGTTGGTCACTTCCTTCACTACTTTCAGTACATCCGTCATCTCTTTGATGGGCACCATCTGCTGATTCCAGTAGCCCATACGCAGATTGCCCACGCCTTCGATAGCCTGTTTCACGTGAGTCTGTTTGTATGCCTCCACATATATGTAACCTTTCACGTGCTCTGGGGCCACCACGGACTTAATCTGTAAAGGCTGCAGGCACAGGATAAAAAAGGAGCATGAGACTGGAGACAGCCACGTGCAGAGCAGCTGGAAATAACCTCTCCCAACCCAGCGCTACTTACGGTGTCTGTAAACTGGTAGGCAATGAATTTTCTCATCAAAGATATGATAGTGGCACGCTCCTCTCCAATCTGAAAACAAAAGGAGAACATTTACATGCTGCATCCTGTCCTCAAACAGCCTTGCCTCCCAGTGGCGCCCTGCCCGTCTTCTCAATACACCCCAGCCTTGCGTCAGATTATAAAGCTCTGCTGCCTATGAACGCCCACCAATCCAACCCAGCGCATCTGACCCTAGAGCGGCTGCGGCGCTTCTCTCAGCCTGTCCCAGGAATGAAACGGATAGGTCAGATCTTAAAACAAGTTTACACGTGATCCGGAGACATGGGAAGCAGTCAGGAGTGAGGGGATAAAAGCTGGGGAGCGACACCTCGGAACCCTCCGAAAGTGCTCACCTTGCATTTCACTGTCCACAGGTTGGGATCCCTAATTAAAAAATAAAAACAAGAAACCTTGAGAAACACACTGCATGAACACTCATAATGACATCTTATGCATCTGAGCCCATATGCAGTTTCCTTACACATGCAGTATTCTTACTTGACTCCAGGCAATAGCTGCTGCTGTGTGATGTCATCAGAGAGCTCATCGGATCCACCATATATACTGAGACAGAGAGGAAAGAGAGAAGAAAAAAAAAGGGGTGGGGAAATTAGGCATGGATTAGCAAAGCAATATGTGCCTTCCAGTCAGTGCTGACTCCTAGACCTGCTGTCAAATACAAACACCCCATTATCTATCTGCTCATGCAAAACCTCGGCTTCCAAGAAATGTTAAACACAATGAAGCTCCACACCAGAGAAAAGTTAAGTGTCCAGTGACTTGTAAAAAGGGGAATGAGTGCCTCTCATCTCACCCTGTATTCCCTGCACTCACTTATCTCTCACACAGACTCTGCACACCCCATGTTTCTTGCCCCATACATACTGTTCTCCCACGGACGACTTGGCATATTTTTTCATGTAATATTCTCCAAGCTCCTCTTCCCTCTGATCTCTGTGAGAAAGAAAACAAAACAAAAACCTTAAATTAAGCAACATGGTTACTACTATCATATTAGAGATAACGTGCATCCAGAAGAATCCAATAGTAACCAGCACCCCATCACAACTATCACCTAGAATCCTCATATGGAGGGTGAGCTAACAGTAACCAGCAAAACTCTCCCTTTCCTCCACCATCATATGGAATTGCCAAAATGAGGTGGATCCAAAAGTCACCAGTTTCCCTAGCCCAGAATCCCACCCCACCTCACTGCAGATTCGCTATTGCAGTCTCTATAGGTTTTAACCTGTAAAGCCTGACCACAGTGGCCTGGCATTGTCAGAACTTGTTTCCTCAAGTTACCTCCATAGGTTCTGTAGTCTGCGGGCCCCGGACTGATCGTCGTCCAGAGCAACATTGTCGATGTTGGATGCTGCAAGAAAAGTACAGCTTGCATTTTTAAGTGATAGGAACAGCTTTAACTAGAAATACTCCTCCCATCCCCAAGTGTTATCCCATTCAACCCCCTCCTGTTCACTAGCTAACTCTCTCACAGGCTAAACACCACGTAAGATGCTGCTCTTACATCACCCTACATGACCAAACAGCCACAATCATCCTGCTGCCTCTTCCATCAGCTTCAATGGGAACCTCTACAAGATTAGTTTACTTCTTGCCTCCCTTAAGTCAATAAAAGATGGTACCTCCCAACCCATGCCTCTCAACAGTGTACTCTGCAAGCACTGGCAGCAGAGTTCAATTCAGGCTTTTTGGGCAGTGGGATTTGCAGGATAAACCATGGCTACTTCACTTAGGGCACTGCTCTGAGCATGTATGGTAAAAACCTAAAAGGGCCAAGTGTCCACCATCCCTCAGTCCTCAATCGGCAGCATATGTCCCAGGGAATTCCCCTTACCATCATGCCTTCTCCTGGCCCCAGGGAAACATCAAGGTTTCTGCAGCAGCAATCAGGTCTCAGCAAGACAGTCCCAACCTGCGATGAAGCTACTCAGTCTACCATACGAGCTTAAACACAGCCTGGATGTGGGTAGGAAGGCGATGATTACTTACTTACCTTCTAGCTCTTCTGCTGGCAGGAGGTGGAGGTGGTGGGAAGACAGCATGAGCCAAACAATGTCAGCAAATCAACCACAGGGTGATGCAGGGGGACACAAAACCGAAGGAGCAAAAAATTAAAACATGGCTGAAAGCGGTATGAAGGAATGAAATGCTCCAAGCTGAAAACCAATGTATTAGAAGTAAGAGGGAAGTCCATCTCACTCCCAGGGAATCCACCCCACTCCCACAAGACAAACTGTTGTCCAAGCTAAGCCCCATCTGCTCAGCTGGAAATTCCTTTTCCCTCCTTCAGGTGCACAATCCTTGTAACTTTATACAAATAATCAGTAGTAGTAAGTAACTATCCCATCCCATCTACCCACTTGCTCACAGAATGAGTTACATTTAAGTCATAATCAGGCCTCTTGTGTTGCAGAACCAAAAATGTGAGTGTGGATGAGCAGGTCCTAAGTACAATCCAGGGCTAGACTCCAAATTCCAGCAAGTAGGGATACTGCTCAGGGCTGCGTTCAGACTCCTGAGTATCAGGATACTAAGGCCAGGCTCTGAATCATGACATTTTGGGATTTAAGGGCACAATTTCAAGACAGAGTCTGAATCTCGTAATTTGGAATGGCCAGGGACAGTCTGAATCTACTTTGGTGGGAGTCAGGGAAACAGCCAGTAGTCCCTGCTGAATCCTGTATCTTGTAGGGTCGGGTAGCAGCACCCAGTCTGACAGGACTCTCTACCGTACATTGGGGAAAGGAGCAACGAGGTGACACAGGAGCACAATCAAGAGCTGGCCCTAAATCCTATAAACTGAAAGGGAGGGGGGGCTGGAAGATGGGATGGGGCATAGTCTCAAATTGGGCTCTGAATTCTATAAAGGAGCTGGGACTATGAAGGACAGAGGAAACATTTAAGCTGTAATCTGGTTGGAGCTCTGCAGCCCTAGTTTCTCTCAGTGGCAAATTCTTCCGAGTGTGAAGTACCTTACACCACAAACTTCCCTCTGTGCTATAATCACAATAGAAAGAGTCCTTGACGAGCGCCTCAAAGGATACGTACACAAAAATAAGCAATCAGGAGGCAAGCAAAGTCACAGTAACATCACTAAACAGCACACAGACAGAACTGGGGGTCAGCAGGGCACCGAGGGTGGTCACATGATTATACGTCAATGAAGGCACTGAAGCAGAGTTCCCTGCTTCCCTCAGGGCTGCTCAGTCCGGCTCTCTAACCACATATTAGCAACTTTAACTTCACTGTCAGTGTTGTCTGAAGAAGAACCACCGTCACTACTCACTGGATCCTAAGGACCAGCAAATCTGTGCATCTTGTACATACAACCAAAAATGTCTTGTACAGATCAAAATAACCGAGCAGCCCAGGATAAAGAAATTTTGGCAACTTTGGAAGTGCTGTAGGCGCGCTACTCTCCCAATAGGCACTTCAGTGATGACCCTTATCAGGTAGCTGAAGAGAGGGAGAGCTTTCTTTGCAAGGGTGAGGAACACCTTCAGCTACTTTGGGAAGTATGAGCCCAGTCCACTTCTCCTTCCTGGTTGTCTGGTGCAGCAAGAAACGTCTGGCGTTCTGTGATGGCAAAGAGAAAGGCACCACCAGACACAAATCATTAATACCAAAAGCAACGTAAACCTCCACTGTCTCTGCCATACCCAGCAGGAAGATGGCAGCATCTGTAAAGCCATCATTCACCCGTCACGTTTTCCAAGCAGGCTGCTGGAACGCATTGCTGGGTGGTGCTCTTTGCTTCCAACAGTTAGCCATGTGCTGTCCACATAGCCAAAAATTGCCACTTCCAAAGGGTCTGGTTTGCCCCAGACCAGGAAATAACTCCCTCTTCCAAGTCTCAACTGCTCAGTTCCCCCACTTGTTTTCAATTGATTCCTGTACGGGAACTGCCTAGCCTTTCCTCTGGAACACTAGGGGAATCTAGTGATTTCAATAAAGGATAAAGTTCAGTAACAATATAAAGGAAGCACCAGGGAAGGTGACGGTAGTATGCTGGCAGAGGTTAACACTTAGCTGTGCTCTAGACCCCTCTGAACATAACACTGTATCCAGGGCAGGCTCCACTCGAATATTTATTGCCAAGGATGTTCATGTGTTTGACGGTCTAGATAACCCACCCAACAAGCACAATAGAGAGCAATATCCAAATAGAGGGACAAGCTGGACAATGACAAAGAGAAAAGGGTCAGCAGGAAGAACAATATTTCCTTACCTTTCTCTAGAATATCTTCTGCACCATCTTCCCACTGATCTTCATCTTCATACTCATCATCCACATCTGAAAAGGGATACAGTGTTAAAATCAGAAGATCAAGACACAGAGCACCAACAGCTCCAGGGGTCGGGACAAGGTTAGAAATCCATCAGAAGCCTTGGATTCTATCCCTCTCTACAAGGACAAGAATCCTTGCCCCCCAACATGATTCCCAGAGGACCACAGACATAGCAGCAGCAAAATCAAGAGACAGACAGCCATGCACAAATATCCATGAGGACTCCTCAGTACAATATGTGAAGAGCCAACATAAAGGCAGTACCAGCTTCATCCAAGATGAATCCTCCATGTCGTGCCTGTTTCCGAGGCCGATCTTCATCCTCCTCCTCTTCTTCTTCATCATATTCATCTTCATCTTCTTCCTCTTCGGCCTCCTCTTCCTCTCCCTTCTCACTGCCTGCCGCACTGGCACGCTCTTCCTCGGCTTCCTGCAAGGGGCATAGACATGAGCGCTGAAAACCAATGCATCCTTCTTCAGTTGTTAAAGAGGATTCAGGGTACTGTTGTCATAGGATGCAGCAGAAGATCCCTGGACTAGAATTTAGGGGTGTAGCTGGGCACATTAAGAAGGTTCAGCTGTTTGTGGAATGCCTTGGTCACTCAATAAAGAGCAGAAGATTTCTCTGAAGTTCCCTTCATAACAGCTTAGTGTTGGTTAGTTTTGTCATAGGTGATAGCTAGCCTCTTCCCCCAACTCTCCTGCAGTGACTTGCATGGCATGGTCTGGCCAGATCTTTCCCCACTCAATATACCTAGTGACGGGTAAAAGGGAAATCCCACAGATTCCACTCTCACATAACACCAAATTCAATTGCACTCCTCTAAAACAAACTATGGGCTCTCAGTTCTACTGTCAGTTGACTGCTGAGATGCTCTTTTTAATCGAGGAGGTGGGGGCAAGGAAGTGCATGCCCCATTTATGCATCCCACCCTCTCCAAGCCTGAAGTCGCAGCACAAACTGTAAGAAACACTAGAGAAATACTCTCCCACAGGCATACCTCTGCCTCTTCTGCCTCACTGCTGCGCTCGCTCTCATCCTCTGAGAAGTTACTGTCTTCACTGTCGGACATCTCTGTAGCTTCCTTATACTCTGCAAAGGAAGCTGATTATTTCTTGCATGAGAACTGTTTTGGTTGGTAATTTTTATCATATTTACTGGTAAGCATACACACAAAGGGAACTCCGAGAACACAGAATTTACTTCTATAGGACAATGAAGATATAAGCATAGACCACTGTTCCCTCTAAGCTGTGCGCGTGTGCGCGCGCACACACCTCGCCGAGCGAGCGCACATACTTTACAACAGAGCGCACAAAAATTACAACTCTGATTCTGATAGAAAACAACAGAGACGTCTTAAAATTTAAAAGTTATGATTGTAATTACTAGGAATTTCCCACTTCCTTTAGTAATCATCTATTTTCATTTAATTTGATTAAAATCAATGTGGTGTACATACTGTATTCTGACGTGTAGTCAAATTTTAAAGTATATAACTCCGAGTGTCGTTATGTGGCGCACAAAAATTTAACCTTCCTTCAAAAGCTGCACACAGCTGATATTTTATGCGCACACAGCCTACAGAAAATTAGAGGGAACATTGGCATAGACTATGGTTGATAATAAAAGTGGATTCCTGTTGTCATATACTAAATGTGCTTATAAAATGACCACATAAAAAGCTCTGTGTCCTCAGACATGCAAAAAAAAGTTAAAAGATGTAGATTCCCTGAGTTTATAAGCAGGGGGTACCTACACTCAGATCCCACAGTTTTCTGCAGCACATTTTTCAAGATCCTACAGCAAGAGGTAGCAAATTTTGCAAACAAATTTGAAATATTTTGCATATCAAATCATGTAAATTTAATTGTACATAATTAACATAGCTTTCTGACCTTGCTTTGAATAATTTATTGTGTTCTTTTGTGATTGTGGGGGGGGGGAAAGAAAGTTCTCAGGAATGGGGAAAAGTGAGGAGAGTGAAGAGTGAGGATTGGGAGAGACGAGGAAAGCTCAAAACGAGGAGAGAAGGAAAAGAATTGGCAAAGGAAGGTGGGAAGATACAAGATCTGGAGAAGGAGGAGGTGGAGAGAAGATCAGGATAGGGAACCCTTCATTTCACTCTCCTGCTAGGGAAGGAAGGCTCTGGGATTTCGCTGGGGGTGGGGGGGGGGGGTGACAAGGGAAGTGGAAGTAGCTCTGGAATGTTAGGGGAAGAGGATCCAAAGACAAAAACATGAGCTTCCTTCTCTGGCTGCAGTCCTCACGCCCCCTGCCTCATTCCTCACCTTAATGTTCATCCCCATCCTGGCCTTCTCTTTCATCCCATGTCCATATATACATACAAACATCTCCACACTTTCTCTGATCCTCTAGTTCAGACCAGCAGTCAGCACAAAGTGACAGAGGACAACAATGTAGCCCAATGCACTGCAATTCTTCTCACCTCCCCCCCCCCCCCCCGACAGGAAATCAAGCAAGGGAAGAAGGCAGCGTGTTGAAGCTTGCTTCAGAAGAGTCTCCACCAGGTTAACCTTTTTGGACCTCTGGTCTCCCAAGCCAATTCCATAAGAAGGAGCAGATTTTACAGTCTCTCAAAGGGGTGGAATCGCGGAAGACCAGGGGCTTTGCCTATAGTGCAGTGCAGGCTTATAAATAAGCAATGTCAAACTGAGCGAAAATAGTAGAAGCAACAAGCTAACTGTCTAGAGGGCAAGCGAGATGTGAAAAAATAAATCTATAAACACAAACCTAAAATATCAACTAGAAAGGTACCAAGAGATATACACAAAAAAAAGTAATACTTATGTTCAAAAATCCAACATTGCCATATTCAGCAAAGTATGTAAGGGAACATTAAATTAAAAAAAAAAACCCACTAATTAAAAATATAATAAATCCATAAAACAAAGCATCTGCATAGGATGTTTGTTGAGAAAAATGACATCTCTAAACAGTATTTATCCAGACTTTTGTAGATTTCTTCAGCATGTCCATGCCATGTCCAAATGACAACCTCTCTGCTACAGTAACTATATTTTTTATTCAAATATTTTTACATATTCTTTGTGCATATCTCTTGGTACCTTATATTTTATTAATTCTTTTGTCTTGCAATATATTAGAGAGATTTGTCTTTCCACGATTTCTAGGCAATTGAACTTGTTTCCACAATTATTTTTGGAACAGCACCTCCAGATGAGTAGGCTTTATACATCCTATGACAGGAAGGAACCTAATACTACTACTACTAACTTCACTTATAATCCAGAGAATGTTGAATAGAATCTGTATTTAGTGCTAGTCTTTATAATTGCTTTGTGACAAAGACAACTGGGTTCAACAACAGGACGAGCCTGACCAGACAGGGGAGGCAGCCAGATTGGAGTTGGGGGGTGGCTTATCTGGTGGATATCCACTACAACCTCATTAGAGGGCTCTCTAAGAGCATGTCCTCGGTGGTGGTGGCCCAGCACTATCTGTGGCTGCGGAACTGGGCAGCGGACAGTTCCTCCAAGGCCCATCTCAGCAAGCTGCCTTTAGAGTCAGACTGCTGTTCAGAAGGACCTGGACAAGCTGGTCAAGGACTTGGGAGACTCCGAGTGGACGGCTGCCAGAAGATAAAAAGAAACAGAGCCGCGCTTCTCTTGCATCCCAGGATCAGCCGCAGGACTTCAGGCAGTTTCGTACCTCACACTTTACCCCTTATCAGAGGGGATGATTCCCTTCTAGAGGACAGAGGTTTTGAGGGGTGTGTTGAGGTTTTGCCACCACCTCGTTCTCGGGACACACGTAATCCCACTTTTCTTCATAAGATGCAATATATGCAGGTAACATATGAAAATGGACTTTCAGCTAAAAAGTGAGGAAAAGCTGAAAGTCCATTTGATATTATTAATTTCTGTTCCAGTTTTTGGGGTTCTTTTTTTTTAGCTCCGTTTGTGACAAACATAACAGTACATTATTTCCTTATTTTATCTTTATGCCCATGTTACTATAACTAGTATGTCTCTTACTGCAGTGCATTCAGTTATTTGTACAGCTGCACCACTGTACAATGCAATGTGTGCCTTTGAGTCAATGCTGACTCCTGGTGATCCAGCCGTTCCTGGGTTTTCTTGGCAGTGACCGGAATTGGATTGCCAGGCCTTTCTTCTGAAGCAATGGAGGGTTAAGTGACTTGCCCAAGGCCAAAAGGAGTGCTAGTGGGACTTGAACCCCGGTCTCTGAGTTACCAAGCCAGTGCTCTATTAGGCCACTCCATTGTACCACTATAATGAGTCCTAATGCCAAAGCTAAGAGTGAATACCTTTTTACCATGGACAACGTGCAAATAGTTTGAATTTTCTTTTTTCTTACTTTTATACTTTAATAGTTGTGGTTATCTTGCTGACATTTGGTCTACAGTAGTGGCCAAAAAATTAAGGCAGGTATCTTTTTCTACAGTTTATTGTTAAATAATGTACTGTGGAGATGTCACACGTGCTTCCTTATTTAATCAGCGTGGCGATTAGTCACACCATGCATCTGGCATCCATTTTAGTTTACTTACACTCTGTAGTAGGTTTTTTGGATGAAGTTTTGAATTTTTACAACTATGAAAAGATTGAAAGTTACATATAAAATATACAATCAAGATGGATAGAAAGTGCGATATTAATGACTTTGTAAAGGGACAAGTTGTCACACTCCATGCTGAAGGATATTCTCAATGTGCTATTGCAAAACATTTGCATATATCAAGGTGTGCAGTTCAGAATGTTCTGAAATCAGGTGGCCGTACACGTTGTTCGAAATGTGGGTGCAGACGGATAACTATTGGATGAGATGACCGATTCCTCAAAAGCATTATTACATCTAGTCCATATACTTCATCTCAATGTGTGGCTCAAATAGCTAATGATCGAGGAATAAAGATAAGTGCCAGATCTGTCCGACGACGGCTTGTGGATGAATTCAAACTCGTGGCCAGAAGACCTGCCAAGAAGCCTATGATGACCAGGAAACAAATTGCTGCCCGCAAACAGTTTTGTAGCAAGATGAAAGACAAATCTGCTGAATGGTGGGAGAGGGTAGTGTTCACAGATGAAAGTACATTTCAACAAGTACGTGGGAGTGGTTACAACTACGTCTGTCGACCAGCAGGCGAGAGACTAAATCCGAAGTACACGATTAAACACCCACCATCAGTCATGGTATGGGGTGGTATCTCGGCGAATGGACGATGTGGCCTGCACATTTTTGAGAAAGGTGAAAGAGTAAATGCTGCAAAATACATATCCGTGCTGAATAGTAAAATTAAAATACACATGAATGTTCCTGGCACAACTATATTTCAGCAGACCTCGGCACTGTGCCACACTGCAAAATAGTCAAAAAATGGTTCGTGGACAACAAGATTGAACTGCTACCAAGTTGGCCATCAAACTCTCCGGATCTCAATGTAATTGAAAACTGTTGGAATCTCATGAAGAAAAAGGTGGCAGCACACCGTCCAACTTCAGAAGCAGATTTAAAGGACATGCTCTCAAGCATGTATGGGTCAACAAAATCACTCCGGCATAGTGTAAAACGCTAGTATGCCTACAAGAATCCAGGCTGTGCTGAAAAATCATGGACACCCTATCAAATATTGTTTCCTGAATAAAACTTTGAACATGACATATATATCTTTGGTTCTTAAAGCTTTTGACCATGAAAGTGACAATAACACATACTTTTCTAATAAAAATCTGATATTTTGGACTCTGCCTTCATTTTTTGGCCACTACTGTAATGTTATAAAATGACGTCACCACGTATGTAAAGATACTATGAAGGGAACTGGTTTAAAGATAGTAAACAGGGTTGGATTAAAATATCAGTTTTTCAAAGGAAAGATATATAGTGGAGCAACCTAATGATTTGTACTGGGACCAGTGCTGTTTAACATATTTGTAAATGATCTGATAAAGATAGCTAGTCAGGTGATTAAATCTGCAGATGGCACAAAATCATTCAAAATTGTTAAATTATTAGTAGGTTGTGAGGAATTGCGGGAAAACCTTGTGAGATTGGGCATCTAAATGACAGATGACATGTAAAATGCACATGTGCAAGGTGATGAATATAAAGGAAAAATAAGCCTATTTAAAGGGTACATGATGCTGAGTTCAATATTATAAAAGTCACCACCCAAGAAAAGATTTGAAGTTATTATGGATGAGGTGTCATAATCTTCTGCTCCATATGTAGTTCTGGTGGTCAAATAAGCAAACAGAATGTAGGGAATTATATGGAAAGTAATAAAGAATAAAGTTATTATAACATTGAGTACCATATGAGTTCTGATCACCTTCATCTCACAAAAGATATAGGGGAACAAATGCCATATTTCCCAGATTATAAGTCATAGTTTTTTATATCAGGAGGTGATGGCGCGACCTATACAACGGAGCGACCTAAAAAATTTACGTAGTGGACCACGTCCTTCGAACCACATATAAATACTTGCACCTGTGCAGTGGACGATCTTTCTCCCTGGGCCCTCTGCTCTATGCCCAACGCCTGCAAGCAGACCCTCTGATCAGCAGACTGGTACTTGGACTATAATTGCAAGTAACATACCAAATTGCATTCACAAAGAACAACCTGTGTCAGCAGCTCCTCACTTATTTCTTAGATAAAGTACGGAATTTCAGGGAATTTGTAAACAAAGAAATCAACACGTACACAGTGACATGGACGAGGTTCCCTTAAGCTTCGACATCCCATTAGGGAGAATGGTCAGTTAAAAGGGGGTTAGAACAATAAATATTAGAACCACCGGACACAAAAAGACACACTTTACAGTGGTACTGGCCTGCTGTGCAAATGGAAAGCTGCCACCTATGATTATATTCAAAAGGAAGACAATGCAACATGAAGTTCTACCAACCAATGTTGTGGTTCATGTGAATGAGAAAGGATGGATGGATGGATGAGAGCATGATGTTGGGATGGCTGCAGCGCTGTTTTAGTAAGCGGTTGGATGGATTTTTCAAGAGACAAAAGCGCTACATGTCATGGATAGCACGAGAGCCCATTTCACTAAAGACATAAAAAATAAAATAAAATTTCTGAACATTGTCCTGGTGGTGACAAACATGTTTCAACCACTTGACATTTCCATCCACAGAAGATTCAAAGATGTGTTGTGTTGCCTATGGGAAAACTGGATGTGCCATGGAAAACAGTTTCACCGGGTGGGTTGTGACAGCTTGGTGGTGAGGGGGGGGGGGGGGGGGATGTGTGAGTGATAAAATAATAAAATCAGGTTTTGTGAAGGATGAGATGCTAAAGAGTCCCGATACCCGTGACAAATGACAACAATAACGAACATGAACTGGCACCTGAAATTGCAGAAGTATTTCACAGTGACACCGAGATGAGGACTTCAACAGCTTTCCAGAAAGTGATACTTAACAAATATGATGTGGAATGAGCTGCTATGTTGTTATGCACTTTATTCAAGAATATTATTGTAAAGTGAAAATGAAACAGAAGAAATGTGGTTTTCAAAAGACAGTAGTGTTTTGCGCTTTATTTTTTGTACCTGCGACTTATACTATGATTTTACCAGTGAAAATGTCAAATTTTGCCTCTACGACTTATAATCCAGGACATAAGGTTAAGCAACCAAATGATAAAGGAGACAGAAGGGCTCATCCAGGTTAGGGCTCTAGTGTCTAGTTGACAGAAGAGATGAAAGAGGAGATATGAGACGCCTCGAGCGATCGGTGCTCTAGTCCAGGATGCTACAACTTACGCTCTTACACACTCAGCAATACTTGGCAAGAGAAATTTGCTCCATATTCCTTAGAAATGTGCAAGATGCTTAATCACCGACATTGCTGCAGACCGGTTTGAGATAACTCTCGTAGTATCCTTTGCCTCCCTCCCTGCTCCCCGACGCAGAGGCTTTATAGCACCGATCGGGTCAGGCTGGGTTCGGTACCAGAGGGCAGGTTTCCTGTCATAGTCGTGGTGCTTTACACAGCAGATCCCCTTCCCCGAATGCAGGGCGCAAAAGTGACACCTACCTCCCAGACCTGTCCGGGTACACGACTCCTACACCCCCAGTACACCACACCCCCGGATAGGCCGCAAACCTCGTCGCACTCTCCCCCTGTTGCCGGTAAACTCCTCCTTTCACGCAGACAACGTTCACCACTCTGGCTCTTCGTTTCCGCTTCCGGTTTGCGCGGAACGGGGCATCAGCGCAGGCGTCACAGCCGACGTCGCGGCGTGTCGGGAGCGCGTAGTCGCCATGTTAGTGGTGGCGGAAAGAAAAAAAAAAGATTCCCCGTCTGTCTGATCGGAATCGGGACTATAGAGTCCCCGGGAGCCAGCATGTCCTGCCCCACAGCTCCCCCCAAAGAAGCGTCCGAGAAGACTAGTCTGTGTGCTTTCGTACAAGAGCCACCTGCTGACTAACTTGTCTAGTGTTGTTGTAACTTATTCCATGTTTATGTAGTATGAGCATCTCAACCCGGATTTTAATTTAACATTCAGATGAGTCCAGCCCTTATTTTCCTACAGACTGCATCAAGAGCATTGCTTACCCCAGGACAAGCGTTGTGGAATCTGTGTGTCTTTTTGGGAACTTGCCAGGTACTTGTGACCCGGATCGGACACTGTTGGAAACAGGATACTGGCTTGATGGACCTTGGTCTGACCCAGTATGCTGAGTCAGATTCCTGTCTCAAACAGTGGACAGTCCAGGCCACAAGAACCTGGGAGACCTCAAAAAGCTGATCAATTTCTCATTGCCAGGGAAGAGCGATGATTCTCCAAAGTCTACATGACTCATAATTTTTACCGAGTTTACTTCCAGGAGCTTGTCTAAACCTTTTTTGTACCCAGCAGTTTGTTGCCTCCAGCAACAGTTTCCACAGCTTAATTATGTGAAGCATGAAAAAAAATTCTAGATTTGTTTTTCAATCTAGTGGTCCTTAGCTTCATGCAGTGTCCTCTTATTTTTGTGTCGTTTGACAGGTTAAGCAGATTTTATAAACGTCTATCAGAGTCCATGTTTAGCCTTTCTTCATAAGAGAGCTGTTCCATCTCCTTTATTATTTTTGTCAGGGGCAAGGGAACGCCTAGTTCTTTGGGGGGGGGGGGGGGGAGTGGAGGAGAAGCTGCGCATCAAGCTCTGCCTTAACTCTGTTATAACAAACGCTGTGAAAAGCTCTTATTCTATCACTCACCCACAGAAGGAAAACTCTCAGACAGGCTGGAATGCAAACAGGAACTTTTAATGTGCGCACAGGCCAGACAGAGATACCAGCAACCTCCACAAGAGTCTGAGGCCCGAGGGACGTCCTACAAAGCTTTATATACAGTACAGTTTTAAACTCATTCTACAATCCCATTTGCCACAGGTATTTCCTGCCCACCAATCAGCAGCCCCTGGGGAAGGTACCTGGGTGACCTGTCCAAACCGGTGTGCTTTGGTCTATTGATTTCTGGGCTAGGGGATATTGTGCTCAGACCTGAAGTGGGGGAAGGGTGTCCACTGAAATAGCAGGCTAATTACTTGTAAGGGCTACCTACAGCTAAACCACATGGCTTGCCGCATGGCTTGGGGGAAGGGCTACCTACAGCTAAACCTCATGGCTGCCTCATTCCCCCCTTTTTAAGTGGGACCTCAACCGCTAGAGGCGGTTGAGGGCTGTATTTGGGACAGGGCCATGACAGTGGTAACCACCTTGCGTTCTACCTGGGTATCAAGGGTGGTGGTCATGAAGCGGTAAAGAATGGGGATACAACATGGCAGAATGGCACATAGCAGTAAATGAAAAGAACCCCTACCACTGGGATTTTTAGTCCCCCTGGCCAACTGAACCACTTCATAAACCACCCAGGACCCATGGACAGGTAACTAGATCACTTAGGTCTTGGATAGGGTGTTCAATGGAAACACTTGCATCAGTGAGTTTAAAACAACACATACCCTATACCCTCTATAGCAACTCCTGCACAACGGTTTTGTTCCGTGTGCAAAAGTTGCTGTTCTGACTGTAAAAGGTTGCAGGGCCTGCAGAGGCCTCTTCCCTTTGGGACAAAGGAGGGCCGTGTGCAAAAAGTCTGCAGAGGCTTCTTTCCTTTGGGGCAAAGGCTCTTTCCCTGGGATCCACCCTTATCAGCATATTAATGGCTTTTTATTCTTGCTAGTGTTGAGTCATTCTGGCTGCACCCTGCCATTCCCTTTGTTTCATTAATCACTGGCACTGTAGTCTTCAGGGCTTATGAATAGTTTTGTATCACCAGCTTTGTTTGGCCTGTTTAACTTGTCCAGGCTTGCCCAACTTGCTGAGGCCTGTTCAATCTGTTCAGGCCTGGGCTATCTTTTCTTAGCTGGGTCCATTTTTTTTCTGTGCACTCCTGCTCAGAATATGGTTCCTCTAGCTTCACTCTTGTTGTGCTAGGCTCTGGGTACTCTTTTTCTTAGCCCACATGCTTTTCTTCTGTGCCATCATAATATATTACAGCCTCAGGCAAGGATGCAGCCATACTAGACATACCTATCAGCCAATTTCCCTTCATTCCCCAATTTTTTCTTTTTCTTTTCTTGTGAATGGGGCAAAGGTAATCCCACTAAGGGCAATGAACAACAACCATTTGAGACAGATAGAGGTCATCAGAAAAGCAGCTTCTGGTACTGTTCCCTAGAGACAACATATATTGTAACATCATCTTCTTGCAGCTGGTCAATAATATTGAAAACACACAACATGAAAGTATATCAAAAGCAGCAGTGCTTAATAATGTGATAAAGAAAGCTCTGAGAATATTACAGCAAAACTTGAGCTGGTGTGGGTATTGCAGTTGCTGAAGCCGAAATGGCTTGTAGATTTCAGTTACTTTCTAAGGAAACAATAATAAAAGGATAACAATACAATTATTCACAAAAGTCCCCAAACCCCCCCCAGTCAGTCCAATAGTCCTCTTCCCATTCTCAGACAATGTGGTCCTGCCTCTCAGCAGTTCCCCAGGACCTCGCAGTGTGCTTCACCTTTCTCTGAAGTTTAAGTTCTGTTTCTTTCAAAATTTGAACCTCTCATTCTCATAGGCAGATATCTTGGCCCTTTTTCAATGTGACACACTGATCCAGATAGGGACTCCTTCACACATTTCAGCGGTGTATAGTTCTGAGTTCTTGGGATGGTCTGTTCCATCTGGACTCTGGCCAATTCCCTCTGCTGGACACTCTCTGGATTGCAATTGGTGACATGGTTCCAGGCCTCATTCAGAAAAGCAGCACCAATATTGAATGAAAAGACTAAATATGCTAGATTAGATTTCACAATGAGATAAACTTAACTTCCTCCACATTTACCAAGATCACATCCTACAAATATTGCTGTTTAAACTTTCAATGGTCTACCAGTAACTATCTCGTATGGTGTCAATTTTTATCTGGCAGTTTGATTAACTTCTTGTTTATCTGTCACTGGAGATTCACTTGCTGGTAGTGAACATTCCATTATGCCCTTGACTGACCTTTACATGCTACCCCTTTGCCCATGCATGCCTGGCCAGGACATGCAGAGGCAAAAAGGAGGCAAAAAAAGCATCTGGAAGTACCGCATGGCCAGTGTAGGTCCTCCAAAACCCAGCAGGGTGCACCTAACCTGTCTCCAGGTGTCCATTTCCAATTATTGAGTATGTGTTGGGGCCTAGATGAATTCCTAAATTGAATATTCTGGAGATGGCATAGTTGAATAAAGTGCTCATCATTTTTTTTTGTTTACATATTCATTAGCCAGATACATCACTTCACATCATTGAATTACCTTCATCAGTTTACTGTCTATCAGAGTCCTTCCTCTTAATATCCCACTTCATCCCTCACCATACTTTTTATCACTTGCATCATTCCATCAACTATATACCTAAGTCCTTTTTTGAATTATACCAATTTTTTTATAAATTGTTCACTTCCAGTATGCTAATGGACATGAGGCTTTTAAATAAAGTTAATCAACAAATCAATCAATTAATCAACAAATCAATCTTTGGCTTTAAAAATATAAAAGCTTCAAAAATCATGGATGTTCTCTAATCATAAGTACCTAGTGTTTTTGGGAATTGATACATAAATATTTGCTGATTCCCATGATAGTTCAGGCAGGCTTTATGAAGCTGTCCCAGTGACCCCAAGCCAGTCAAGTTTCCAAGTCATCCAGAATGAAAATGCATGATATGTCAGCATACATTGCTGACCCATTATATACAAATTCATATTAATTGTGGATATCCTGTGGGTTCACCAGGGCAGCCTCAGGCAGTATTGGACTAAACCTTAAATATATGACTGACAATGCGGCTGAAATACTGAATTTCTCATGCTCTGGAAGAATGTGACATCAGCCATATTGGGATCCCCTACATCATTGCATTGCGAGCTGAAAAGCAGTTTGTTTGTTTTTTATCCCTAGGTTGAACTCAGTTAGTAAATCAACAACTGTTCAATGTTACCAAAATTGTGCACACTCCAGGGGTGACTCAGCATGCAATGTTCCTAAATGGGTTAGTTGTGTACATACTATGACAGAAATTAACTTCATACCGAAGCCAAGGGATGATGGAGATTATTATACACACCAGCATTATTTGTGCAGTGTGCACTGTATGGATCCGTGTGAATCAGTACTAAAGGGCAGTGCACACGAGGAGTGGGGCAGCATTATCAGTGCATTATTAACTTCAAGTGTGAATTAGTGTGAACGGTGTACTGCACAGTATATGCCTTTCAGCAGTGCTAATTCTGCATTTTATCTTTCTATTTTGAAATTGCCAATGATCAGTGTATTCACCCTGAACCAAAACATACCTGAACATCAGAACAAGCTACAGTGCATACTAGAACTAATCCAGATGTTCTCATCAGAAATCATGAGTTAAAGTACTGCTACCAGTATATTTGGTACTAAAATCATTTTAAGGTATCATTGTAGTATCAGAAAAATGAATACAGTTGATCAAGGCAGTTTAATGTACTAAGCAGAAAGAATGCAATCACCAAAACAGCATTTACTGTCTGCAGAATAAAATGTCATATCATGCAGAAGTATTACTTGTTTAATTTTGTATGTGCAGTCAAAACCAAATATATGTACCAGAGATAAAATTCAGGCTTTAAAAAGACAAGTAAAAAAATCTTCATTTCTTCATAATCTTATAAGGATTTTCTTCAGCCTTTGTTTGCTTCCAGCAGACATTTGAGGATGCTCAAAGGAGGCACCTCATGGTTCTAGAAGCTGAATACTCTACAATTAAAATTGATGACAAGAGGATTGTTTGCAGGCTAGGTGTGGCTAGGTGAATTGGGGTTCTTTGTCCTCTAGGAGAAAGACTCCTAGGTGATTTTTTTCCTTTTGTCCTCTCTAATGGGCCTCCATTCATCTGCTAGAAGAAGGAACTCCTCCCAGTATCTTTCTATAGCTATGCAAACTATTTCAGCAGTTTCAATCACCCCCACTCACTGCTGAGAGGTGTGACCAAAACACCTGGTTCCCTGACCACTGATCATGCATGAAACATAGCAATGAAACTGGATATGCATCAAACAAAGCAATTGTCTTCCTTCAATGCTATACCAGTACTACAGTCCACACACAGCAAACCCCACCCCCCTTTCTAAACTGTCCCTTTCCCTGCAATCAGTAGACCTGGTGTTTTTCACTGTTTGGGGACACAGGGGCGATTTGTTAATAACTTCACCTTTTACTGATAGAGTATCAAAATCAATCCTGAAATATAAAGACCTAATGTCTAGACAAAAACTTTCTTTCCCTAATGTCACAACTAAACACAGAGACACTAAAGGTTTTTACATAACAGCACATTTACTATATGGGCCAGCCATGAATCTATATAGGGAAGCTGGTCCGGATACTCCCCCACCACAATTTAGCCTCCGGACCCCATGCTCTAATCACAATTTGCAAAATCACAATTTACAGTGCAAATCTTGTAATCCCAATTCTAGGAATGCAATGTTCAGTGTAAATTTTCCAATCCCACTTCTGGGAATACAATATACAATATAATCCAGGCAACAGGCAGAGTTTGGTTGCACAAAACACACAGGACCACAAAGGGAAAAAGAAAAAGGGAAAACAGAAAACAGAGACGTCTCAGCAGCGAATACGTTACAAATACACATTACACACACTAGCATAGGATTTAACTTTTATAATAGCAACGAGAAACACAACTAGCCACTCCTCCAATGTCCACCAGATGGAGCCACAGGAGCACATGGCAACACAAAAGAAACCCCCAGCAACACAAAAGGAGACCCCCAGCAACACAAAAGAGCCCCCAACACTATAGGAGCACATGGCAACACAAAAGAAACCCCCAGCAACACAAAAGGAGACCCCCAGAAACACAAAAAGCCCCAACACTATAGGAGCACATGGCAACACAAAAGAAACCCCCAGCAACACAAAAGGAGACCCCCAGCAACACAAAAAGCCCCCAACACTATAGGAGCACATGGCAACACAAAAGAAACCCCCAGCAACACAAAAAGAGACCCCCAGCAACACAAAAAGCCCCCAACACTATAGGAGCACATGGGGCAAAGGCTCTAAATAAATCGCCCCGATCATCGGAGAATTGCGATCAGCGCAATTATTCTTGAAAGGCACACTTAAGGGAGTTAATACTAATATCCTAGGCAATTTTTCTTCAATAGCTTTTGGCAGCGCTGCACTTTAAATACCTTTTAAGGGGCCCGAAGTGACAAAGTTAAATTCTTACTGCAGTTATTTACCGGTACTCGCAAGCGCCCCCCCCCCCTTTTTTTATTCAGCACACTTAAGGGAGTTAATAAAACTCAGATTACTGCAGTTCAGATCTCAGATTACTGCAGTTCAGATATTACTGCAGTTTCAGATACTGCAGTTTCAGATTACTGCAGTTATTCAGATTTACCGGTATTCAGATACAGGACGAGCAATGGCTTCAGGGCCACTAAGGCCCCTACTAGGACTGCTCGTGCAGTTGATCAGGCTGCTACAGGTTCCCAGAAATTACCAGGACTCACAGATAGAGTACAGAACTAGCCCCAAACAGTAAGGTAGCAGTACTCACCAGAACTCTGATCAGACAGGAAGTTTGGATGCCAGTCTATCCAGCTGGTTTTCAATCGGGGATTCAACCACAGGGACCGACTGTCCAGACAAATCAAGGTGTCCTTCCGAGCACAAAGTGGCCCGGGGGCGCCAAGGACCGTTAATCACCTGGAGGGGCCGGTCCCTGACTGGTGGAGGCCCAGATGCTGCAAATGCAGAAGTCTTCCCACCGTGGGTGTGATGAGAGAGGCTTTTCTTTTAATACTTCCTGGCCAATGCACCAAAATGTTATAGCAAACGCTGTGAAAAGCTCTTATTCTATCACTCACCCACAGAAGGAAAACTCTCAGACAGGCTGGAATGCAAACAGGAACTTTTAATGTGCGCACAGGCCAGACAGAGATACCAGCAACCTCCACAAGAGTCTGAGGCCCGAGGGACGTCCTACAAAGCTTTATATACAGTACAGTTTTAAACTCATTCTACAATCCCATTTGCCACAGGTATTTCCTGCCCACCAATCAGCAGCCCCTGGGGAAGGTACCTGGGTGACCTGTCCAAACCGGTGTGCTTTGGTCTATTGATTTCTGGGCTAGGGGATATTGTGCTCAGACCTGAAGTGGGGGAAGGGTGTCCACTGAAATAGCAGGCTGATTACTTGTAAGGGCTACCTACAGCTAAACCACATGGCTTGCCGCATGGCTTGGGGGAAGTGCTACCTACAGCTAAACCTCATGGCTGCCTCAACTCCACTCCTAGCCTCCCTCTTCCCCCCCCCCCACCTCCCCACATCCAGACAACCACATCGAGGCCGCAATGGTGGCCTTCCTCTGAGGAACCAACCTCCCACGGGCAGACAGGAAGGTTCTTTGCCGCGATTGTGGTAGGGAAATATTTCGGCCCGTGTAGTCCACCCCATTCCAACGCATATGATTTTTTGTCACCATTCTCTGAACTGTTTCTAGTTTTGCTATATCCTTTTTGAGATGGGGCAACCAGAACTGCACTCAGTACTGAAGTTGTGATCACACAAGGGACCTATACAGAGGCATAATGGTATTCACGGGTTTGCTCTCCATCCCTTTTTGAATAAGCCCTAACATTCTATTTGCTTTTTAGCAGCCATGGCACACTGGACTGAAAGTTTCAATGTATTTCTCATAATGACTCCCAAGACCTTTTTCTTAGGTACTGACCCCTAACTTGTTGGGTTTCTACCTTCTCCCTCTTGCCAATTCCAACCCCTCCTGCTGCCTCAGTCTCACTCCTTTCTCTCCTTCGAAGTCCACTCCATCCGCCTCTTCACTTCTTCTCCGGGTAGCTGTTATTTATCGACCTCCTGACAAGTCTGTTTCTACTTTCCTCACTGACTTTGGCTCATGGCTTTTCTTCTTTCTGGACTCCTCTTCCCCCTCTCTTATTCTTGGGGATTTTAACATTTATGTCGATAACCCCTCTGATCTTCATGCTTTAAAGCTCCTCTCCCTCACTTCCTCGTTTGACCTCCAACTTTGTTCCACTGCCCCCACTCACCAGCATGGCCACTGCCTGGACCTGATATTTTTCTCTAGTTCTTTACCCTCGAACTTCCGTAGCTCACGTCTTCCCTTATCTGACCATCACCTTTTAAGCTTTAATCTGCATCTCCCGCTGCCTCAGCCTCATCCTGTCTCCTCCAACCTATTTAGAAACCTTCATGCTATTGATCCCTTGATCTCTCTTCCACCATTTCTCCATCTCTTTCTTCCATTATGTCATCCAAATCTGTCGAGGAGGCAGTAACTTCTTATAATGCTGCACTCTCCTCAGCTCTGGATGCTCTCGCTCCACCCACCCCACGTCCTGTGAGACACTCTGCACCCCAGCCCTGGCTTTCATCCACTACCCGCTATCTACATTCCTGTACCCGTTCTGCTGAGCATGCTTGGCTCAAATCCTGCTCCCCTGAAGACTTTCTACACTTCAAATTCATGCTTGTCTCTTTCCAGTCAGCCATAGCTCTTGCCAAACAAGACTATTATATCCATCTGTCTAACTATTTATTTATTTATTTAATTGCTTTTCTATACCGCACTATTTATTATCAGCGCGATTTACAGGAAACGTATTTGTGCAAAGAGGGCAGTTCAATGCACTTACAATTAACAGGGTAAATAAAACATGGATAACGGTTAACAGGTAACAACTATTTACAATTAGGTATGCAGGCTTATACACCTATCTTGTCGGTAAGCACAGTTGATACGGCAATGACATTCTGAAAATTAAATAGAGGTGGGTTCGGAAAGTAGTAGTGTCGTGGGCAGGGGGCTCGTGCGGAGAGAGTTGGACATGAGGGATGGTGGCTGAGAGCTGTCATTTGGGATGGAGAAGTGCTGGGTAAATAGGTGACGTTTCAACGCTTTCCTAAATTGAAGAAGGTTGTTGATGGCGCGGATGTCAGGTGGGAGAGCATTCCAGCAGGAGGGTGCGTAGAAGGCAAAGGCACGGTTGCTCGTAGTCTTGGAGCATTTAATGATTGCTTTGGGAAGGATGAGAGTGTTAGTAGTAGCTGATCTCCTTATCCTGTTGGGGGGGGGGGTTATCTGGACTAAGTCAGAGAGGGAGGTGGACGTGCAATTATGGATGGCCTTGAAGGTCATTGTTAGAATCTTAAAGGAAATTCTGTAGTGGACGGGGAGCCAGTGTAGGTGTTTTAGTATGGGCGTAATGTGTTCTCTTCTGGAGGCTCCGTGTAGAGTTCTTGCTGCAGCGTTCATTGCCAACTGTAAGGAATGTAGGGTGCTTTTCGGAAGTCCATGCAGTATGGAGTTAATGTGGTCGAAATGAGGCATTACTAGAGCTTGAAATACTGTTCTGAAGTCAACCGGGTCTAGCAGTTGTCTTATGTGGCGCAGTGTTCGGATTTTATGATATACTGCCTTTACCATGTTGGATATCTGCTCCTTCATATTGAGGTGTTGGTCAAGGATGATACCAAGGTATCATATCGTAGGTTTGGCGAAGAGTTCAGCATCACGCACTTTTATGGATGATGGTGGAGTGAATGCTTGGTCTCTGCAGACGAATAGGACTTCTGTTTTTTTGAAGTTTATTTTGAGCTTCTGGGTTTGTAGCCAGTCTGTAACTGCGTCGAAGCATGAGGACAGGCGGGAGAGATCTGGGTGCTCAGTTGATATTGCCTCTGATCCTCGCCGCTCTTTACTACTCTCAGCTCTCTCCTCAAAGTGCCTCCGCCTAAGATCCCTCCCTCCCTTTCTGCCCAAACCCTGGCTGACTATTTCCATGACAAAATCCACAAGATCACCCTCCAATTCCCCACAAACTCGGCTATTTCCCCTCTTCCCCATCTCCACTCCCAACTCTACCCCCCCCCCCCCCCATCCCTCGCTACCCTCTCTTCCTTTCCTGTCATCTCTGAAGAGGAAACTGCACATCTTCCAAACTCACCACCTGCTCCTCCGATCCTATCCCCACCCATCTCCTAAGCACCGCCTCCTCCACCGTTGTCCCTTCCATCTCTCATATTCTCAACCTTTTGCTCTCCACTGCAACTGTCCCTGCAGACTTCAAGCATGCTGTGGTCAAACCTCTCCTCAAGAAACCCTCACTTGATCCCACCTGTGCTTCTACTTATCGACCCATTTCTCTCCTTTCCTTCATTTCTAAACTACTTGAATGTGCGGTTCATTGCCGCTGCCTCAACTTCCTCTCCTCTCATGCCCTCCTGGATCCCTTACAGTCTGGCTTTCATCCTTTACATTCTATTGAAACGGCTCTTGTCAAAGTCTCCAGTGACTTGTTCCTGGCTAAATCCAATGGCCTGTACTCTGTCCTCATCCTTCTTAATCTCTCTGCTGTTTCGACACCGTTGACCACAACCTTCTCCTCGATACCCTGTCCTCACTTGGCTTTAAGGGCTCTGTACTTAAGAACATAAAAACATAAGATATGCCATACTGGGTCAGACCAAGGTCCATCAAGCCCAGTATCCTGTTTCCAACAGTGGCCAATCTAGGTCATACGTACGTAGCAGTTTCCCCAAAAGACACAGGCTCCACAATGCTTGTACTGGGTCAAGCATTGATATCCTGGGTCCCTTCTTAATAATGGTTTATGGACCTTTCCTCCAGGAACTTGTCCAAACCTTTTTTAAACCCAGCTACACTAACAGCCTTTACTGCATCCTCCAATAACAAATTCCAGAGTTTGATTACACGTTGAGTGAAAAAATATTTTCTTTTAATAATCTTAAATAGTTTACCCTGTAGCTTCATTGCATGTCCCCTAGTCTTTCTATATTCTGATAATGTAAACAATCGATCTACGTTTACCCGTTCCACTCCGTTCATTAATTTATAGACTTCTATCATATCTCCCCTCAGCCGTCTCTTTTCCAGGTTGTCCTCCTTCCACCATGTCTCTGATATTCCAATCATATCTAACCTCTCATTTAGTGCTATATATTCTAACTCTCCCATCTTATTTTTTAGACTTCTAGCATTTGCATACAAGCATTTTAGAGACTGTATTTTATTCATATTAATTTGGCTATTGGTAGGCATGGGTAATTTAGGACCTTTAAGCTCTGTCTGCTCCATACTCGAGGGCATTTGGGCTACTTTACTCTTTTTTGGAACCTCTCTGCTTTTGGTAGTATCCTTCAAGGATACATTCTTCTGAACCATCTGCTCTTGGGCGACTGTCGGCTTTCCCCTATTATCTAGTTTAAAAGCTGCTCTATCTCCTTTTTAAAGGTTAATGCCAGCAGCCTATCCTGGTTCTCCTCCTATCTCTCCCATCGCTCCTTCAGCATGTGTTCTGGTGGCTCTTCCTCCTCCGCTCCCCCGCTCCCAGTCGGTGTACCCCAAGGATCTGTCTTGGGTCTGCTCCTTTTCTCTCTCTATACCCAGTCCCTTGGTGCGCTTATCTCGTCTCATGGCTTTCAGTACCATCTGTATGCTGATGACTCCCAGATCTACCTCTCTACGCCTGAAATCTCTCCGGCAACCCAGACCTGGATCTCTGCCTGCCTTTCTGACATTGCTGCCTGGATGTCCCACCGCCGCTTGAAATTGAACATGGCCAAGACTGAACTTCTTATCTTTCCCCCTAAAACTTCCCCTCCTCTTCCTCCTTTCTCAGTCTCTGTGGGTAGCTCTGTACTCCTTCCTGTTTCCTCGGCCCGCAATCTGGGGGTTGTCTTTGACTCCTCTCTCTCTTTCTTCACACATATCCATCTCGTAGCTAAGACCTGCCGCTTCTTTCTTTATAACATTAGCAAAATCCACCCTTTCCTTTCTGAACACACTACTAAAACGCTTATCCACTCCTTAATCACCTCCCATCTTGACTACTGTAACCACCTCCTCGCTGGTCTCCCTGTGAGTCATCTCTCTCCCCTTCAATCTGTTCAACAGTCCGCTGCATGGCTAATCTTCCGCCAGCCTCGTCATACCCATATTACTCCTCAAGTCACTTCACTGGCTCCCTATCCGTCTCTGCATCCAATTCAAGCTTCTCCTGCTGACCTATAAATGCATTCATTCTGTGGCTCCTCACTACCTCTCTTCTCTTATCTCTCCTTACAACACCTCCCAGGAACTCCGCTCCTCTAACCAACTGCTTCTATATGTGCCCTTCTCTCCTACTGCCATCTCCAGACTTCGCTCCTTTCACCTTGCTGCACCTTATGCCTGGAACAAACTACCTATATCTCTACTCCAGGCACCTTCTCTAACCCTCTTCAAATCCAGGTTGAAGGCTCACCTCTTCGCTGCTGCCTTTGGATCTTGACTCACCTGATCTCCTTTTCATTCCCCCTGTTTCTCCCCTGTTTACGCCGTCTGTGTTTGTCTTGATTAGATTATAAGCTCTGATGAGCAGGGACTGTCTCTTAAATGTTTGTACAGTGCTGCGTAAGACTGGTAGCGCTATAGAAATGCTCAGTAGTAGTGAGGCAGCCATAAGGTTTAGCTGTGGGTAACCTTCCCCCAGCCATGAGGATTTTACATAGTGATCAGCTTGCTAAGAAAAGACATAAAGATTTCAGTAGGCACCCTTCCCCCCCCCAGGCCTGAGCACAATATCCTCTTCCCCAGAAATCAGCAGACCAGAGCATACCGGTTTGGGCAGGTCACCCAGGCACCTTCCCAGGAGCTAGCACAATACCCCCTTGCCCAGAAATCAGCAGACCAGAGCATACCGGTTTGGGCAGGTCACCCAGGCACCTTCCCAGGTGTATTACTAATTAAAGATTTATTTGGATTTTTGGATCAGCAAAGAATATTGTACTTTGCAAAGAAATTGAACTCTTGAGCCATTCTGTACAGCCTGCTAGCCCAGGGAGCTGAGCCTGGGGTTACTTTAGGTCAAAATCTCTGAGCAGGCAGCAGCTTTGGCTGGACAGAACTGGATGAATGACTCATACAGTGACTTAGAAGCAGCTGACATTCTTTTCAGCTGCTGGTCATGAGCATAACATTAACCCTGATCAATCCTGGTATGAATCACGTGCACAACATTAACCCTAACCAATCCTGATTTGAGCATGCAGCATGTTAACCTATGAATTACCAGATCATGCAGCAGGCACAAATCTGAATTGAGTACTTAGCAGGGGGATTTTCAGCAGGTCTTCGGGACTGCAACTGATATATGAGGCAGATGTGTCTCTGTAGTTTCCCGGATTCCTCTAAGTCAGTGGTCACCAACCTCCAGAGGGCCGCGGGCCGCACAGCCATCTCCCGGGAGCCTCGCGAGCCGCACCCCCCTTCTCCCCCGCCTCCGCGAAAAAAAAAACAATGCTTATAACCTATACCTTGCTGGAGACTTCCGGTGACGTCAGTGGCCCTTATGGCGGCGAGGTAATTGGGCTCCGCCGTCAAAGCCTGATAAATGGTGCTAAAAAAACCCTAAAAGCAGTGAGGCGGCGAGTTGTGCTGGTGTGGGGAGCCGCGAGGAGGACCGAGAGGCCCTGGTGACAAAGCACTCGGCAGGAGGACCGGCAGCAGCGTGCTCAAAGCCTCGAAGTGAGGTAAATCATGGGAGCCGAAGTGGAGAAATCGCCTGAAATGAAGAAGAGGCAGGAGTGAGGTGTGGAGCCAGCAAATCTGGCAGGCGGAGAGTGCAGCCGCGTGATCGCACGGGAGAGCAGGTGGGGCAGGGAAGCATCGGCCCAAAACCAGCGGAGAGAGCGTGTTAGGCCCATCAGCCGGCAAAGTGCAGCAGCAGTGGAGGGGAGAATAACCTATACCTTGCTGAACCGCCGCATCTTCTCAGCTCCCGCTAGCAGCGGGAGAGTGGAACGAAGGCACCTTGCTGCTTTGCTCAGCTGATGACGAGACCAGGAAGGTAATAAATCCTTGGCGGGCCGCACCGGGGTAGAGCCTCGCGGGCCGCAGGTTGGTGACCACTGCTCTAAGTGATCGCTGAAAAGTCCCCCGGTCTGGAGTGAGCTATAATATCCGGTGAAGTATTAATGCTTAACTTTTCCTTATTATTCCAAAAGGACTTAATTTAATAAAACTCATATTGTATTTACTAAAGTGTCTATGCCTAATCTGTGAGCTAGTGAATGACAGGGCTAACTTGTATTTTCCAGAGTGTCTATGCATAGTCTGTGAGCTAGTGAGTGACAGGGTTAAAGGAAGTGTAAAATTTGGCAATACATAAATGGCCTAAATTATTACATAATGGGTTAGCAGAGTCCTGGGATAATAAGCTTAAGGAAGCAACCCCCGCCGATGTGGAAAGAGTACTCGGCGGGCTCCGGACTCTAGGACGACAGACCTGGGTGTTGTTAAGAGAGAGAAAATCTGCTTGGCCAGGCATGAAGAATCACAGACTTCTACAGCCTCCGCTGAGTTCTCCCAGCTGATGTTGAGGGACTGCATGATGCCAGTTTGGTGAAATATTCTTTGTAAATAGCTGCACTATCTCATAACTCTTTCAGTGAAGTATTACCGGTATTCTTCTGTAATTAAGTGTGTTTAGTTATTATTCTAATTGCTTTCTAATTTTCTTTTCTGACTACTCATGTGTGACTGGGAGAGTTGCTTGCTTTTCTGGATAAGTATCCTTGCTTTGTTTGTAAATAAACTGCACGTCTTCATTAACAAGGTGTGTTAGCCTTTGATGTAGTAAGACATTTGGTACCAGGAGAGAGGTTCGAGAAAAGATAATGTTGAAAAGAAGAGTGAAGAATGCAAATAGTGTAAAAAATGTGAATATTGTAAATATTCAAGGTTGGCATCAGGTGTTCCTGTGGGTCAGGATTAAGTGAGAACTGGGTGTTTGTTTTAAAAGTGAACATCCTTACATGCTTGCAAAAAATACCTGTTGAAATGCTTTTGTTGCCTGCATATTGTAAGATGCATCAGACAAAATCCAGCAAATTAGATTACAATGTTACAATGCCAGACCCGTTTGACAGATAAATTAGATGCCTATCCTGTAGAGTTAGTATTAATTGTTACTTGTTTTTTTTTAAGGTCCCTGGTTAAGAGAAACTCTGATCAGATAGGTATAAAGCACTTGTAAGCTTTGATTTGTTCTGTGTTCAAATGTCTGTTTGTAGTAAAAACTGTTTTTCTTTCATTACTGGCTACTCCAGTAGATTTTATGGTCCCTGAATGCTGAAGTGACTAGATCAAACAAACAAGGCATGAAACTAAGGAAACTGTTTTTGTTTTTCTTTGACCTCCAAAGTAGAGGTTGAGAGTCCTGACAGGACAATGGGGCATCCTGAGCCAGTTTGCAAATGATTTAAATCCTGAGTAAATAAGAAGGTAATTTTTATCATTAATATGTTATGCATCTATTCTTTGTCTTTGACTGTATATGCTACCAAGCAAACTTAAAAGTTAAAGGAGGATTTTTATATTGTGGCAAGCACCCCAGAGGGCATAGTTAACCATAAACAGCTATAACTATAGGTTAATTGTTCAGCTACATAGTAATCTGCATTTGCCTGAAGGACACAAGACCTATTGTTTGTTCTACTGTCTGTGTTGAAGATAACATTTCAGCTCAGTTTGATACCAGTTTCAGGTTAATTTAAATGTGACAAAGCACAATTTTGAATTCACCTATTTGCAGTTTCATGTCATTTGAGAATGCCTGTTTCCTGAACTGCAAGAGTCAAGATAATTACTTTGCCTTGTTAAGCTTTGTGCTGATGACTGATGAACAGGATAGTAACATCACAGTTTTATTTGTTACAATATTGGATTTTTTTAGGATAAATTCACCAGTTTTTCTGTATTTGAATTTTACGTGTTAGGGGCATGTTTACTAAACATTCCTAACGTGCGGGGCCGCGCTAGTGAGCGTGTGCCATATAAGGAGTGGGCGGTTCAGGCAGTAAATAGAAAATAAACGGTAGTAAGCAACCGGACGTGTGTGCGTCGCGCTAATGTGCGGGGGTCGACATTACCGCGTGGAAAGGCAAAGTGGCGCGCTGCTGAGTATACAAAACAACAGAGCCATGGTACAACGGTGAAGACACTGACCAATGGTGCAGGGGCCATGGGTTCAATCCCCCAGTGTGCGCAACGACAAAGGTCAGCTGAGGCAGTAACTGTAATGATTAACATTGTTTTAGGAGGCAAAGTAATTTGGAACGGCATAAGGCGGCGCACAGTTATTTTTGGGCGGCATAAGGCGGCGCACAGTTATTTCTGGGCAGCAGAAGGCGGCGCACTGGTCCCCTTGGGCGGCAGAAGGCGGCGCGCTGAGAGGCACAAGGCGGCGCGCTGATGCACAAGCACAGGAACAGAGCCACAGCACAATGGTGAAAACACTGACCAATGGTGCAGGGATCAGGGGTTCAACTCCTCACAATGCCCAGTGAAAAATGCCTGCTGAGGCAGTATGTATTATGTTGAGGAGTGCTGTAGGAGGCTGTATAATTATATTTTGTTATCACTACTCGCAAACGCACTCTCCCAGCATGTTACCATACGGCGGCCCATAAGGCACATGTTACAGTGCACTGTTCGCCAAGGCACCCTTGAATGACCCCTATAGGGCAGCATGTATGTTGCGACACAGGATAATGTATAGTGCACCCTATAGGGATGGCAACCATAAGGTGGCCTACAGGGCGCCCTATGATGCACCCTCAGAGGCACCTAATGGGTATAGTAAGCTGAGGGTGGTCTTGCCGGCATAGACATATGTACAGTAAATATAAATAAAGCTGTGGACAGCCCTACCAAAGGGCACCACTGTGGGTTTGAACCCATGACCTCTGGCTGCACAGGCAGTGATGTAACCATTGCGCTACAGCTCCATAGCTGTAAGCAGGCCCCTGGCTGGCTGCAGATAGCCTACACGTCACCGCACAGACAGTCTGCTGGTGTCAACAGGATAGGGTTAGGCCACCCGTACCCATGATGCACTGCACATGCAAATTAGCTGTCCGCAGATGGACACAAGATGGGGAATGCACCCCCACAGCACCTCGGCCCTGTTGGGGGAAGTGACCGGGTGCACCCACACAGCACCTTGGCCTAGTAGGGGGCACTGACGGGTGTTTCACTGGCACAGAGTAGCCACACACCGTTACATCGTGCGGGTACGGTGCTCACCCTGAGTGTGCAATGAGGTGGCCAGGACCAGGTCAACAACACCTGCCATGGCTGATGGAGGCCAAGCGGGCGTTCCAAAGCAGTGTTAATGTGTAAGATAGCTAGTTTCTGCACAAACACCATGGATATCCCTGTCTGCCGCCATCAGGCACCCCCCCCAGTGGCAAACATGGTCTCCATCAAGGGATCCACACTCTACCTCCCTGCAAAGGTGGCGGTAGAGGGCAACATCAACCCCAGTCCTGCTGAGGAACACCACCACCCCCCCCCCCCAGGCAGGCAGCTCCATACACAGCCATAACACAATAGCAGACAGACATAAGCCCAGGGTATGGTAAGCTGCACTCCACCACCAGTTATTCCCCTGCAGCAAGCCAACAGCCACTGCACCCTGCAAGCCATTATAGCAAGACATTTACCAGCTACAAACAGTCTGCTGGTTAGTCCATAGTGCATGTTCCCAATGGAGATGCATGCACCCAGAACTGGGCTGTCTGCATACACAGCAGGCAGATAGATCAGTGACTGGGCCCCAAAGAGAACCCATATCTATCACATGAGAGAACTACTATACAGCACTATGGGGGGGCCTAGCCATGCTGTGGTCACTGCACAGTCAGGGTGAGCGTGATCCCCCAGAAGGACATGCTTTGGCCACCCTGTCTGTGTAGGTGTTGGCCGGACACTACAATATCCCAGCCAATGTCCCTGCCAGGGCCCTATGCCCAGTGCAGATGCATCCTGGCCACGTCACCCTGCCCTGGCTATACCCATGGTACCTTGCACCTCATTATGCACATTGACTGGCCAATACTGGCAACAGTGCTGGCAGTGCGGGCTGTTGAAGGGGCTTGCAGCCAACACCCACTGTATAGACAGACACACAGTTCCACACCTCTGCCATCATGGTGCTACGATTGAGGGGGTAAGTAGCCTTGCCCACCAAACCGGTCCTGAGCACGGCAAGGCATGGATATGGTACGCATTACAGCTGGTGGTCACTCCCCAGGGTGGTAAGCACCGTCAGAGGCCAGGGCTGGAGCATGCCCCGCAAACACCTAACAGATTGTTTGGATGGGGTCAACTAGCAGTATGTACGTAACGTATGGATAACTGCCTGCCTGTGCTCCTAGCAAACGTCTCCGAGCTGTGTACCGTATACCTCAGGTGTAGGGTGACATTGGTAAGTTATGCAAGTGCTCGTTGTGGGTGCTGCATGCACGGTCCAATGTTCTGCCTTTCCAGGAGACATTGGCCAATGGGGCCTGTGGGTGTGGGTGTGTCTGCCCTTGATGGCTGCTGCTTTACGGCACAGATTCCCAACTCCAGTCCAGGTTTGCATCACACTGTTCGGGTTTTCCTGCTATCCCTCATGAATATGCATGGGCTACATCTACATGCCATGGGGGTGGTGCATAGATATACAGCACAGGCATTTGTATGAGTGTCAGCATGGAACCTGACTGGTGTGTGGCCCACCAGGACTGCATTTGGGTGATTCTGCTCTAGGTACTGCCCCTGTTCATGGTGTCTGTGCTCAGTGGGGTAAAAGATAGATGTCTTACCATTACATATGTCCCCGCCATGAAAGGTGTGTCCTTACTATCACTGTTTAGTTGTGGGAAAAATATGTGGGCAGGATTGGCAGTAGCCCCAGCTGGGCTTTGAACCTGTGACCTTCTGTTCTTGTATGCACTGTCTGTGTGCACTGCACCACTGTGTAGCCACAGATTGGTTGGATTCCCTGGACTGTCCATGACTGTGGATCCGGCAGGACCTGTCTGTTGCAGTGGACTGTGCCAGCCTGCACATGGCTAGGCCTCTGTCTTCTGTGGTTAGCAGCCACTGCCCCCTGCACCACATGTACATGTCCGCCAACATGCTGGCATGAACTTCTCTCAGAAAAAGCAGTTGACCTGATTGCAATGTGGCAGTATGGGACTGCATTTGGGGGACTTGGCTGTAGGTAATGCCCATTGTTGTGGGGTGTGTGCGGTGTTGGGTAAAATATGGGTGTTTTCCCCATGCATACAGGGGTGTCTGCGCTATCTTTATTTAGTGGTGGGTAAAATATAGGGACTGGGCTGGCAGGTGCCCCAGCTGGGTTTTGAACCTCTGCCCTCTGGTCCTAGAGGTAATAACTCTGTCCGCTGTACCACACTTTGGCCACAGAGACAGTGCAGCCCCTGGAGGCAGTAAGCCTGGCAGGATGGAGTCACAAACCCTGCTCTACGCAATTCTACTGTGGGCATATGCACCCTGTCTGGTGACAAACGTGCACATAAACCCCGGAAATGACCACGGGAACTGTGGGACAAACTATCACCACGCTGGGCAACAGTGATATTAATGGGCAACCATAGCGAACACTCCCAGGAAAGCTCCATAACGTGGAAATGGTTTTTGGAAGAGTCTCCTCTCAGTAGACCCTTCCAAACTTCATTTCTTTTTTCTGGACCTTTGCTGGGTGTGATTTCTGTATTTGCCCATCACTATAACTGTTCCCCAGCTGACTTACTATTTGTAATAGTTCTGTTGTGGTCATTTTCTATTTTTATGTTCACTTTTGTGCTGTGCACATGTATCACACTGCTCACGTTTTGCTGGTTTCCCCGGTTTTCCTGTACATTGCTGACGGAAATGGTTTCTCTTCCCTTTAAATGCTTTCTACCGCGAGTGTTTCACTCGCAGTAGTTTTTACATGCAAATTCGGGCCCGCTACTGTGCGGGGAGCCTCTCCCCTCCCACTCTCCACCCATTGACCCCGTCCCTCCGCCCCTCCGGAGCCTTCCTCCGCCCTCCTTTCGCCGTTCCACGCCTCTATCGCACATTTGCGGGCCCGCACTTGTACGGGGCCCGTTAGTGAGCCGCGTACCTGTGCGGGGGTGACACGCACGTGTGCGGGGCGTTTAAACGCGTTTATTCGCGTTTCAGTGCCGCGTTTCCGTGCGCTATTTTGCGGCGCGCACATTTGCGGCTTTTAGTAAACATCCCCCATAGTGTCCAGAGAAAAAGTGTACTTTGTTCTAAAAGATTTTATTTCAGTTTCAGTACAGTTCCTGAGAAAATAGATATATGTTGCAGAGAAAACAGATATATGTGGCAGCACTGTGAGATACTAATTTTCTTTAGTTTATACACTTGCACTTATGTTACCAAATACACTTGTTGTAGTAGTACATTATGCAGAGGTCCAGTACACACACAACAATTACAAGATGAGTAAAATATTAATAAGTTTGCTGAAATTTTGGACAGAGGCTGATATGAAATTGCTTTGTTCCCAAGCATATAGAGCAAATATAGATTAAAGATGGAACTGAGTTCCCAGAAAATAATGAGAACTTGAGTTGATTGGATAAAACCAAATCTTGCTTGTCGGCAATGATCCAGGAGAGGTTTGAGAAAAAGAATAAGAGCGAGAGAGAGAGGCAGAAAGGTGAGGCCACAGCCTAGGCTAAGAAAAGACAAAAAATGTGCTGCTTCCAGTGTGATGATCTGGGCTACCAGAATTCTGACTGCTCTAAGACTCCTCGAGGACCCACAAGGCCTGAAGAACAGGAACCTTGCATATTTATGCCTCTGAAGAGACATGAATAGGCAGGGGGGAATAGGCCGAGAAGAACCCGAGGATCATCATGAGGCCCAGCCACAAATGCCTTGCAATCCAAGAAGAACCTGAAGACGTATCGCTGTGAGGCCCAACCACCAATGCCTTGTACCCTCTTAGATCTCTCACCTCAAAAGGATCTCTTTTTGACACCATAATTAATGAGTAGCTTACATAAATTCTTGTGAACACTGCAATTTTAAAATCAGTCCAACAGCACTCTCACTGAGAACAGTATATACGATAGATTCTAGTTATACGTGAGAGATACATGACTGTCATGTTAGGATAAAATGCTTCAAATTAATAGTTTTATATTGTAAGGATTTTACCCAAATTGTCCCTATTTAGAATGAGCATATGTCCACTTAGCATTGGACCAATTAGGTTGATGGGAAAGGGACACTGTTTATGCTTATTGAGAAGAATCTAAATTTATATTCTCTGCCTACCATTTGTTTACACCAATATTAAGTTATTAACAATTGTTTGATATTCTTAGCAGCCTTGCCAAATAAGGATACATAAGTATGGTATACAAAACATGCAAAGGACCTATGTACGTAGTTGGTGGAATGATGCAGGTGATGAAAAAATGTTGTGAAAAAGTGTTGTGAGGGATGAAGTGGAATATTAAAGGAGAAACTGTGATAGACAATAAACTGATGAAGGTAATTTGAAGTGACATATCTGCCCAATGAATATGTAAACAAAAAATTATGAGCACTTTATTCAACTATGCCGTCTCCAGAAGCTTCAATTCAGGAAGTCATACTCAACAATTGGAAATAGATACTTGGAGACAGACTAGGTGCACCTTGCACCCTGATGAGCTTTGGAAAACCCACACTGGCCATGTGGTACTTCCGGATGCTTTTTGCCTCACTTTTCCTCTGTATGTCCTGGCCAGGCATGCAGAGGCAAAGGGGGATGATTTGATGACAAATTCTCACACAATTGGGTATAATTCTAAAACTTGTCAAAATTGCAGAACACGTGTGTGCAACTTGTCTGATCTGTAAACATGTAAAAGTCAGTCAAGGGCATAATGGAATATTTCCTACAAGCAAAATGAATTTCCAGTGATAGAAAGACAAGGAGTTAATCAAACTGCGAGATAAGATTGACACCATACGAGATAGTTACTGGTAGACCGCTGAAAGTTTATAAAGCAATATTTATTATTTATAGGATATGATCTTAGTAAATATAGATGAAATTAAGTTTATCTTATTGTGAAATCTAATCTAGAATTTTTAGTCTTTTCATTTAATATTGGTGCTGCTCTTCTGAATGAGGCCTGGAGCCATGTCACCAATTACAATCCAGAGAGTCCCGCAGAGGAAATTGGCCAGAGTCCAGATGGAGCAGATCATCCCGAGAAATCCGAACTACACACCGCAGAAATGTGTGAGGGAGTCCCTATCTGCTTCAGTGTGTCACAATGAAAGAAAGGCCAAGATGTCCACCTATGAGAATGAGAGGTTCAACTTTTGAGAGAGGCCAAGCTTGAACTTCAGAGAAAGGTGAAATACACTACGAAATCCTGAAGAACTGCTGAGAAGCAGGCCCAAATTATCCGAAAATGGACTTTTGTGGATGATTTTTTTTTCTTATGTATTGTTATTGTTTCCTTGGAAAGTAACTGTAATTCTAGTATCTCAGATTTTTTTCTGCTGAACATCATGTGCCCAAGTGCTTATGTCACCTGTTCCCCAGATCTTAGTTATTGCTGTGGTTTCTCTTTCTCCTGCTCATACTGCTTTTTGAACCCACGAGTGGTCAATAATGTAAAATATGAAAGACCAGGTTCATAGCTGGTGGAGGGAGAAGTAGTTGTAATATGATTGAGGTTGTTAGTCCCTCACCACTTGCTCCACTACCCTCAATATATAACTGGTAGATCGACGTCCATGGGGCAGATGTACAGTGGAAAAAGTTCTGAATGTGCAGGTGAAATGAGTCCCCCACTGCATGGGGAACTGATAAAGGTAGCTGAGACCTACAAGCCATTTGGCTTTGGCAATTGTAATGCCGGTGGGAATGGGAAAATATCACCTAATTTACACTGAGACTTCTTGTCCCCTCAAGCATTTACCTTAATGCTATCCACTATGTTTTATTTCTAAATGAATTACAAAGGCGATTCAGCCATTGCTTATGTACAATATCCCTGTTGATCCACGGGTGGAATGTATTACTAATTAAAGATTTATTTGGATTTTTGGATCAGCAAAGAATATTGTACTTTGCAAAGAAATTGAACTCTTGAGCCATTCTGTACAGCCTGCTAGCCCAGGGAGCTGAGCCTGGGGTTACTTTAGGTCAAAATCTCTGAGCAGGCAGCAGCTTTGGCTGGACAGAACTGGATGAATGACTCATACAGTGACTTAGAAGCAGCTGACATTCTTTTCAGCTGCTGGTCACGAGCACAACATTAACCCTGACCAATCCTGGTATGAATCACGTGCATAACATTAACCCTAACCAATCCTGATTTGAGTATGCAGCATGTTAACCTATGAATTACCAGATCATGCAGCAGGCACGAATCTGAATTGAGTACTGCCACCCACCCGCTCCCTAACCTTGAGGGTTTAAGGAGGGGTTGGCCTTGAGGTTGAGGTTGTAGTTGTGAAAGGTCAAGTGATAAGGCCGGCAAAAGAATATTTTTTTTTACATAAGGATTTATTTCTCCCGCTCCGCGGTGGAATGGAACAGATGTAAAGGAATATTTTAGCCAAAGTAAGAATAAAGCAAAAACAGGCTCTTCAATGCTGTGCTCAAATGTCCTTTAACGCTATGGTTCACATTCAGTCATGTGACCTTTGTTTTTTAAATCAAACAAACACTGGCAAAACAAGAATGTTCCTGAGTTGTGAACAAGATATGCTTTAGCTTATTTTTTTTACTTCTTCATAAGCTCTTCAGCAAGGTACTCATACCGGATACATTTAGTATATTATAGCATATGACCATTCAAGCTTTGCTTCAATTATCTCTGTCGATAAGACAGGTTGAACAGTCCATCGGTTGGTCTACTTCTATCATTGGCAAAGGACAAGCCAATGGCATTTCTGCTTCAGGACTATTTTCTGGTTGTGCTAGCTTCTGGTCAGAAATTGCTCGTTTGTCTAAGAATTCCTTAAATTCTCTAAGGAGTAATTCAGCCTGTTTTCTAACTGGGCTAAGCTGAGGTTGTGCTCCTTCCTTGGGTAAGCATTTGTTTGCAGACCCTATTTCAGGATAGTAAGTAATGCCGTCTCTGTTAATACAATCATTCAATGTGCTGGAGTTACCCCTCCCCCACTTGTCTCTGAAAGTAAGTGTCGGGTTACCAACTTCAGTTGTATGAGGAGTGCTTCTAAAGAGTGCTTCAAACGCAGGACCGTCTAACTTCTCCTGGCTTATTTCTCTGCCATACAGGTCAGCTGTTTTCTTTCTATTAGCTTGCTTGCTAAAGCTTTCAGCTGTCTGGGGAGAATAGCTGGGACTGATTAAAACGATTTCCAGGCTGCAGCCAACTGCCTTCATATTGACTGAGTCTGTCCTGAGTTCTAAAATCAGCATTCACTCTTTCTGGCTTCTCATTATAAAACTTGTCATCTGTATTAAACACACCATGTACCTTGTATTGAGGCTTGTCTGAGAATTCCTTGCCACTCTGCCTTCCTTTCCACGGGTCAGCTCTCCCCTCCAGAAGCCTGGGCTTTATCCCTGGGTCTCTCCATGCTTCAAACCTCTCCTGTTCACAGAAGATTCTATCAGCCTCTGAGTATCCCTGGTACCTACTTCTTGGGTCTGAATCCCTTCTCCTTGGATTACAGCTGGGCAATGTTTCTCTTTCCAAGTCAAGGATTTCTGAGTCAAAGGCTGCTTCCTGCCTTTCTTCCTGCTTCTTTCTTTCTCCTTCCTGCTTCGCTCGCCCTTGCCTTGCTCTCTCTTGCTTTGCTCCCTCTTGCTTTCCATCTTGTCTGCTTAACAAGCTGCCTCTGCTTTGGACAGCCCGCCTCCTGCTAGGGCGTGCCCAATCAGTAACTCTGCTTCTCCTCTCCCCCGAGGTGAGCTGTGTTAGCTGATTAGCCATGTGTTTCTTGTTCTGAACAGAGAAAAACCTGCATTCACCTGCAGTACCAATACCTTCCACAGGGCCACCATCTGTTTCCATGGCTTCTGGGGATGCTACCACGTCACAGTACTTAGCAGGGGTATTTTCAGCAGGTCTTCGGGACTGCAACTGATATACGAGGAAGACGTGTCTGTAGTTTCCCGGATTCCTCTAAGTGATCGCTGAAAAGTCCCCCGGTCTGGAGTGAGCTATAATATCTGGTGAAGTATTAATGCTTAACTTTTCCTTATTATTCCAAAAGGACTTAATTTAATAAAACTCATATTGTATTTACTAAAGTGTCTATGCCTAATCTGTGAGCTAGTGAATGACAGGGTTAACTTGTATTTTCCAGAGTGTCTATGCATAGTCTGTGAGCTAGTGAGTGACAGGGTTAACTCATATTGTATTTGCCAGAGTGCTTATGCCTAGTCTGTGAGCTAGTGAGTGACAGGGTTAAAGGAAGTGTAAAATTTGGCAATACACCAGGGGCTACTGATTGGTGGACAGAAAATACCTGAGACGAATGAGATTGTAGAATGAGTTTAAAATTGTACTGTATATAAGACATTGTGGGATGTCCTTCATGGCTCAGATTTTTTTGTGGAGACTGCCGGCACTCTTTCTGAGCCTGTGCGCACATTAAAAGATCCTGTTTGCATTCCAGCCTGTCTGTGTGTTTCCTTCTGTGGGTGAGAGAGAGAATGAGAGCTTTTTCACAGCATTTGCTGCAACATTCTGGCACCCCAGATGGGACCCCTTTAAATTAAATAAAAAGCCTCTCTCATCACACCCATGGTGGGAAGACTACTGCTTTTTGCAGCATCGGGCCTCTACTGGTCAGGGACCAGCCCCTCCAGGTGATTAACGGTCCTTGGCGCCCCGGGCCACTTTGTGCTCCGGAAGGACACCTTGACTCGTTTGGTCGGTCGGTCCCTGTGGCTGACTCCAGATTGAAAAACCGGCTGGATAGACTGGCATCCAGACTCTCTGATCAGAGTTCTGGTGAGTACTACTACTGTTTTGGGTAGTTCTGTATTCCTGTATCTAGTAAATCTGGTATCTGGTAATTTCTGTGAATCTGTAGCGGCCTGATCACCCGCAACAAGCAGTCCGAGTAAGGGTCCTAGAGGCCCTGAAACCATTGCTCGTCCGGTCTGGTATCTGGTAAATCTGGTAGGAATAGTGGGGGGGGGGGGGGGCGCGCTTGCGAGTGCCGGTAAATGACTGCAGTATAAATTCAGTTCTGCCACCTCGGGTCCCTTAAAGTACTAAAAAGTGCTGCCAAAATATTATATTAGCACTTAACCCCCTTAAGTGTGCTCTCCAAGCTGATTATTATAAAATTGTACTGACCGCGATTCTCCGATGATCAGGGCGATTTATTTAGAGCCTACACATGCTGTCTCTAATGAAGCATACTTGGGGGCTTCTTCTGTGTTGCCATGTGCTTCTAGAGTTGGGGGCTTCTTTTGTGCTAGTGATCCTGGAGCTCCATCTAGTGGACATTAGAAAAATAGCTAGCTATATTTCTCATATTACTATTAACCTCATGGTAAAAGTTAAATCCTATGGTACAGCTAGAGAGAGTGTGTGTAATGTGTATTTGTAACAGCTGCTACTGAGGAAAGAGAGTGTATGAGTATTCGCTGCTGAGACGTCTCTGTTTTCTTTTTCTCTCTTTCTTTTTCCCTTTGTGGTCCTGTGTGTTTTGCGCAACCAAACTCTGCCTGTTACCTGGATTATATTGTATATTGTATTCCGAGAAGTGAGATTAGAAAATTTACATTGAACATTGCATTCCTTGAATTGAGATTAGAAGATTTACACTGTAACTTGTGATTAGAGCATGGGGTCCGGAGGCTAAATTGTAGTGAAGGAGCATCCGGACCAGTTTCCCTATATAGATTCATGGCTGGTCCATATAGTTAATGTGCTGTTATGTAGAAACTGTTAGAGTGTCTCTGTAAATGTTAGAGTGTCTCTGTGTTTAGTTGTGACATTAGGGAAAGAAAGGTTTTGTCCAGAATTAGGTCTTTATATTTCAGGATTGATTTTGATACTCTATCAGTAAAAGGTGAAGTTATTAACAAATCGCCCTTGTGTCCCCAAAGAGTGAAAAACACCAGGTCTACTGATTGCAGGGAAAGGGACAGTTTAGAAAATGTTTGGTCATGCCTCTCAGCGGTGAGTGGGGGGTGGTTGGAACTGCTGAGATGGTTTGCATAACTACAGAAAGATACTAGGAATGAAACCATTGGAATTGTTTGCATAGCTATAGAAAGATACTGGAAGATCAGGGAGGAGTTTCTTCTTCTAGCAGATGAATGGAAACCCATTAAAGAGGACAAAAAAACCCCAATTCACCTAGCCTCACCTAGCCTCCAAACAATTCTCTTGTCATCAATTTTAATTGTAGAGTTTAAGTTTCTAGAACAATGGGGGGGGGGGGTGCCTCCTTTGAGCATCCTCAGATGTCTGACCAGCATCTTGATTGTGTAAGGGTGGGATCAAACAAAGGCTGGTCAAATTACTATTAGCAAAGATGTATGGGGTGGGGAATATCTGTAAGGCAAAGCTCATGTGAAAGAGCTAGCCTGCAAACCATTTCTTACAGCCCAGGGTGGAGGGTTTAGTGAAATTTATCAAGAAAACCTTCTTATTCCAATCAGATAGGCTGTTAGCTGCTATACTTAAAATACTAATAGTCTTGTGTTTAAATGTTTTAATCTACAGTAAATATTGTTTTTCTTTCATTGCTGGCTGTTCATTGCCAAGTGCCCCTGGATGCTAGATCAAACAAGGCATGAAACTACGGAAACTGTTTCTATTTTCCTTTGACCTTCAAAGTAGAGGTTAAGAGCTCTGAATAAAAAGGACCTGGAGCCATGCCACCAATTGCAATCCAGAGAGTCCAGCAGAGGTAATTGGCCAGAGTCCAGATGGAACAGACCATCCCAAGAACTCAGAACTACCCACCACTAAAATGTGTGAAGGAGTCCCTATCTGGATCAGTGTGTCACATTGAAAAAGGGCCAAGATATCTGCCTATGAGAATGAGAGGTTCAAATTTTGAGAGAAACAGAACTTAAACTTCAGAGAAAGGTGAAGCACACTGTGAGGTCCTGGGGAACTGCTGAGAGGCAGGACCACATTGTCTGAGAATGGGAGGAGGACTATTGGACTGACTGGGGGTTTTTGGGGGCTTTTGTGAATGATTGTATTGTTATCCTTTTAATATTGTTTTCTTAGAAAGTAACTGAAATCTACAAGCCATTTCGGCTTCAGCAATTGCAATACCCACACCAGCTCAAGTTTTGCTGTACTATTCTCAGAGTTTTCTTTATCACATTATTAAGCACTGCTGCTTTTGATACACTTTCATGTTATGCGTTTTCAATATTATTGAGTTGCTGCAAGAAAATGATGTTACAATGTATGTTGTCTCTAGGGAACAGTACCAGAAGCTGCTTTTCTGATGCCCCCTATCTGTCTCAAATGGTTGTTGTCCATTGCCCTTAATGGGATTGCCTTTGCCCCATTCACAAGAAAAGAAAAAGAAAAATTGGGGAATGAAGGGAAATTGGCTGATAGGTATGTCTAGTATGGCTGCATCCTTGCCTGAGGCTGTAATACATTATGATGGCACGGAAAAAAAAACATGTGGGCTAAGAAAATGAGTACCCAGAGCCCAGCACAACAAGCGTAAAGCCAGGGGGAACCATACTCTGAACAGAAGTGCACAGAAAATGGACCCAGCTAAGAAAAGACATGCCAGGCCTGAACAGATTGAACAGGCCTGAGCAAGCTGGGCAAGCCTGGACAAGTTAAACAGACCAAACAAAGCTGGTGATACAAAGTGCTCATGAGCCCTGAAGACTACAGTGTCAGTGATTAATGAAACAAAGGGGATGGCAGGGTGTAGCCAGAATGACTCAACACTAGCAAGAATAAAAGCCATTAATATGTTATAAGGGAGGATCCCAGGGAAAGAGGCCTCTGCAGGCCCTACAACCTTTTACAGACAGTACAGCAACTTTTGCACACGGAACAAAACTTTTGTGCAGGAGTTGCTACAGAGGGTATAGGGTATGTGTTGTTTTAAACTCACTGACGCAAATGTTTCCATTGAACACTCTATCCAAGACCTACGTGATCTAGTTAATCATATTACTGACCCGTCCATGGGTCCTGGGTGGTTTATGAAGTGGTTCAGTTGGCTAGGGGGACTAAAAATCCCAGTGGTAGGGGTTCTTTTTATTTTACTGCTATGTGCCATTCTGCCATGTTGTATCCCCATTCTTTACCGCTCCATTACCACCACCCTTGATACCCTGGTAGAACGCAAGGCGGCTACCACTGTCATGGCCCTGACCCAATACACCCCTCTGTGGCTTGCCTCCAGTAATACTGCCCTCTACCGCCCCTAGCGGTTGAGGTCTCACTTAAAAAGGGGGGAGTGAGGCAGCCATAAGGTTTAGCTGTGGGTAACCCTCCCCCAGCCATGAGGATTTTACATAGTGATCAGCTTGCTAAGAAAAGACATAAAGGTTTCAGTAGGCACCCTTCCCCCGCTCCAGGCCTGAGCACAATACCCTCTTGCCCAGAAATCAGCCGACCAGAGCATACCGGTTTGGGCAGGTCACCCAGGCACCTTCCCAGGGGCTAGCACAATACCCCCTTGCCCAGAAATCAGCAGACCAGAGCATACCGGTTTGGGCAGGTCACCCAGGCACCTTCCAGGGGCTACTGATTGGTGGACAGAAAATACCTGAGACAAATGAGATTGTAGAATGAGTTTAAAATTGTACTGTATATAATACATTGTGGGACGTCCTTCGTGGCTCAGATTTTTTTGTGGAGACTGCCGGCACTCTGTCTGAGCCTGTGCGCACATTAAAAGATCCTGTTTGCATTCCAGCCTGTCTGTGTGTTTCCTTCTGTGGGTGAGAGAGAGAATGAGAGCTTTTTCACAGCATTTGCTGCAACAGTAGTAGTAGTAATTTAGAACCCAACATTTTGTACCGGTAGTTGGGATTATTTTTCTCTATGTGCATTACTTTGCATTTGTGTACATTAAATCTCATCTTCCATTTAAATGGTCAGTCTCCTCACAAGATCCTTCTGCAAACCCTCGTAATACTCTGCCAAGTTAATGACTTTGAATTTCATATTGTCTGCAAATAATAACTTCACTAATCACTTATATTCCCTGATCATTTATATATTAAGTAATACAGGTAATTGGAGAAAGGAGCACAAGTGAGAGAGTGAGAGAAATGGGGTATTCTTAGCTTGTTTCTGGGGTCCGAACAAAAGTGAGCAATGACCCTATGGAATAAGGCTTTGGTCTACACTTCCAATCTTCGAGGGGTGGCAAGAGCTCAGGTTTTCAGGATATCCCAAATGAATATACATGAGAGAGATTTGCATTCTCACTACCTCCATTTGTATGAAAAGCTCTCTCATGCATAGTCATTAGATATTTCCTGAAAACCCGGCCTGGGAGTGAAGACCAAGGGAATAAGGAATTTCGTTAAACAACTGTTTTATGTAGAGTAGAGATGGGTGTACTTTTTTGACATGGGGTCACATAAGTGGTTCTCACCTGCATCAGGGAACAGGGAGGGGGTCTTCCTTAGAGCACAATGTCCAGGTGGCTGCCCATGTGAGCAGCAGTGATCAACACATGGTGTGGTTTGAGATAAAAGTCAAGGCAGAGTCCAATCACAGGAAGCTCAAAGTCCTAGACTTCGAAAATGTTAACTTCAGTAAAATGGCCAAGTGCCTGAAGGAGGAATTGGCAGGGTGGGAGGAGGTAAGGGAAGTGGAATTGCAGTGGGCTAAACTAAAGGAAGCAATAAAAGGAGCAACAGATATGTAAGGAAAGTAAATAAAAACAAGAGGAAAAAGAAACCTATGTGGTTCTCTAAATTTAATTTAATTTAATTAACAGATTTTTTTATATACCGCTCCTTCCATTGATCAGATGCGGTTCACATGGAACAACAATAAACAGAGCGAGCTGTTTTTACATATAACAATTTGTAACTTGGGAATTACAGTTAACAATTAACAATTAGTGAACTATATACAAATGAACAGAATTAAAACTATATACAGAGTTATTTGTTGTTCAAATGTCTTCAATGCATTGTTTTAGGGCTACAGTATTTCATTCCTTTGTTGAAAAATGTATTATCTGGAGTAGGATTATCCTTTATCGAGCTGAGAGGTGAGTTCGTTTCGGATCCATAGTGCATTGTGAATAGGTGTGTTTTAAGTTTTTTCCTAAACTCCATGATTTCAGGTAATTGTCTTAATTCTATTGGGATTGTGTTCCACAAGATGGGGGCTGCATGGGAGAAGGCTTTCTTGTTTGTGGAATTTTTGGCCCTAATGAATTCTTTTGGTGTTGTTAGTTTATTTAACTGGTCTCTCCTTTGGAGATTATGGGTGGGTTCTATTTTGATGAGGTTATTTATGGTCCGGGGTGCTGTTTTATTTATGGCTTTGTAGGTGGTTAAGAGAGTTTTGTATTCTATTCGGCTTTGAATCGGAAGCCAGTGTAGATATTCTAAAATCGGGGTTATATGTTGGAAAGGTGGGGCCTTCGTAATGGTCCTTGCTGCCGCGTTTTGTGCTAATTGAAGTTTTTTTAAGGCTTGCTTAGTTACACCAAGTAGGATTTGATTTGCAAAGTCGAAATGGGGGGGTTATAATTGCTTGTATGACTCGTTGGAAATCCTGTAAGTGCATTAGGGGGCGGAGTTGCTTTAATATTTTCAGTTTAAAGTAAACTTTTTTTGTTATATTTCTTACATGTGTGTCCATGCTAAGGTGTTTGTCCAGAATAACGCCTAAGTAACGTATTTCAGATTTTAGTTTGATATCGTTATTCTGCAATGATATATGTGAGGGGGGAATGAACGTTGTGCTTTTGGTTACTATTAGGGCTTCTGTTTTTGAGTGATTGATGCACAGGTTGTTTTCATTTAGCCAGGTGTTTATTTCATTGAGGCATTCGTTAATGAGATGTATAGGGATATTTGGTATTTTGAAAGGGACATACATCATAATGTCGTCCGCATATAGGTGATAGTGGACATTGAATTTTTTAAAGATTTTACAGATGTGTTTTAAGTATATATTAAATAGTAACGCTGACAGTGCTGAACCTTGTGGGAGGCCTAGTTCTTGATTGTATGTTTTTGAGGTGAGATTACCGATTTGTACCGTTTGAGTTCGGTCTGTTAGATAAGAGGTGAACCATTTTAGAACAGTAGATTTTATACCTATTTGCCTAAGTTTATTAATCATTGTTGAATGGTGCACACTGTCAAAAGCTGCGGAGACATCAATGAATATAAGTAAGAATGCTTGTTTTGAGTTGTCTATTCCCCTAAAGAAGTGGCTGCACAAATAAAGGCAAAAAACACAACTTTCACAAAATTCAGAAGTTCGCAAACAGAGTCACACAGAAAAGAATACAGGATAAAGCTAAAAGAGACAAAAAGAGAAATAAGGATAGCAAAAGCAAAGGCAGAAGAAAAGATGGCTAAAGATCTAAAGCATGATGACAAAACCTTTTCGGGTATATTTGGGAGGAGAAGAAGAAGATCAGAGGTGGAATTGCAAGACTCAAAAGTGCTGAGAATGGATTCGTGGAAAATGACATTGAAAAAGTGAAAATGCTAGACAAATACTTCTATTCTATTTTTACTAAAGAAAATTTTGGAGAAGGACCACCTGTGATTGGCAAATATACAAATGGGAATGGTGTAGAAACCACACCATTCACAGAAGATGATGTGTTTGAACAGCTTGCAAAACTGAAAGTGAACAAGGCCATGGGACCGGATGGGATACATCTCGGGATACTGAAAGAGCTCAGAGAGGTTCTTGCAGGGCCTTTGAAGGATGCTTTTAATAGATCCCTGGAGACAGAAGAAATTCCACAGGACTGGAGAAGGACCAATGTGGTACCTCTTCACAAAAGTGGTAATAGGGAAGAAATGGCAAACTACAGGCCAGTAAGCCTTACCTCGGTGGTGCTGCTGAAAGAGAGAATATTGGACTTTCTCAAAACCAATAGGTTGCATGATCCAAGACAACATGGTTTTACCAAAGGACAATCATGTCAAACAAATCTGATTGAGTTCTTTGACTGGGTGACCAGAGAACTAGATCAAGGGCATGCGATGGATGTGATCTACCTGGATTTCAGCAAAGCCTTTGATACTGTTCCTCAGTGGAGGCTTATCAATAAACTGAACAGCCTGGAGATGGGGCCCAAGGTGGTGAAATGGATTAAAAATTGGTTGACTGACAGATGACAGAAGGTGATGGTAAATGGAAATCACTTGGATGAAAGGAAGGTGATGAGTGACGTGCCCCAGGGATCGGTCCTGGGGCAGGTACTGTTCAATGTATTTGTGAGTGATATTGCTGAAGGACTGAATGGAAACATCTGTCTTTTTGCAGATGACATGAAAATTTGTAACAGATTGGACTCCCCTGATGGAGTGAATAACATGAGGAAAGATCTACAAAAGCTGGATGAATGATTGGAAGTTAAGATTTAATGCAAAGAAGTGCAGTGTCATGCACTTGGGATGCAGAAATCCAATGAAATAGTAAGCAATATAGTATGACAAGGTGGTGGTCAAAGCCAGAATGATACTGGGTTGCATACAGAGAGGAATTACCAGCAGAAGGGAGGAGGTACTAATGCCACTGTACAAGTCGCTGGTGAGGCTTGATTTGGAATATTGTGTTCAGTTTTGGAGACCATATCTCGCAAAGGATATAAAAAGACTGGAGACGGTTCAGAGGATGGATTCTTGTCCTCAGCTATTGTATTGCCTGTCTTAACTAGGTTGTAAGCTCTGATGAGCAGGGACCGTCTTTTACATGTGCCCGTACAGCACAGTGAACATCTTGCAGCATTATACCAATGATCAGTAGTAGCAGTAGTGATTCTGAATGGATTTTTTCTTGGTTAGTGCTACACTCCTGGGGGCCATTCGGATGGTGGAAATTGGTCCCATGGGAAGCTCTGATCATGCTGCGGTGTGATTTGGTGCAGCTTGAGCTGGGGGTTTAGTTGACCATGGCATTTTTCATATTACTTGGGTGGGGATACAGGATTACAGAAATATTTGCGCTCCCAGCGGGATCTTATGAAAGCACTAATTTAAAGCACAAAGATAACCCGGGTTGGGGCATTCAACAGATTGCTCTCCTTATTTGCCCTCAGGGGGTAATGCAGACTTCCTGCATCGAGGTTGCAAGTGGGGCAATTTAAAGCTTGCATAAGTTCTGACCAAGAATGGGCGGTTGCAGGTATTCCATCCAAACTTTGGCTAGGGTTCAACTTGCGAGTGAATTTTGTTGCAGTACAGATTTCTCCTTATCAGCAGAGATGGGACAGGTACAGAAGTCATTTGTGGACTTCATGGAGCCTTCAAAATGAGAGGGCTTGCAGTCAATTGGAATACAGAATTGGGTTTCGATTTGACAGATGTTTGGTGGACCTTTGCTGGAGCCACTCAGATTACAGTGAATATGTTTCTTAGGGAGGTTCAATACAAGTTTGATGGCAGAACCTATTATCCCCTCATGTGTGTTTCATGTTGGGAGTGTGGTGAACCTCAACTGTCTGAAACATGAGGAACAGCCGGCCTCATTGGGACATATGTTTTGGGGGTGCCCAAAAGAACAGAACTTCTAGTTTCAAGATCAGCAGTTTATCAAAGGGCTGGTGGGACGTAGAGTTGCTAGACAGGCTGGAGAGATCCTCTTTGATACGATTTCAGCCTTGGGCTAGAATGGGACAAAACATCTGGATCAGGAAGGCTTGGGTGTTGGGGAAGAAAACCATTTTATTGGCCTGAGTGACATCTGAGATGCCTTCCTTTTGGCACTGGCAGAATGTCTTGCACCAGTTCATGGGGATGGAATGGTTGGGAATCCAGGAGGGCATCCAGCGGGTATATATGGGAGGACTATGTGCAGTCTTTAACCCCTAAGAACCATAGCACATTTTAAATTTCCTATGATGAGGTGTAGTTCATGAAAGACCTCCAGATCCCATGGGGAGGCGAGGGTGGAGGAGTGGGAGGGGAGTTGTTTGACAGGGGGCTTGGGAAGAGCGTTGACCAAGTGCACATAGAATGGGTGATTTGAGTAGGGGGCTGGGATCAGAGGGGTTGCGGAAGGTGGTATTGAATGTTGTGGAAAGGGTTCCTGATTGCTCAGATGGGGTGTGGGTTGATATTTGGTGGGAAGAGGTGGGATATTCTGGAAGGGAAATGTAAAATGAAAATGAAAATCTTGAGAGTTTCTTCTCGAGTGCGCCTAAGAAACCCTGCACACTGAGATTTGTAATTCATTGCATGTTGTTTCTTTAATAAAAAGTTTGAAACCTGAAAGCCTTAAAATACTTAGAAGATTATTTTGACAGATATTTGGTGACATCCAGAAATGTGCATGCAGACATCCAAATCATGGAAACATCCCTGGAGTCATTTTAACAGACAGGTCTAGAGATGTCCCCAATGCACCAACATTTCAATATGACAGTGGGCATGGAGGGGGCATATCCAGGGTAGTCTGCCGAATTTAAGATGTTGCGTGCCCGATTTCAGAAACCTCTGGCACGTCTAGGTCCACATCCAAATCTGCATCTATTCCAGGGCATGACTAAACATCAGAAAAGTGCTCGTTTTGCTAGTATACCCTCCAGAGGGTGTAGAGGAGACAGTACTCTGGTATTCCCAGTATTGTCCACAACCACAATGACCTTGAACAGGAACTGGGGACACCTCTGTTGCAGTTCTCCCTCTGCCGCTTGGGATACATCCTCTGTTTGGAATACTACAGCAGGGACAGCAATATAGACATCTCCGAAGACGTCCATATCAGGTTTCTGAAATTGTACCCAAACTTGGATGTGAGTGGCCTTTTTAGGCACATTTTCACATAGGTGTCCCTGACTGCACCTGGACGTCATTTCTAAAATGCATTTTGTCATGCCTATTACTTGTGCAGGTAGCAGAAGGGAGGGGGCAAAATAGCATGCCCTGAAATTTGGAAATTTAATATATACGTGCTGTTTTTCTCCAGTGCCCTAAATGCATTTGCAGGAACCTCCCTTTTTCCCTTGATTAAAAGGACATGTACTATAGAACTCATACCTGCTATTGGCAAGATCTGAGGAGATGATTTTTTACTCAGGCCATTTTACCCAGGTAAATACCTTTGAAAATTTAGATGCCATGAAACAAACCATATACAATGCTAGCCATGCTATATCTAACACTGTCCTGTCCATTCAGTAACTTTTGGAACTAAAAACTCTCCTATCCAGCATGAACAGCTGGAATGCACCCTTGAATAATCACTCTCTCCGCCCCCACGTCAATATCAATATGATATCACAGCATATCTTGTCTGTGCTACACAAGCTGTAAAAACCTTCATTGGAAATATCAGGTAAGAAATAAATCAGCAGCATTTACCATAAGACCCGATTTATGAAGACTAAAGAAAACATGTGCAGTGTTATATTTTTCAAATGGAGACAAGTTTATCAAGAGGCACGCCTAGTCCGGATATTGGGGTACAGCAGTATGGAGTGTGGAGATTCTCCTGAGGGGTAAACACCCTGTGAGTATGTGGTTCCTTTGTGGTGTAGCAACCTCCTTTTACACACAGCCTACAAGTGTAGCAGGATCCTGCGGGCACGGTGTGAGAAGGTACAAGGCTCCGGGCTCAGCATTTAGAGGGTGGTGTTTGGGGAGAGGCACCGCAGTAATAGTAAAGCTAGACTGGCACCTCCTCTAAAGGCTGTTCTGGGTGGAGCCAGTACTGGACATGTAGGTGGACTTGTTCATACCGTCCCGCTCTCTTTTGCTTCTTGATATCCTTTCTTCATCAGAGTTGTGATGTATGCAAAGAGACTCTGAAAAAGAAACAGAGCACAATCGCAGCCAAGCAACTTATGATGCCCCCACAGACCACAAACTTCCTTCCCAAGTGCCCATCCAATAACCTCTCCCCACCTATCCCGAACGCATACCTAGCAACATGTAAACCACTTTGATTGAAGGAAAAGGTGGTATATAAAACTAGTTAAATAAATAAATAAATTTAGGTAAAAGGAAAGACAGCAAAACATGGGCTGAAAAGGCAGGAAGAGCACTCGCCTGCAGAGTTAGATTTCCCAGTAAGTAGGCAAGTACCTTTTGGAACTGTTGGCCATGTAATTGCCGCTCCTCTAATACTTCCTCCTTTCCTGGCCCAGTACTATCTCTCTATGCACACTGAGCCCCACCAGCCCGCACCTTCCTCTGGCCCCATCCACTAAAGACACCCTTTCTCACCCATCAGCTCCAGGCCGCGGTGGCATACCGAGGCACTATAACTGGTTTACGGGTGAACGCGCGGTGGGCGACATTTCCATATATGAAAGAATTGACAAGATGTTTTCTTGGTTCTCTGTAAACCGCCCCTGATCTCTGGAAGGGGCGGTATAGAAAAGCACATAAATAAATAAATTAAATAAATAAAGATGTCCTTTGGGCTGGATGCTGAGGACAAGCTCTGTTTCAAGATGTTTACCACTGGCTGGGTCCGCTCCTTAGTCACTCTCTCTTATACCATTTGTTAGAGGAATTTATATTCTTCTAAAGCAGTGCTCCTCAACCCTCCCTCGGAGGCACCCCTAGCTAGTCAGGTTTCAGGATTACCGCAATGAATATACACTGGCATACCATGGATCTCCCGCATGTGTATGCACTGTGGAAATCCTCAGAACCTGACTGGCTATGGGGGCCTCTGGGAGAGGGCTGAGAAGCGCAGCCCTACACTCTGATTCCCTGGAATTCATGCTTGATGCATTGGCTTTTTACCTGTCATCTCAGTCCCTCAGGACCTCACAGCACATCCTGAAGACTAGTCCACCGCCTGCAAGGATAAGACTGGAACCTACATGGCACTCTTGATTCGGGGGCATGGAGCCTTTCTTGAGGAATTCCCTCAGAAATTAGGGATATTTGCGGTTCCTTTGGGCCTTTTCGTCCAGTTTTCAGACTTTTTTTTCAGTTTGTTTCATGCATTTGTTTTTAATAAAAGGTTTTTTTAGCCTGCATTAATGAATAGGCCAGTACAGATTAAATTGATTTAGTGTGAACTCATGAACTGAATGCTCGCTAACAAATACGCATCCTTATTGGAAATGCATTTCAAAGCTGGTGCTAAGATGGAAGCAGTCCATGCCAGTCTCTCTAGCGCATATTAATAGTGGACATCCTGAAAAGCAGATTAGCAGTGGGTCCTCTCGGAACAGCTTGAGAAACGCTGCTAAATTAATGACATCAATCAGCTTTCCATACGAGGTTGCTTGTAGTGCAGAGGTAAGGTTACCATGCGGCCACGATTTTTGGGGAGTGTCCCTGATTTTAGATCTGCGTCCCTGACTCCCATATGTTTGTCGGCCTCTTGTCCCCAATTTCAACAATGTGGTCATAGAGGATCGAAAAAAAAATATTTACAATTTAGTGGTCTGAATATGCCAATTTTCAGTGCTTCACTGTTTTCTATTTCTCTGTTGGTTTGTCTGACTGGAAGTGGTTATTGCTGCCATGGAACGGATGGGAGGGGGAGAGGGGGGACGGGATAATGACTCCTCCATGCCTTGCTGCTCAGAGAACTAAGGATTTTCTTTCCGCCCTTCCCCAATACACATTTCCAATAAGTGTCCTAGATTTGCCTGCAGAAAATTTGGTAGCCTTAAGTGGAGATCCCTAGGCCAGTGTTTTTCAACCTTTTTTGTGCAAAGGCACACTTTTTTCATGAAAAAAATCACGAGGCACACCACCATTAGAAAATGTTAAAAAAATTTACCTCTGTGCCTATATTGACTATATATAAAGTAATTCTCTTGAATAGGAATCAAACACTCACACCAACCCCCCTCCCCTGCTGGTTCACTCACACCACCCCCCCCCCTCCACTGCTGGTTCACTCACCCACCCCCCTGTCACTTACTCACCCCTCCTGCTGGGTCACTCACTCACTTACCCCCCCTCCCCTGCTGGTTCACTCACACCATCGCCCCCCCCCCTTGCTGGTTCACTCACACCACCCCCCCCTCCACTGCTGGTTCACTCACACTTCCCCCCCCTTGCTGGTTCACTCACACTACCCCCCCCCCCCCCCCCTTGCTGGTTCACTCACACTCCCCCCCCCCTTGCTGGTTCACTCACACACACACACACCCCTCTGCCCAAGCCGCTGCTTCTGCTTTGTACAGAGCAGCGGCTGCACTACACTTACATTGAAAAGTAAAGAGAAACTGTGTCAGGAGACCTCCGGTCATCGCAGAGCCCGAGGAAGTGATGTCATGGGGGCGGGCTCCTCACAGGCTGTCTTTCCTTTTCAAATTAACTTTATTGCAGCTAAAGTTAATTTGAAAAGGAAAGACAGCCTGTGAGGAGCCCGCCCCCATGACATCACTTCCTCGGGCTCTGCATGATCGGAGGGCTCCTGACACAGTTTCTCTTTACTTTTCAATGTAAGTGTAGTGCAGCTGCTGCTCTGTACAAAGCAGAACCAGCGGCTGCACTGCTATAGGGAATCGCGTTCGCGCCGCGGACTTCGGCACAAAAGCCGGTTTTTTGCTCTGGCCGCTCCCGATCTTGCGGCCAGAGCAAAAAACCGGCTTTTCAATGGCCGGTTTTACAACTGTGCCGGCAGCCGTCCTGGCCATGGAAAAACCGGCCGGTTGGCAACCCTAATTTGTGAGCCGAGGCCACATGTTACGGATGAAATTGGAATTTTTCCCACGGCACACCAGACAATATCTCACGGCACACTAGTGTGCCGCGGCACAGTGGTTGAAAAACGCTGCCCTAGGCAATTGCCCTAATTGCCCCTCCTACACCCAGCTCTGAAAGTTTTGATGCCTTATTATCTAAGCAACAGTGTATCAGTCTTACAGGTTGATAAAACCTAAGGTCCTTGCAGCTGCTGCCTGCTGTAGGGGAAACATCACAGCCCTCTTTAGTCAATCAACTGCATATCCTGCTCCAACACCCTCATCATTAATCCAGGTGCAATAGCAAAGAGACAGCTCAAACATACCTCCCAGGCCTCTTCCACTTCCAGAGCCCACTTCTCCTTCAGAAAGGGTTTAACAGCACTGATGAACTGCTCTCCTACATACTGAAGGCAAAAACAGAAGTCAGCTCCCAAGTCCCAGCCCCGAACCCAGATATTTCCACATATCAGGAAAATAGGAACGGAATGTAAATTCAAGGACTTTGATTTATCTGGTCTCTCCACTCCTTCCTCTGAGTGCTGTCTGAAGCAGTGTTTCTCCTAGGACAAGCAGGATGAGTCAGCCACAATTGGTGACGTCATCCGACGGCGCCGAGACGGAAGTACTTTCCATAGCTCAGAAGGGCTTTGCCCTTCTGAGCATGGGCCAACTGGCCCCACCCCCTGCCCGCCCCTAGCTAGCCAGTTTCAGTTCTTCCGCCTTGCCAGCAAGACGGATTTTTCTACTCTCCACCAGAATCTAACAATTAAGGAATCCTACTACTTGTGCAAATCGCTTATAATTGCTATTGATGTTTCCAGAGTTTCTTTTTGCAGAGCTGCTCCTTCGGAGCTGCTCCCAGAGTCTAACAATTCTAGTTGTCTTCTCTTTCCAGGGCTGTTCCAGCGGAGCTGCCCCAGTCTCACGGGCTCGGTCTCGGCAGTCGGCAAGAGGAGATGAAGCTGGTGGGAGGCGCGAGGCTCCCAGACGCCAGTTGCCCATGGCAGCTGCCTCGCTCTCCTCGATTGCAGAGGGAGCCTCCAGAGCGAAGGAGAGGAAATTCGCGTGGGGTCGCACCAGCCCGGGACGTGCCTAATGCCTCCGTCCCCGGCCAGCCTCCTGGTTCCCTCCCATATGGCTGCTGTGGTCTCCGGAGGATTGTTGATGTCCTCCTCGAAGGTCCTGCGTGTGCCCTCTGGGCCCACCCTCGACTCTCCTGCCCGCCCAAAGATCGGATCCTCACCGGACTCTCCGGGTACCCCTCCAGCTCTCCGGCCTCGTGGCTCCCATGGCGGCGGCCATCTTGGTCTATGTCGTCACAGCCCGGCTCCTCCCCTTCGACGCTATTGGTCGGCGCGACCCAGCATCATCGGGAAAGGAGGAGCTGCGTAGTCAGGCACTTCAGAAGATGCTGTAATCCAAGAGCGGTCCACGTCATCGGCGCAGATACCGGCGCCTATCACGGAGCCTCAAGCCCTTCTGGATCGGCGCCGACAAGCCTCTCCACTGATCCATCTGCTGGCGCCACGGCTAGTGAAGCCCTATCACGGAGCCTCAAACCCTCCTGGATCGGCACCGGGAAGCCTCTCCGCCGATCCATCGGCTGGCGCCATGGCTGGTGAAGCTCTAACACGGAGCCTCAAGCCCTTCTGGATCGGCGCTGACAAGCCTCTCCACCGATCCATCTGCTGGCGCCACGGCTAGTGAAGCCCTATCACGGAGCCTCTAGCCTTTCTGGATCGGCGCCAGGAAGCCTCTGCCTGCCGCTGCATCAGCCAGACCCTCGGCGAAAGGGGAAATAGCTTCTCAGCACTGAGGGTGGCCCAGTGCCTGAATTGATGGAGGGCATTTGAACTTGATGGTGGTTCTCCGGGACACGGCAGAGCAGAGACGAGAAGCCTCTTTCAACAGCAAAAATCAAGTGAAATAATTACACAAGCGATTGACTGATGATAACTTCAGATGCCTTGATGTCCTCAGTCAAACACGCCATTGGCTGGCGCTGCGTTGGCCCGCCCCTTGGCGCGATTGGCTGGGGTTAGAGACAGATTGAGTCGCAGTGCCAGGTTTTTCGGGGCAGTGTGCGGCGGCCAGATGACCTGGATTCTGCTGCCCGGTACAGTATCAGTTTTCAGCAATGTTCGCATCATCGGGGCGAGCCGCGGCACGGGGATCTCCCGGCCAGCATGCTGTCCGTATGGCCGGGGTCGAGTCTGCCATCCTCCTCATGCACGACCAGGAGACTGGCGAATCCCGGAGCAGCGACACTGAGGCTATTTCTATGTCAGCATGGGAAATCCTGCCTTGCAAAGGGACATCTCCCTTCCCTTCGGCGCCAGAATCGTATCGTAAGGTTTTGCTACGCCTGCTGGCAGCCATTCCTGGAAAGCGGGAAGTTACTATTCCCCGAGACACGGGCATTAGTTTTAGCCAAATCCAGAAGTCGCAGCAAGCAGAACAGCCTTAAAGGCAAGTGGCCACCGGATGGTGCAGTACACGTCGCCAGTGTCCCAGCAGTGGCTCCTGCCAACCCAGACCCCACACCCCAGTTCCAATGCACTGGGCCTGGTGTGGTGCTGGCACAAACAGAACCTACACCTTCCTGTCAGCCAGAAAGAAGACAGTGGCTCCCACCTGGCCCTAGGTCCACTCAGTACCTTCAGCGGCACATTGCAGATCATATGCCTCGGGGAATGGGACATCGCCATCTACTGCTCAACGAGTAAGGCAAACGCGAGCAACCCATGGCAAGGGGCCTCAAGCACTGGCTCACCAGGCCTCCACATTGAGAAGAATCTCTCTCTCTGCCCTCTAACTATGGGCGCTCTCGCCCCTCCTCGACGCAGAAACGATACACAAGTCCCTTCGCCAACAGCCATTTGCCTTCACGGCCAAAGGCTATCTGCATTAGGAAAGACACAGGAGCACAAATGGCAATCCGGCATGTGCATCCACACTCTTGGGCAACCACAGAGGCCTGAGCCCAATTCTCATGGTGGTCTCCACAACCACATCCCCCTATCGGAGCCCTCATGGTCGCAACCCTAACAGCAGTGTAGCATAATGGTTAGACACTGACTGATGGTTCAGGGGTCATGGGTTCAATCCCCCACAGTGCACAATTAATAAGGCTCCCTCCTGCTTCAAGGCTATTGGCTTCAGCATAGAGGTCCCTTGCTCTTGAATAACAAGCTGAATGCGGCTTATTATCCTCGAGGGTTAGCCCTGATTCCACCATGCGGAGTCTCTAAACATACATCATGGATCAGGAACTCATCCGCAGCATAAGGACCATTGCAACAAGGAGCCTATGACTTGACTCCAGCCTCAGGCTCCACTTTGAGAGGCAGCGGTGCACCCTGGGGAACCCCTAGTATAAGCCAGTGGCCGGCTCGAGCCCTCCTCCAGCCTCCCATCCTCAGTGAACCCATTAGGGCGTCCATAGGTCCAAAATGGGGTCCCTGGGAAGACGGTTGAAGTCACATGCAAGACCTTGCCTCTAAGGCGCGCCCACTTGAATCTGGCCTAGCCTGGCAACTCCAGGACTAGCCCCCACCTCAGCATAATCTGCAGCTCTGACCTTCCTGGAGCCTGCCCTCTTCTAGATGCAGTGAAGAGACCTGCACCTGTGCCATGTGGTCGAGGAATTAACTGACCATCAACGGACCAGAAACTGCCTCGCCAAGGAGTGATAAGTACATATGTAATGCTTTACCGGCCAGTAGTCGCTCACTAGTACTGGGCAGGTCTCCAGAGGTAACACTGGCTCCACAAAGGAACCCAGGTTCTAACATCATCCTACCACAAACCTTCCAGCTATGCCCCATTTCAGTTTCCCACTCTAATGTGGTGTGCTACACTCAATTAGTGTGTATAGGGGCGGAGGGTCACAGGTACGGTTCCGGCTGTGAATCATGCAGTGCATGTTCCCAACGACCTTGGGGGCTAGAGTACTAGATCTCATCTCTAAATGAGCACAGGGGTCAACATCCCGGTTTTTGAAACCCGGAACCCCAGGGAAAAGCAGCGCCCAATAGGAAGGGGAAATACACCATGGCAGGTCACACAGCCTATGGCTACCATCCACGGCTTCCCCGCAGCCCTTCCCATTTGGCCCACAGGTCCATCTGAGATGAAAGACAGGTACAGGACACACACACGGCTAATCAGGCACTCCATGGACCACATCAGTGCCTCTGAACCTTGCCCATTGGGTTTATTGGTGCAGGGTGGAGCAGCAGTCACCCCTTTTCCAAGACCATAAGAACCAGCATGAGATGGGAGACGGCCCTCCATGCAAAGTGACACTACCGGGCAGAGGTCTGCATAAGAAGGCCAAAGGCATTTACTTGATATGCCTTATATGCACAATCCCGAAGATCAACATGCTGTTGGATAGCTCTAAACTTCACCACGCTGCCAAACTTAGTTACATACATACATCACCAATTTAAGCTACGCAAAACACTTGTCTGATGCCTAAGGGCTCCCTCTACACTTCGACTGATGTCTAGGGGCTCCTTCTTCCTTATTGCCAAGTGATACCAGGCACTCACTGCTGAAGGGGACAGGCCTTGTCATCTCCAGTCAAGGAGGACTACATATTGATCAACCTGGCTCCCTCCCCTCATGATGGGAGGATAACCCAACCCCTCCTGTAGGACCCAGGTAACTTATAGAAGGTTACCCCAGTTATGTCCAAGTTCAGCTCCTCTTTATTGTAAATGCAATGCATCCCACTGCATTATATAAAGTTCTTTGAATGTACACTGAATAGCGTGATATAGAAAAACATTAAATAAATAAACAAAACCTCCATGGGCAGTCCACTTGGGTGACCGACATTGCCATCCTTCAGTTGATCTGGTTCAATTCCCATTAGAGAATAGACCAATTGCTTTTCTATACAAAAAAAAAAAAATTCAAAGCAATATCAACAAGGCAATCCATCCAATACTTTCACATATAGGTACCCCTCATGAGGCTCTTGCCCTGGATAGCCCACTCCTGGGCCATGACATTATGTCCTGGAATAGATCCCAAGAAAGCCATCTAGCATAGATGTTCTGGTAAGCTTCACGGCCCTCGCAGCCGTACGCCTAGGACATATACTGAGCAGCGCACTAGCCGGACTGCCCAGTCACAGCGGACCTAGAGGCAGCAGTCTACTACTCGAGTCCATGGGTACCCCTTGTGGCCTGGGGCAAATCACTCATCTGCCCGGATACATACAGGTCAGACCAAACCCGACTGGGCACTGCGAGATTAGCTGTTAACCTCAGGCTTGATACCTTGCACTGATCACCCCAAGGAACATCGATGCATCCCACTGGTGACTCAGTCCGGATGTTACGCCATACTGGGTCAAACTAAGCCAAGCATCCCAAGGGCACAGACCCAGGAAGGGGGGAATATCCCAGTGGTTGGCACAACTGCCTAGTAACCAGGAACCAAGGTTTTAGCTCATGATTCCCACTTGCCTTGGGCAGTCTTCCACCCTCCTTTGCCCACATATGGTGATAAATTGCCAAACCGGTACTAGTACTGTCGTGCAGTCACCTACCCGGTACTGTCATCTCCTATCAGGCTACACTATGGTTGGCAGCATCCTCCGGTATGAAACTACGGAGTTGTCTTAAAAAAAAGCAAAAAACTTTTTTTATATATAAATATAGGTAAATAGTGAATAATGGCCTAAAGTCCTTTGCACTCTGTGGCCAATGATTGTTGCCACTGCGCCATCATGGCGATACGCCCCGTACCACTACTGCTCACCGTGCCTGCCAGTCCCCTCGTTGGGATGACCCCTGCTCCCACATCTCACTGCTCGCGGTTTTCCTCACAGAGAGGGCCTGCATTCGCTCTTCCCACAAAACGGCTTGATGGCTGCATGCTGCTCCTTCATTGCCGTTACTCCCGCTGCTCTATGGGCCTGCACTGCAGAGATGCCTCGTCTACACAGTGGTGCAGCAGGATGGCAGGCCGTCGCATAGTGCCCTGCTCCTTATCACATCGCTGCGACTACACATGCAGTCATCAACCTGCTCCTCCCACATCGCTGTTGCGGCACTCGCAGGCATCACCTCTACGCTCCTGCTACACGCAACATGCAGCACGCTATAATACGAGTGCATGCCAGGCCTGGAAAAGGTTATTGGCCTTCCCCCATCCCCCTCAGCACTTGCCAGCTTGGGAGGCACCAATTGTGGCTGACTCATCCTGCTTGTCCTAGGAGAAAACGGAGTTACTTACCTGTAACTGGAGTTCTCCGGGGACAGCAGGATAAGTCAGCCACACATACCCGCCCACCTCCCCTGGATGGGGTCGGCCTCCGTCCTGGTGCCCGCCTCCTAGCGGCGAAAGGATCAGCTAGGGACGTACTGGCTAGCTAGGGGCGGGCAGGGGGTGGGGCCAGTTGGCCCATGCTCAGAAGGGCAAAGCCCTTCTGAGCTATGGAGAGTACTTCCGTCTCGGCGCCGTCGGATGACGTCACCAATTGTGGCTGACTTATCCTGCTGTCCCCGGAGAACTCCAGTTACAGGTAAGTAACTCCGTTTTCCAAAGCCTATCCGGGGGGGGGGGGAGGGGGAACCCCCAGCTAATCAAGATGTCAGGATATCTATCCACAATAGATGAACATGGAGCAATCTATTCATGAATTTATTTTTAAGTGCTGTCAATGCTGACTCCTGGCAACAGGGTTTTCTTGGAAAGGTATGACTGAAAGCCGTACCAGGTGTTTTCTTCCAAGGCTGCTATGGCGGGTAAAGTGACATGGCCAAGGTCACAAGAAGTAGCTGGTGGGAAGCAGACCCAAATCTCGTGGATATTAGGTTGTTGCACTAACTACTAGGCTACTCCACCACTCTGTGAATATGGCTTGCAGATATCCTTAAAACCTGACTGGACAAGTTTGGGCACCACTAGTTTGAGGGATAAGGAATCCAAAAAACAACCAGAACCGGAAGCTGGACCTGATAAAGTTCACTGAATAAAAGGTGCAGACATTTCAATGCCAAACAATATGCAAACTCAAATCTGTTAAGACAAAAAAGGAATATTCCAAATAAGACCACAAGAGGGCACAGTAGAGCAGAGAAGTTGATAGTTTGAGGACCCCCAGACAGTCAGGTTTTCAGGATACTGTACTGTATGTGCAGTGAATATTCATTTGATTTGATTGGTATTTAATATACCCTCCTTTAGCTATGGGCCATCATAGCAGTTTACAGTCCATAATACATACAGTCATAAGAAAATTAACATTAAATAATAACTAAAACATAGCATAAACAATATTAACAAAAATACAACGGCTAGTCAAAACAGTAAGATAAAACCAGAAGTTAATTGAAACAATTAAAAATAGTCATAAAGGGCTGGTAGCTTTAAAGAGACAGTTTTCTTGATACAATGTATCCTATTTATGCTACATAGTTCATCATGTTCACAGTGTTCCAGAGTTGCTGTATTGTTTAGTTCGTTAGCTACTTCAACAATTTGTTCCATGTAAAGTTCAATTTCTTTCGTTCCACTTATTTCCATGTAAACCACTGCGACTAGTAGATACAGAGGTATAAAAGAGTTGTTAAATAAATAAATACACCTTCTACTCAAGGGAAACGGTTCTTTTGAAAAGCAGCTTGGTAATTTCCTTTTTGAAGTTCTTAGCAGAACTTTTCAATCAAAGGCTTAGTGGGCGATTGTTCTGCAAAGTTCCATAAGGTAGATTTGCATGCCACCATTTTATGCAAAACCCTCTCATGAATATTTATTGTGGACATCTTGAAATCCTGACAGGCTGGGGATCCCCCAGGACAGGATTTGGAACCACTGCCTTAGCTAGTGCTGGTGCTTAACAATAAATTATTCTGGTTCAGGCTAGCAGAGAGACTTGGGTTTGAGTCCTGGCTCAGATTTTCTGAGCCCCAGGTTGATTGGAGGAGGAGAGGGGAGGGAGGGAGGAGGGGAGGGGAAGAGGAGGGAGGGAGGAGGGGAGGGAAAGAGGGGGGAGGGGGAGGGGGAGGGGAGGGGAGTGGAGTGGAGGGGAGGGGGGAGGGGGAGGGGAAGACATGGACCGGATGATATACATCCAAGGGTGTTGAAAGAACTGAAATATGAGATTGCAGACCTGCTATTAGTAATCTGTGAACTATCATTAAAATCATCTGTAATACCTGAAGATTGGAGGATGGTGAACATAATGCTAATTTTTAAAAAGGGTTCCAGGGGTGATCCGGGAAAATACAGACCAGTGAGCCTGACGTCAGTACCAGGAAAAATGGTAGAAACCATCATAAAGAACAAAATTGCTGAACATGTAGATAGTCATGGCTTAATGGGAGACAGCCAACATGGCTTAGACAAGGAAGATCTTGTCTTACTAATCTGTTATGTTTTTTTGAAGGAGTGAATAATCAGGTGAACAAAGGTGAGTCGGTTGATAGAATGTATCTGGACTTTCATAAAGCCTTTGACAAGGTCCCTCATCAGAGACTTTTGGGATAGGAGGCAGTGTACTATTGTGGATCAGGAACTGGTTAAAAGATAGAAAGCAGAGGGTAGGGCTAAATGGCAAATTTTCCCAATGGAGAAAGGTGGAATAGTGGTGTACCCCAGGGATCTGTGCTGGGTCCGCTGCTTTTTGACATATTCATAAATGACCTGGAAACAGGAATAACGAGTGAGGTTATCAAATTTGCAGATGACACAAAACTATTAAAAGTTGTTAAAACCCAAGAGGATTGTGGAAATTTGCAAGAGGATCTTGATAAATTGGAAGACTGGGCATCAAAATGGCAGATGAAATTTAATGTGGCCAAGTGCAAAGTTATGCACCTAGGGAAGAACAACCCCAACTATGGTTACACGATGCAAGGTTCCACATTAGGAACCACCACCCAGGAAAAAGATTTAGGCGTCATTGTGGATAACATGTTAAAATTCTCGGCCCAGTGTGCAGCGGCGGCCAAGAGAGCAAAAAGAATGCTAGGTATCATAAGGAAAGGAAAGGAAAGGAAAATAAAACAAAAGATATTATAATGCCTCTATATCGTTCCATGGTGCGACCACACCTTGAATATTGTGTGCAATTCTGGTCACCGTATCTCAAAAAGGATATAGAGTTATTAGAAAAGGTTCAGAGAAGAGCCACCAGAATGGTAAAGGGGATGGAAGGATACCCCTATGAAGAAAGGCTAAAAAGGTTAGAGCTCTTTAACCTGGAAAAGAGATGGCTGAGGGGGGATATGATAGAAGTCTATAAATTAATGAACAGAGTCGAACGGGTAAATGTAGATCGATTGTTTACGTTATCAGAATATAGAAAAAGACTAGGGGACATGCAATGAAGCTACAAGGTAAACTATCTAAGACAAATAAGAGAAAATATTTTTTCACTCAACGTGTAATCAAACTCTGGAATTTATTTCCAGAGGATGTAGTAAAGGCTATTAGTGTAGCTGGGTTTAAAAATGGTTTGGACAAGTTCCTGGAGGAAAGGTCCATAAACCATTATTAAAAAGGGACCTAGGATATCACTGCTTGACCCAGTACAAGCATTGTGGAACCAGTGTCTTTTGAGGAAACTGCTAGGGACGTATGACCTAGATTGGCTACTGTTGGAAACAGGATACTGGGCTTGATGGACCTTGGTCTGACCCAGTATGGCATATCTTATGTTCTTATGTTAAGGGGGGGGGGGAAGAGGGAGGGGAGGGGCCACATGGCTCCTAGGTCAGGAATGGCGGCGAAGCCGAGTGATAGAACAAAAGGTTGAGAATCAGGAATTGCAGAGTTCAAATCGTGCTTCTCCCACTGATGGTGCTTGTGAACTTGGGCAAGCCACATCACCAGGCCCAGCCCAACTAATAGGCAGACTAGGTGGTTGCCTAGGGCGGCAATGTCTTGGGAATGGCAAAGAGCAGGGCATCCAAAGCTGAAGAATACATTTTGAGAGTTGGGGGAGTCTAAAGCTTAAGGTCTGCCTAGGGTGCCAGTACCGTGAATCAGTTCTGGGATGGCCCCTGCCCATCGCCCTCCATTGCCTCTGCTGAAAGATGAGATTTTAAGCTCTTTGGGCAGAGAAATTCCTACTGTACCTGCAACATAACTGACTTTGAACTCAGGTTTGTAAATTAAGTTAATGGCTTTTGCAAGTGAGTTGGGTAGGGAAATACATTCCACATAGGTGCAAAGGAGGCTACATGGCACCGGATCCCAGACCTGGTTCTGATAGATCTGGAAGCCCAAAGAAGCAGGAGGCAATTGCCAATGTCATCCCCTAAATCCTTTCCCCCTACATAAAATAGAAGCCAGGGATGAAGCCTGGGTAAGTGGACATCCATCAGGGGTAGGGGAAGAGCCAAAAAACACAATTTCCATCCCCGACCCTTAGATCTCTAGTTGCTGATGCTGTGTTGGGCAAAATATGGCTATGGCCGCCATGGACCACCCCATTCCGCTGCTTATGCAAGGTGCATGCATTATTGAAAGATAAGGGGCTGATATTCAAAACAGTCAATATTCAAACACCACTGTCTCTCCGCCCTCGTACCGCCCTAGCGTTAGCTGGATGGTGGTGGGGCAGTCCGTGGAGATATTCAGTTCCTTTGAATATCATGATCAGCATCCTTAACTGGGCAGCTTTCCGCTGGCCGACTGGCTAAGAGTTCTGAATATCAGCCCCTACATTTTCTAGAACTGAAATTTCTTTAGAGTAAAAGCTCACAGTCTTTTTTCTTTCATTTCTTATAAGAAAGGAGGAGTTTATAGCTTGCACATGGATGAACTGGACTTTATATTAGGCTCCAACCCCTAGGGTATTTTATTTATTTATTTATTTACGTTCTCTTATATACCGCGCTATTCTGCATCAGTGCGGTTTACATTGAACAAACTGAAATTACATTGAACAGGGCATTATAACTTGGAGATAACTATTTTTACAGGGAACATGGGCTATGGAGGGTTAAGTGGCTTGCCCAAGACCACAAGGAGCACCTGTGGGACTAGAAACCCCAGTCCTTCCGGCCCAAGGTTGCTGTCCTCTAGTGGGATTTGAACCCCCGACCTTCCGGCCTGAAGTACCTTGCCCCAACCACTAGGCTACTCCTAGTAGAGAACTATCTCAGAGCTTTGCAGACATCTTCTGTCAAGTCGATCTGCTTTGTAACTAATACAAAAGGTGATTGAGAGAAATAACTGGCTTTGGAAGTTTCCCTCCACATTGGAAATAACTTTCAAATTCTGGAAACATTTTGTGGCTCTCGGGGATAAAAACTGCATGAAAGCCTGGCTGGAGGAGACTGATAAATTGAACCCACTAGTCCCTTGGAAGGGGGCATTGCTTCAGCTGGTGATCATTCCATCTTTCTTGGGCACCTTACCCAGGGGCCGCCCTCTTTCTTACTTGGTAATACTTTGGAGGAGCACCGTACTTGTGATGGCTTCGACCCAGTTCCATTGCCAATTCTTCCAGCTTGTCCTCCTGTGTCAGACGTGCCACGCTCTTCTCAATAAAGGACATCACCCTGGAAGTTAGTGTCATCAAGAAAAGATTGAGATATTTCACCTGAGGTCCCTACCATAGAATTTATTACATTTTCATTTTAAGGTTTGTTTCTAATTTAGTTTTTCTTTGCCGTCACCTATGCAGAAGGGGCAATAACTACCTCACCCCTCTTTGTCAGAATCATTTAAGGCAGCCAGGTATCCACAGAGCATACAGGCTTGTGATAGATCAGAAGTCTCGATAGAGAGAGGCACTATGACTTTTAAAACTTGCAAGGCACTGACTTCAGTCGGACGGGAGTTGTGAGGGGAGGTTTCTGCATTATCTGCTAGCTAAAAAATGGAGGAAGGGTGGTACCTGTGGGCAATGCTATTGAAGAGTGAGAGACAACGCTTGCAAATGACTAGGAGCGGAGACTAGTGCTGTTGAGTACCAGTGGGAAAATGTCTAAACAAAGTGATTCCCCATATAAAATCCAAGCTAGGTCACAAGATATCCCTGAACCCTTCTGCATGCCACCACCCAACAGACCTGCAGAGGGTAAGAGCTACGGAGTTCTCCATGGGGAATCGCTTGGCCCATCTGACCCATGGTAGCTCAGACAGCTAGCCTTGGTCAGATGATAGCTGATGGGCAATGAAGGACCAAAAACAAACAATCACATGTCTGATCTGACACAGTTACACGATGACACATGACAGCAGAGGAGCTTGTTGCTTTCTCCAGGAATATAATTAGGATGTTCCAAAGATAGCAGAGGAGAGGGAGGCGTGATCCTCTACCTGAGTCCGTGGGCCTGCAGCTGTTTGCTCATCTTCAGCTCCTGTAAATCATCAATTTCCCGAAAGAGAAAGAAGGCTTCTTTGCATTCTGGGTGGGTCTCAAACAATCTATGGAAAGAACACACTGCACTTTAATCAATGTATGATCAATGCACAGATGCAGAAACACGCACGTTGACCTGACATAAGGCCAGATGGGCTCAAAGAATTTCCCTATTTTGTGCCTACGGGAAAAATGGGCAACTGATGCATGGTAACATAGTGAATGTTAGCAGATAAGGACAATTTTGCCTACCCAATCTGCTTGCATTACTCTCACTATAGTTATACTTCTTCCTTGCTCTCCCCCGGGGCCCGTGCAAGAGTAGTTGGCACCCTAGGCAAACTTTCAGCTTCAGTTAACATTCAGATCCCTAGTATTCCCAGAGAATTTGAGAATTCAACTCAACAAGAAGATAGAAACCAAGCATTGGGCACTTCCACTCTAAACAGCACTTTTTTGCACTTCTAAAAACACATGGGGGGGTAACTGCCAGGAGCGGCAATTCAACCTTGAACAAGGTCATACAGTGGTAATCTGTACAGAGCAGTGGTTACAATGCTACTTACCTTACTGGGCAGACCAAATGGCCATTTCAGTCGTTATGTGCCATCATCTACTGTGATCGCCCCAATGCTACCCCTCCCAGAATAATCCTGGAAAAATGCATCAGTGGACATCAACTTTTAAATACTAAACTTTGCTTTATAGAACATAAGAAGTGCCATACTGGGTCAGACCAAAGGTGCATTGAGCCCAGTGTCCAGACACATACATAAACATGTATTTACTGTATATCTCTCCATAGATATATACATATAAATATATACACAGAATAAAATAGACGTGCATGAGAAGCAGATGCATGGAGAGAACCTACTTTTAGGCAATCTATGTATAGATGTGTTTGAGTGGAGTGTAGGCGGACTTGAGGTGTACTCACATATTTTATGAAGTGCATGGGTTGACTGCGCAGGCCTTTCCTCCTTTTTGGAGCAGGTGTAAATTTGTTTGTGGGCATTTCGGTGCTATCGGGGCAGTTCTAGGAGCCTATTTTACAAAGGCACATAGTACCTATGATGCCTTTGTAAAATAAGGGTCTTTTTGTACTTCTCACCTCGATGTGATGTTAAAAAATGACCTCCTATGAGAGCTATTTCCACAAGCCACTTCCGGAGGCAAATGAGCTATTTGGAAATCCCTCGTCCTTTCTGTGGATAGAGGATACACTGATAGCTCTTTGAGTCCGTGTGGCTATGAAGGTCTATTGATTTGCTTTGATTGTTGCTGCTCTTTGTCATCACAACACCCCCCCCCCCCCCATAAGCTGCTACCCTAGTTGATAGCCTAGTGCGGCCAGTAATAAATTAGGTCAGGTCTGCTCTTACCAAAGCCCTGGGCACTAAGATCATCCAAGGCTGTTGACCGGCTTGTTTTTAGTTAGTACACTGCTTTTGGAAACCCCTTTAGGTGGGGGAAGCGGTTTTTAAGTTTTCTGAATGAAATAATAAATAGCTGCATTACCTCAGCTCCCTGCAGGGGTCACCCTTTCACCATTTTTTTTGTTTGCTCTATTCTGTTGTCCATCTTACAGATGTGTCACTTGCATTTATGTCTGAGGACGTACCAAAACCTTCCACTGGCTGGCCTGACAGCCTTTTCCCAGGAGCTCGATCCGTCTATATCTCTGCTCTGTATAAACTGGTCTTATAAGAACATGGGGGGGGGGAGGGCAAGGGGGCTAGCTGCATTAATTCCTCTGAGTGGGATATCCAGAGGCACATATCTATATTGCACTACTGAATGCCCCAACAATAACTGTTTAGCGTCAGGGGTGGCTCCGAGGATTAGCTGGTTAGCGGCGATATTGAGCTAAAATTAGGCCAAAAACCCCTTGCCCAACCGTTTTTTAAACTCAACTGCACTAACAGCTTTTACTCTATCCTCCAGCAAGAAATTCCAGAGTTTAATTGGAGTGAAAAAAACATTTTCTCCGATTAGTCTTAAATGTTTATGTTTATGTTTAATCATTTGATATACCGCTCAGGCCAAAGCATCAGAGCGGTTTACAATACAATATAATTACAGAAGATACGAAAAGAACGCCATATATGAGATAGGACAGAGTAAGAGATACAGTGATAGATAAAAGGATAGGAGAGACAAGAAGAAAGGAGAACAACAGATTACAGCCATGATATAGCAGTATGACAGTTACGTACACAGTACTACTTAGTAGCTTTACTGGGTGCCCCTCAGTCTTTGAACTTTTTAAAAGAGTTAACAACCAATTCACATTTACTCGTTGTACTCCGCTCATTTATTTTCTAGACCTTGCCAAGGTGAAGAGTCACCGTCTAAGCCTTTCTCCATATTGACCCTCTTTTGTTCTTTATTTTTTTCATAGCTAAACTAGGCCTGCTTCCAGGCCCTGCATGGATCTCCCCCTGGCCTCCATCCCAAGCTCGCTTGAATTCTGTCCCAGTTCTGGGAACTGCCACCTCTTCTGGTAGTAAGGTAATTGCACCGCTAGCTGGTGGGAAAGGGGAGGGGGCTGATCACCCAGCCAGTGCACCAACTTTGTTCATTTTTATTCTCTATAACCCAATGGCAGTTGGAAAGAATTATATAAAAGGGGTCAAGAATGTCTTCCTGTCTGAATGGAGGCAAAATAACTCGCCGAAAATTTAACCGAATGGGATGACGTGGGGAGACCAGGCAAAAAGACATCAGATTTGAAAATGGTCGAAATTGGACTGAGGGTTCTTGAGAATAAGCCCCTCAAAAAAATTACCCAATATGTTTTTATGGGAGGAATTTCAGCTTATGTAATATAGAAACTTACAGACACCGAAACAGCTGTTAGGGAATTGTTCCTTTCAAACTCTCTCTCCCTGTTCTCTGTCTTCCCAACTGCTCAAACTGCCCCCCTCCCATCAAACAATGCCCCTCCCACAATTACTCCACCACTCTGTACGCTGCCCTATCCCCCCAAAATATCCCATGCAACTGTCCTACCAAACGTCCAGGTACTACCACCACAAAACAATAGCCCTCCACAACTGTCCCACTCCCAAAACCTACACCCCTACAACCACCCTTCCAGATGAATAACTGTCTCCAGCCCAAAAACAACCTCCCGCAACTGCCTCACCACCCTACAAACTGCCCCACCCCTAAAAACTACTCTGCCATCCTGAAAACTGCCCCACCCCAATAAATCATTTCCCACAACTGCCCCACCACCTTGCAAATTACTTTACCCACCAAAAATACCTTCTCACAACTGCCCTATCACCACACAAACTGTCCCAGCCCTAAAAAAATGCCCTGCAACTGCTCCACCAACCTGCACGCTGCCCCACCCCTAAAAAAACACATCCTGCAAACTGCTCTACCATCCCACAACTCCCCCCCCCAAAGGGTATGTTACCAGAACCACCCCACCGCCCTGTAAACTACATCACCCACAAAAAGTACCCCACCTAAATGCCCCAGTGCCCACAACTACTGTCACCCCTACAAACTACACTACCCCAATTGCCTCATCACACCACAAATTACCCCATCCCAAAAAGATATCCAACCCAAATTTCTCCATTGCTGCAAATATTTCCCACCAAATTTCCCCGCAACTCCCCCATCATCCTGTAAACTACCTCAACCCTAAAAATCTACCCTGCCCAAGTGCCCCTCCACCCATGAAACTATGCCCACCCTACCCCCAAAATACCCCACCCAACAGCCCCACTGCCGCCAAACTACTCCCACCAAAAAAACACCCCCCTGCAACTAACCACCACCCTGGAAAGCTTCTCCACCCCCAAATATTTCTCATGCAACTGCCCACTGCCCTGAAAACTATCTCCACCCCCAAAAACCACCACTGTCAAACTATCCCTAAACACAAAAACTACCCTCTGCAACTGCCCCACTACCCCAAAAAATATCCCACCCAAAAACTACCATATAACTACCCCACCTCCAAAATTTCCCCCTATAACTGCCATACATCCCTGAAAACTATGCCCACCCCATCCCAAAAAAAATATAGCTTGGAAATGCCCACCACCCCCAGCTACCCCCACCCAACCACAGAAACAACACATGTACAACACAGACAGACCACATGACAGAGACACAGGGATTACTGATAATTCCTGAGCTGTGATTTATTGCATTTTAGATTATTCACATATATATTTATATTTATATTTTTTTTTTACTGTGATTTCTACTATGAAAGCTGCTGACTGATTTTATATCTTTCTTACTGGTTGCTATGTTCCCTTGCAAATAATTTGGTCACCATAAGTGGGGTTAGATTAAGGAACTGGCAAGTTAGGAACATACCTACATTCCAAAGTTTACACCTGGGGGAATTTTGTGCAAAAAGTTAGAAAATTCTGCATGCTTTGTTAGTAAATTTTTGTGCAGAATTCCCCCATCATAAAGCTTATCTCCTCCTCTAGATGTGAAATTTCCCTTGCCTTTTGCCTTCTTAGCTCTCTTGCTCCAGTCACAGTTCTCTCCCCAACCCCCTTGACCCCTCTGTTCTCTCTCCCACTCACTTCTAGCAAGAGATCAATCGTCATGCACTTACCCCCACCTCACCACCTTTCTCCCCCCCCCCCCCCCATGCAACAAATCTTCTCTCTCCCCGTCTCTCTTTCTTTCTTCCCGGGCACATACCTCCACCTTTCTTTCTCACCCACCACCCCCAAGCAAACACCCATCTCCATCCCCAGCAACAACCCTAATTCACCAGCAGCCCTTCTCCTGCATCCAACCATCCTCTCCACTCACGAGCAGCCCTTCCTTTCCCCCAGCAATGCCCCCAACTTACCAGCAGCTCCTCTCCACCCTCAGCCATCCCCTAACTCACCAGCAACCCATCTCCAGCCCCCAGCAGCCCCCTCCCCGATTCACCAGCAGCCCCTCTCCTACCTCCAGCAACCCCCCAGTTCACCTTCTTTTGTATCCAGCCACCCTCTGGAGTCACCAGAGGCCCTTCTCTTACCCCCCAGTAAAACCTCCACTCACCAGCAGCCCGTTCCTGCCCCCAGCAACCTGTCCGACTCACCAGCAGCCCATCTGCAGCCCCCCGAGCCAGCCTCCCCAACTTATTATCAGCCCGATCACAACAATACAGCCAAAAGA